>OY987245.1:25256974-25686176 GCA_963920765.1 Ulota crispa
TCTACCCTATTTTAACACATAACTTGTCTTTGGCCAATTGGATGGAGGACTGTGGCTTTAGACAAAAGTTGATCAAATTCAGTTACATAAATAGAAGATGCAAGTAGAGAATATAGAAGCACAAATTTACAAACTTGTATAAAATCAATCTCCATTTAGAATATATTTCCCATCCATTTAGCATTCACATAGCATATGCTTAGCATCTACTTAGCATCCATTTAGCATCCTTTTAGCGTCCTTTTACCACCCATTTAGCATCCTTCTAGCATCCATCTAGTTTTGCTTTTGTTTGAATTTCACTTTGGTTGAACATGTACTCTACTCTTTTTTTAGTTTTTTTAGCTTGGTCTTACTTTGGTTAAATTCTTTTTTTATCCTATTTTTAGGATGAAAGCAAGTTAAAAATGGATTCACCAAACCAACGCACACACCCAATTTTTTATATAACACTAATTTACGCAGCCGTTGTGCCAACAGAGGCAACAAAAATATCAAGGTAATAAACAAATTGTGCAATATCAATCATATTCCTATGCCTCTTATCCTTGCGCCCCATCATCCTTGTGCCCCCTTCTCCTTTTGCCCCCTATCCCCGTGCCCTCCTCTCCCTGTGCCCTCCTATCCCCGTGCCCTCCTATCCCCATGCTCCCTATCCCCGTGCCCTCCTATCCCTGTGCCCTCCTATCTCCATGCCCCCTTACCCCCATGCTTGTTATCTTTGGACCTCCTATCCATATGCCCTCCTATCCACGTGCCCTTCTAACACTAATAGAAAACTCCGCCCAAAACAATAGAAAACCAACAGGTTTCTTGTTGTTTTGGGCACTTGCCCATGCTAATTGACTAATTTCATAGAATTTTGTAAAAAACTAAATACGTTTTGTTGATTTGGACACCATTATCTAAATCAATAGAAATTTTGGAATCTTTTGGGAATCTTTAAGAAATTTTTTGTGAATCTTTAAGAATCTTTAAGAACCTTTTGGGAATCATTGACAATCTTTTCAAGATTTTTAAGAATATTTAAAAATCTTTTCAAGATTTTAGAACCTTTTAAAATCTTCTTGGAATCTTTGAGAGTCTTTTTGGAATCTTTGAGAATCTTTGGAAATCATTGAAAATCTTTTCAAGTTTTTATGGAATCTTTGAGAATGTCTAAGGACAATTGAGAATTTTTGAGAGTGTTTTAGGAATCTTTGAAAATCTTTGGAACTCTTTGGAAATCTTTTCAAGTTTTTTTGGGATCTTTGAGAATGTTTGAGGACAATTGAGAATCTTTGAGAATCTTTTAGGAATCTTCAAGAATCTTTGGAAATCTTTGAGAATCTTTTCAAGTTTTTTTGGAATCTTTGAGAATGTTTGAGAATCTTTGGAAATCATTGAAAATCTTCTTGGAATTTTTGAGAATCTTTTAGGAATATTTGAGAATTCTTGAGAATCTTTGAGAATAGTTTGGAATATTTGAGAATCTTTGGAAATGTTCTAGGAATTTTGAATTTTTTTGAGAATTTTTGAAAATCTTTAAGAATCCTCTTGGAATCTTCCTAGAAGCTTTGAGAAGCTTTGAGAATCTTTAAGAATCTTTGGGAATCTTTGGGAATCTCTAGGAATCTTTTGAGAATCTTTTTGGAAATTTTAAAAATCTTTGAGAATCTCTGAGAATTTTCAAGAACCTTTTTGGAATCTCTGAGAATCTTTTTAAAATCTTTATGAAATTTGTTAAAGTACTTCAAAATATTTATAGAAATAGAATCTCTTAGAATGAATTAGAGACCTTTAGGAATCTTTTTGTAATTCATCAAAATACTTTAAAATATTTTTAATAAAAAAATTATTACAATAGTTTAGGTTTGTTTTTGAAATCTTTCTAGAATCTTTTTGGACCTCATTAAAATGTTTTGAAGTTTTAAAAAATAAAAGAAGTTTTCAAAAAAAAAAGAATCTTTTAGAAGTTTGAGTGTACATTGACTGGTTTTATTTTCTTTACTTTTCACAATTTGATTAGATTTCAAATCAGCAGCCTTTAAAGTCAAGTAAAAACATGACCATAATAACAAAAAATCAACAGTTTTCTATTGATCTGGACACTTTTGGACACAACTTTACTAATTCAACAAAATTTTATATAAAAAATACAACATTTTGTTGTTTTAAATACCAAAATTTCTTTACAAACAAATATAAAAGATGCTCCTCAATTCTTTGAAAAAATCATATATGTCCCTCCAGGATTAAAAGTACCAAAAATATCTTTCCTTTTTGTATAAATATCAACAATGCTTCTAATATATTGGGAAAATATTAAAATGCTCTTCAACTATTTTAAATTATTTATATCTTTGTATTATATGATAACCAAGTGTATAGTGTAATGCAAATTCTTACAAGAAACCAAAGGTGATTTTTACATTTCATATAACACAAGGATATATTTAACATTTCAAAATAGAAGAGCTTTTTTATTATTTTTCTAAAATAATAGGAGCATAATTGATATTCCTACAAAAAATAAGGAATATTTTTTATGTTTCAAATATTTTTGGTGTAAACTTGATATTTTGAAAGACTTAAAGGGTATTTTTAGTATTTTTCCTTCTATTACTAACCAAATGAATTAAAAAAAAACAATCTCATAAAATATTTTTATAAGCTTTAAAAGATGGGAATTGATATGTGTACCACACCCTTCCAATTACTATACCACACCTTGGGGTAAATTTTAGATTTCTACCATCAAAAAGCTGAATTTGAAAATTTTGAATTTAGATTTGGACTTAGAGACCATGGTATTGTCTAAAACCATAAAAAAAGTTGCAGTTCAACAACACCCAATGAAAAAGTTTAGTTAGGAAGAAAATTGTTACTTTTACTTTTGTTTGTAAAGAAAGATAAGCTTTTCATTGGGTGTTGTTGAATTGCAACTTTTTTTTATGGTCCTTGACTACATCATGGTCTCTAAGTCCAAATTTGAATTCAAAATTCTCAAACTCAAATTTTTGATGGTAGAAATCTAAAATTTACCCCGGGGGTGTGGTACATTAGTTCAAAGAGTGTGGTTCACATATTAATGCACTAAAAAAATATCCAAAACTATTCAAAAGTCTATAGAATTTTGATTTTATAATTGCAAGGTGTTAATTCCGTAACTTTTCACGATTTCATGTTATTGAAAGCTGTCAAACTATGGAGGCTATTTTAATAGAATAAGGCTTTTTTCCAAAAAAACTAGCACTAAATAATAATTATTAATGAATCCAACTTTTGCAATCCTTTTGAGATTTGTGAATTCCAATAAAAATTTATAAAGAAATCAAAAGGATGGAAATAAACACATTTTTTAAAATTTGTAAACACCTTCTCTAATTTTAGCTCATAACTTTTGATAAAAAGATTGAAATCCAAAAAAAATTGTTGGAGGTGAAAGCAAAATACATTTACCAACTTTTCTTGGTTCTAAGTTTTTTGAAAAAAAGTTTTTTAATGGGCAGAAATAGCCTCCAAAGTCTAATGGCTTACTAAAAACATGAACATTTAATGTACAAATAGAATCATGATTCTATTGTGCACATGTGTGGGTGCACGTGCACTAATGGTTGTGAGTAATGTGGTAGAGTTGTGGAGTGTGAGCCCGGAGGTGGGAGGTTCAAATCGCATTGCTGGCAGCCTTGTCCGGCATTGTAAGCATCGAATTGGCTCCTATGAAAATTCCACTTTTTTACTAAAAAAAAAAAGAAATCTATGAAAAAAAGTAATGTTTAAATTTATAAAAAATAGAATTGAATAACATAAAATACGTGAAATTTAAAAGAAAATCAACAAAAAATTAATAGAAAACAGCAAATAATCAATATAAAATCAACAGAAATTCAACATACTCTTGTTGAAAAGTACCCAAATTAACTTGACCCAATCAATAGAAAAAATCAACAATTTTTGGTTGAAATTCTATTGATTTTGTGCTAAATTTTCTACTAGAGTAACTCCCATCCATGTATCTTCCTATCCCTGTGTCCCTTATCCTTATGCCTCATATCCTTGTATTTCCTATCCTTGTGCCCCTTATTTTTGTGCCTCCCTATCCCTATGCCTCATATCCTTGTGTGTTTTATTTTTGTGCGCCCTATCCTTGTGCCTTCATATCCCTATACCACCTATCTTTGTATACCTTATCTTCAAGGCAACATATTTTTTCATGCTCACAACACCATGCACATATTATACCAAATTTTACAAATTGCATGGGCTTGATTTGATGAAACAAGTGGCCCATTTTGTTGATTGTAGCACCATGTCACATTGAAACTTCTTTGTGACCCTCACAGCGGCTCTAGAACTTCCTTTAGTTCAATTTGATTGGTTTAGAGAAAGTGTTGTGGTATTGCTTCTAGTCAACTACCACATGAATCATGGAGTTACTCACAATTATTAGCTAAAAAAATGTAAAAGGTGCAACTTGCTTAACTATTGTTTACTACTATATGCATGGAATGCGACTCATAGTTACACTTGAAATTTTTTACTTTTCATCCAAAACAGCCCAAAATATTCTTTTATAGATATTGACTAGTTTATGTACTTATTGTACCAACAAAGGCAACAAAAATATCCTTACAATAAATAAATGGTGCAATAGCAATCTTATCTCCATGCCCCTATCATTGTGCTCCCTATCCCAAGCCTCTTAACCCATATCAACCCCATTTGTGTTCTCTTCTATTTCCATGCCCTCCCTATCTCTATACCCTCTCTATCCTAGTGCCCCTCTATTCCCGTGCCCCCTCCCTATCCATGTCCCTTCTATCCACGTGCCCCTCCATCTTTGTGTCCCATATCCCCGTGCCCCTCCATCTTTGTGTCCCATATCCCCGTGCCCCCTATCCCTTTGACCTTATCCTTGTGCCCCCTATCACCGTGTTCCTTATATTTGTGCCTCCAAAAATACAACCTTTTGAATCACCCATTTTGATTGAGTGAGAGTGTTGTGGTGCAACCTCTAGTGACTTGTTGTTAACTTTTAGTGAAACTGCTCAATCTAAGTGGTTGAGAGAAAGTGTTATAGTGTAACTTCCAATGACTTGTTATACCTTATTGTTAACCATCGCATGAATCATGGAGCTACTTGCTTTTATTGGCTAAAGGGAATGTAAATGGTGCAACTTATCAAACTATTGTTTACTACTACATGCATGGAATGCGACTCATAGTTACACCCAAACTCTTTTACTTTTCATCCAAAATAGCCCACAAGATTCTTTTATAGATATAGATAGATACATGTAGAGAATATAGAAGCACATGTATGAGAAACTTGTAGTGCTTGGACATAAAATTTGTTATTTATAGAACAACAACTATAAATCTTTTATCTTTTTAGCTTATTTTGTTTTTACATACAAATGATTGAAACAAGTGCAAGTGAACTTTTGAAATGGTAATCATGTCATAGTAAAAGACACGTGGAATATCCAAATGTGGTGTACATGACCACTTTTTTAAATATACTAGTTGATTTAAGAGAATACAATCTAAAACCATGGCTATAAACATGCATTCATACACACATGCATTCACATAAACATTGTTTTCTTTGAATTTGGTTGTAATGAAAAATTGAGTCAATTTTGACTATATGTATGGTTAGTAGGTATAATTGAAAAAACAAATTTGATTTTTGGCTTTAATGCATGATGCAACTATGATTACTACTAGTATTTTATAAAGTGACTGATTATTTTTTCTTTCCCAATAAAACATAAATTTTTGTCAAACTAAAATTAGAACAATTTGACTAATTTAATATTTCTCATGTTTCCCCTCAATAATTGTGAGAGTTTAAAAAAATTTCATTGAATATTTGTATTAAACATATTCAATATATTTCATTTTTCCTAATTGGTGAGAAAACCTGCCATAAGGAATTTTGAGCTAATTTCATTATTGCTATTATCAGTGCAATTATTTGCTATTTTTAGTATCATTGCAATTATTTATAGAAAACTACTAATTAGTATTTTACTAAAGTAACAACATGTCTTTAATTTACAATAAAAAATATAAGTTATTCTATTTTTAGTTTTTAAAGTTACTTAACCCTTAAATGACCATTGTCCCTTTGGATGACAAATGGGATTTTTGGCATGTACCTATGGCTAAACTGCTTTGTGTGATTTTTTGAAACTTTTATGGATGATGGGGAATGCAAAGACCTATGTCACAATGTGGGCGTCTAAATTTGTTGTCATTTTGACATTTATTGAAGAAGCTAAAAATGAATTTATGGAAAACATGGGACTCAAGGCAGCCCAAAAACTTCTTTAAAATTTGCATTTATTAAAAATAAAATATGAAATAGGGTTTCTAGAATTATATAGATGTGAGAAGCTTTGAATCATTCAATTTTGATTAATGAGATGAAAGTTATGAGTAGTTTTAGTTTGCCGGTAGGTGTGGAAAATCTCAAAACCACACCTATAGGCAAACTAAAACTACTCATAACTTTTATCTCATTAATAAAAATTGAATGATTCAAAGCTTCCCAAATCTATATAAGTCTAGAATCCCTATTTCATATTTTATTTTTAATAAATGCAATTTTTAAAGAAGTTTTTGGGCTGTCCTGAGTCCCCTGTTTTCCAAAAATTCATTTTTAGCTTCTTCAATAAATGTCAAAATGACAAAAAATATTTTTAGCTTCTTCAATAAATGTCAGAATGACAACAAATTTAGATGCCCACATTGTGACATAGGTCTTTGCATTCCCCATCATCCATAAAAGTTTCAAAAAATCACACAAAGCAATTTAGCCATAGATACATGCCCAAAAATCCCATTTGTCTCCCAAAGGGATAGCAATCCTGTAGGAGACATCTTGAAGATATAAAAGATCTAAATTCAATTCATTGTATTGATAATCAATGGTAAAGAAGATTATGAACAAACATGGTTAATATTCATGTTACAAACCTCTAAAATGACATGTTTGCTCAACCACCATAAAGTGTGGAAATTATTCTTAGCAAAAATTCTCTTGAATCTTACCTTGAACTCTAACTAGCAACCATAACACTATTTTTTTGCAAAACAAAGGAAATTGCCAAAGACCTTTATAAATAAGCACCGTGTTTGTCATTTTTTGAATTACTTAAACTATTATTAGTATCTACATGAATGGATGTGCACACGTTGTTATGATTCTCTAGTTCTATCCAAATTTTCCTTACTTGCTTGCTAGAGATCTTGAAAGTGGTTAATCTTAGCAGAATTGCTACCAAAATCATTCTGCGGCTCAAAAACTTGTGAACTTTACAATGTTAAATTTAGTTTAGTTTAGTTTTTTTTTTTGCTTCTTAGCACTTAGCAGTGTTTTTAGCCACATGAGCTAAAAGAAAAATATCAGATTTGGAGTCACTGCAGTTTGCACTACCGGCTGGGTGTTGCTCTAGCAAATATACTTAAAGTTTGTCCTGCCGTAGGGATTTGAACTTGCCCCTCTTTGTGTGATGGATGCAAGGATGGATGATATCTTACTAATTGTACGGGCTTGCAAGGAGGGAAACTTGGCCCCAGGCAAGAAACTTAGGCCCTAGGCACAAACTTGGGCTTTGGGCAAGGAGATGGAAAAAAAGTGGTTCACGTTTAAACATCACAGCAAAACCACTGCAATTCCCTTGTGAGCATCACACGAGAATCATGTAAGCTCCTTGTGACTCTAGAGCCAAAATTATTTTTTAAGATTTACACAACTAAATGTACAAGAGTAGAGAGTTTATTGTTTGTTTACCAAAGTGGTAGATGCCAAAACAATTGTCCAAACCCCATGGCTTTCTAAACCCATATCTCCTGTGATTTTTATTCTTTCTACATGTGTGCATAGTCTTTTGTTCTTTTTTCAAATGTGTTACATTACTTTATTCACTATAGGTACACATCCTAGACCTTGAACCTTGCGTATTTTGGGTATCAACCCCCCCAAACAATTAGGTTTCTTTTATATCCCTCTTGCCGCATATTGACTTTTGGAGCTACATGGAGTTGCATTGTATTCTCTCATGGATTTGCAAAATGAGACCCTTCTTGTTGATGGTTAACGATCCCTTGAACCTCCCTAAACCCTTGTAATTGAAAACAAGTCATTGCAAGAATGATTGACAATTCAAACAATGCCCAAGAAAAATGAAAAAAACCAAAATTTGATCATGTTTGTACATATTTGTTTGAGTAATAAAACAAGGGCAACTCAAATATATTCAATGCCTTTTGTGAGATTGCTCATGAAATTGAATCTTTTGTTTACAACTAAATCTAGTTTTCTAATCCATTTGTATCTTGATCTTTAAACACAATAAAAAGCATATGCAATGAAAGTATCAATAACCTCCACAACCCATTAAATACTAAACCTCTTAAATGAAAAATTCAAAATGTATAAAAATACAACAAATATCAAACCAACAAGTGAAGTTTCCTTTTTATTTACAATATTTGGTTGCTTCTTCACTATTAACCACAATTCAATAGGCCCAACAAAATGCCTATAAAATTGGTTGAAGTTTTGATGAATATGATACAATGTTCCAAAACCCTTGTAGAGAAGGTCTAGTTCATAAACCCTAGAACACAAATAATTCTAAACTCCAAAATCCTAAAACCCTCTTGAATCCACCAATATGAAAAAATTATTCCATATTTACCAAAAGAGCTAAAAATCCCTGCAAAACCTTAGTGCCAATTGTAGTACAAAAAATAAAGAAGAGACCAACATATAGGCTCCCCTAAAACTACAATAGAAGTGGAAAGAACAAATGAGGATAACGGTTGTTTGTAATATTTCCTAAATACAAGAATTCAACAACCCTAAACCACTAAAATTGTTTAAGATCCCTATTAGATCTTAGTGAACACAACAAACAATGGCTAGATCTATAGGCGAAAATTCCCATAGTTGGTAGAAGAAAATGGTGTCTAAATTAAAACATCCAAATTGAGTAAACTTGATGGAATTGACAAAAAAGTGTCTAAATCAACAAAAGAATTGTTTTAATTGATGTGTCCAAATCTACAAAAAATGACCAAATTGACATCGTTTCTTTGTAGTGAGTGGTGTTGAGGATTTTGCAATTATAGTAATTTCTACCTTCCACCCCTTCATTGTTTGCCTAAATCTTTTCAATTTTGGAGAATTAGTTCAAAGTTGGTGAAGGGCCCCAAACCTAAACCTCCTAAACGCCTCTCTCTACGACCCTCACCTTAAGACCCAATCGCTCTAACAAAAAAGTTGGATACATTCATTTAAAGTTGACAAAGTACTTAAAATTTTGGCTTTACTACAATTGCCAAAAACAATGTCCTTCATATCCTAGACCTATTTCCTAAAAACAACTACAGTGTTTTAAACACATACACTAAAAACACTTTCATAAACCCCTAAAATTAGTAGTACACAACTCAATCAAAAAGCTCAAAGTCCCCTTGAACATAGGTGAAAATCTTAGTCAAAAGAGCTGCAAAAGAGAATTTCCTAAATCTGGAGAATATTCATATGAAAAAACCACTGAGAATGCTATTTACAATAGGTACATCACTCACATTGTTTAGAACAAAGAGAGGTAAAACTTAGGCTCTGGAAGGTGAAAACAGGGAAAATAGATAACCACTCATGTCAAAAAGTAAGATGGCAGAGACGGTGAGAGTACTAGGAATATCCGAGGGAAATGTCAGAACGTGCATTCTCTTGTAAGTGGAGAAAATTTGTGTGCATTCACAAAAGAAGGGTTACACAAATGTGACCTCCTTTGCAAAAAGTGTGACCATGTAACCCGTGAATGCACTACATTCCTATACTTTTAAACTCCAAGCTGGATCCCGTATCTTTAAACTTTGAAGCACCAAGCACCCATTTTTGGCAACATAGCAATTTTGGGCAGCTCATTGCCAATGGGGTTTTCTTTTCTTTTACTTTGAAATTTTCAAATGCAATGTGTTCTATAAGTAGCCTTAGGGCCCAACAATTTTCATAACTTTTGACTTCATGGTTCAGAAGCTGTTGTTTGATATGTTATTTTCTTTGCTTGGTGGGCAGCAAAAAATTTCCTAAAAAATTGCACTTTTTGAAGTTTGTTTTTTGAAATTTGAAATTTAGATCTATATATACATGGGGAGCTTTGAATCATTCCATTTTCATCATTGAGGTGAAAGTTATGAGGAGATTTTGTTTGCTGGGAGCAATGGATTCTTTGCTCTAAAACAAACTTGGAAGTCCTTTATTTTACTCAATTTTCAATATTTTACATAAAGAATAGAACCAATAGAGGTAGATTGTTTATCACAACAGTGTGACCATTGGAATTGGATTTTTCATTTCCATGATTTAGTTCTTAACAATTTAGTGGGTTGAATCATTTTCTTCTTGTTGCTAATCATTGCTTTTCCATGTGTTTTACAATTCCAAACAACTTGAAAATTTTCTAATGGGTACCCAACTTGATTTGAAGAACAAATCCAACAAATCATAACCATGTTGGATTATTTTCATACAAACATAACCTTGTGAAATGCAGCTGCCCGGACTTTTGCTAGGACAAAAAATGGCTTTTTGTCAGTCCAAACTCAATTATCTAACAATCTACATGATAACAAATTTTGAAACTTTTTCTACACCTTTGGATACTAGTGTATTACAAGACCTTCTGGTTAGATGTCTCAATAAAAGTTATTTTTTCTAAAATTTGATACTTGTACTAGAAATGGCAATGTTAGAGCAATTTTGGTGAAGAATCAAGCTCAGCGCTTTAGGGGTTAAATAATAATAAGTGGTGGAAGTCCTTAAATTGGTTTGGCGCTGGTGTTACTGCACCATGTCAAAAGCAAAGACCCAAAATAAAGGCATCCCTAAACTACAATAAAAGTTGAGACCACAAATCATGAGAGTAAAATTTATTTACCAAATACAAGAATATCCTAGAGAGTAAACCCAATAATATGGCCAAAACCCTAATCCTTAGCAAACACAATAAACCATGGCTACGTATCTGGGAAAATGCCCTATATATCCTTTTATCAAAATCATAATGATTGACACAAATACCACAACTCTGATTGTTGTGCGCAATCATCCCAACAGCATAGGTATTTACCAAAATGCAAGCTCATTTACCTAATTTCCTTTTCACCATTAACCCAATGAACAATTATTTACCCAAATCCCCCCATTTATTTGATCAAATGCACACTTTTTCACCCGTATGCATAATTTTCCTAGCATGTGCTACTTCATTTGCTCTAAATGCACGTCTATATACCCAAATGCACAAATATTCATCCAAGTGCATGTTCACCTGCCCATATGCACATGCATGCATCCAAAATAAAAATTTATTCATCCATATGCACAGTCATTCATGCATGTATGTACATGGTACCCTAAACCGATCCACTATATATTCACCTAAATACATGTACATTGATTGAAATATACACACTCCCTTTAGATCCTCAATTGCAATTCTGTTCATTCTAAACCCATAATTCTAGACCATTATGCCCTAAACTAGCTATTCCCGGCAATGTTTTTGGCAAATTGACCCTAAACTTTGATCCCCTAAATTGATATTTAAATATCATTCCTAAATCCCTATCTCTAACCTTCCTTGAAGATCCTAAATCCTCAACCAAAAGTGTTGGATCCTAAATCCTAAAACCATTTAGTATTTAAACAGTTGCATCCATGACAAATGCCCTAAGCCCTCCTTAAAACCATTATAACATTGTAAAAGCGATAGCCATGTTCTAAACTGTGAATCACAAAAATAATTTTCCAAAACAAAGAAAAGTAATGTCACAATATTTGTTGAGAAAGCTCAAAATTTCCTTTGAGCACAGGTGGAAAACTAAATCCAAATAACTACGGAAGACAAATCCTAAATGAGGGGAATATTGATATAAATCAACCAAAAAAAGGTTGTTTACAAAGACCATGAAAGTAAAACTATGTCATTGACATTGTTAAAGACAAAGAAAGAGGTAAGAATGCATGAAAGATGAAAAATACAAACTAGAGTGTGTTAGAGAGTCAAATGGCAGAGACAATGAGAGTACAAGGAATGTTAAGAGAAAATGTCAGAGCGTACGTTCTTTTGTGAATAGAGGAAAAACTACGTGCATTCACAAAGGAGGGGTTACACAAATGTGACCCCCTTCACAAAAGGTGTGACCTTGTAACCCGTCAATGCAGTGCATTCTTGTAACTTTTAACCCCACGCTAGATTTTGTATGTTTAGATAAGAATAAGTGGTGATAAATGCAGAGAAGGTTAATAGCCCGTGTTAAAGAGTAAGATGGTAGAGATAGTGAGAATACAAGGGATGTCAAGGGGAATGTCAAAGCGTGCGTTCTTTTGTAAGTAGAGAAAAACTAGGTGCATTCACAAAGGAGGGGTTATACAAATGTGACCCCCTTTGCAAAAAGGTGTGACCTTGTACCTTGTGAATGCATTGCATTTTTGTACCTTTAAACCCCAAGCCGGCTTCCATATCTTTTAATGAGAATAAGTGGTGGAAGTTTTGTACTTGCTACCACATGGTTGTTATTGAATGTTGGCAGGAAAGTTTGTAAAACCTAAGCTCTGCACTCTAAGGGCTTTCAAGTCCCTTGTTCACCCTAAACTACAAAGCACCCAGACCAGCCTACAGATTAATGTGGCTTAATGTAAAAAAGTGCAGACTTAAATGTATATTTTGAAAGTGACCCTAAACTTGCTATATCTAAACTAGAACTATTTGTTGTGTAGGAAATACATGTCTAGGAAGCAATGAAGGGATGTGTTAGATGTGCTATCCATTTCCCCCCATCATCCAAACCCTTTGGCTTACAAGCTAGGTGGTATGGGTTATTGATTCTTTCTACATGCACCCCATGATCTTTCACCCCTCTTTTGAATGTTTTTCCTTATTAAGTAAACTATAGTGCGCCAAATGTGCAAATGATTTCTTCTACAATTCCAACTCTCAAATGATTTAGTTTCATTTAAATCTCCATTGCCTGATTTCATTTTTCACAATCCCAAAAAGAGCTTTATTTTCTTGTAAAGCTGAACAACTTGTTTTTCTTTTGCACTTATTGCCCCCCAAAACCTCTTTAAGTGTTATGTATGGGCATGTCCTATACCCTAACAAATCCTATACCTTGAATCTAACAAAAACTCTCTAGATTTCTTGAAGACTACATTTCATAATTATTTTTTAAGAGTGGTTGGAGTTCAACTTATAAAAGCATGTGATCAAATTGTACCCTCTTGTAAACCAAACGTCCAACAATTCCTAACTTTTTTTGGTGACTTGTGCAATATGAAGGTCCCAATTATGTTTGGATTTTGTTTCCTAAAAGCAAGAATGTGATTATGTTAAAATCTCATGAATTCCATACAATGCATTAGTCATCATCAGACAACTTTAAGTTATTCAATGGTTATAGATTTTATTAGGAATGGTTAGAGTTCTTCTTATGAAAGCATGTGATTAACTTATATTTTTCTTTTATCTTGTAGCATTAGCATTTTTCCTAGTTGAATTGTTGGGATCCAACCCTAAGCTCACATTTATTGGACAATAATTGTGTACATAAGTACCCTAGGCCTTCTTTCAAGAGTATACTAAAAAACCCATAAAGGACACACTAAATTTTAAACGGGGGGAAGGAAGAATGTAATCAAATAAAAATACAATCAAAAATGCTATTTACAAAGAGAATTAAAGAGAAGCTAAATCACTCTCATTGTAGAAAATAAAGAGAGTTAACAATGCCCCGGCAAGGTGAAAAATGCAGAAAAGGTTAACCGCCCGTGTCATAATGGAAGATGGCAAAGTCAATGAGGGTACATGGAATGTTAGGGGGAAATGTTAGAGCATGGATTCCTTTGTTAGTGGGAGAAAAACTACGTGCATTTACAAAGGAAGGGTTACATAAATGTGACCCCATTTGCAAAAAGGTGTCACCCCATATCTTGTGAATGCAACGCATTCTTGTACCTTTAAACCCCAAATCGGATCCCGTATCTTTGCATAAGAATAAATACTGCACATTGTCAAAAACTTGTAACTCCAAAATCTTGCACTCCAAAGGCTTCCAAGTCCTTTTTCTATTCTAAAAAGCAAAAAACCCAAATCAGTATAAAGATTTGCATGGTTAAATGTAAAAGATTACAAGTTTTGTTGTTTGTTTTTCTAAAGTGGCCCAAAATTACCTATTTGCCAAAACAAAATTGATTGTAAACCATCACATGCTTTATCCTGAAGGAGGCAATGTTAGACTTGAAATCCATTTCCCAACTTTATCTTGAATTTGTGACCTAGAGGCCAGTAGTTATATGTTGTTGATCTTCCCTAAACCATATCCCTTTGGTTGACATCCATTTCTTTTTTGCATGTTCTATCTCATTATATACAAGATTGCCATTGCAATGGTATTTTATCTTTTTCCTTTAAACATTAATGCTTTTTAAAAATTTGTGAGCTTGGGGCTAATCCCAAATCTTGCCCAAGTGCTACATGCTATGTACACAAAAAACTACCTAGAATCCTAAATTCCAAGACACAAACATTGTGAATAATCAACTATTAATCCACACTCAAGCTCATTCACCTAAATGCGTAGGTGTCCACCCAAAATGCAAGCTTATATACATAGATGCCTATTTATCCAACTAGTGTGAACTCATTCATTCAAAACCGCAAATTTGGTCATGCGGATGCACACCCTTTCATCCATATCCTAAGCCCTATGGGTCAAAGTACTAGTCCATTGACCTCAAATGCATGTTTTTTTACCCAAGTGTTCAATAATTCATACATGTGCATGTTCATTTGCTCACATGTACATTTATACATCACATGCACACACAATGATGCATATGTGCACATAATCATCAACCCACCTCCCCTAAGTATGTATTTCAATGTACATATGCTCATTCTAATATGTGCAATTTTTGCCCAAATGAAATTATATCTCCCTTTACACCGTTAGTTGCAATTTCATATATTAGTAATCCTAATACTCAATCCCAAATTTCCCCCTAGACACTTCACTTCCTAAATTAAGAATTTTAGGAAATGCTAGCAAATTGAGTCCTACACCCAAAAACATAAAAAGTGATGTTTTTCCAACCACCTCTATATTCCTCCCTAAACCTTCTTCTTCTCCACCTTAAGACCCTAAACCCTAGAAGTCATACATATATTCAAATGAAAAGAACCAAGTTGTTCAAAAAATGGCTACATGGCAAATGCAAAAAATCCCACCCTAAGCCCTAAACCTTGCTACATTACAAAAACAATAGCAATGTCCTAAATAGATAATAGTGGTAATAGTTACAAGACCCAAAAAATTTATAGTACAAAAATCCAATTAGAGAGCTCAAAGTCCCTAGTATGGGGCACAATTAGAAAACTTAGTCAAAAAAGCTATCAAAGAGAATTCCTAAACAAGGGGAATGTTCATAAAAAAAAGGCAACTCAAAATGCCACTTAGAATAAGAATCAATGAGAAACTAATTCTCTCTCACCATCAAAAGAGAGAGAGTGGTAAGAATGTTTGAGAAAGTTGAGAAATGCATATAAGGTTAATTGTTGTATCAGAGAGTCAGAGTCAGATGGCAGAGACGATGAGAATACAAGGAATGTTAGGGGAGAATGTCGAAGCATATGTTCCCTTTTGAGTAAGGAATACACTACGTGCATTCACAAAGAAGGGGTTACACAAATGTGACCCTTTTTGCAAAAAGGTGTGACCCTATAACCCATGAATGCACTGAATTTTTGTACCTTTGAACCATAGGGCAAGATTCCGTATCTTTGAATGACAATAAGTGGTGGAAGTTTTTAAATTGCAATGGTATAAGTGTTACCGTGCATTGTCAAAAGATTGTAAGCTCTAAACTTTGCCCCTCAAGGGCCTTCAAGTTGCTTGTTCACCCCAAATTGCAAAGGACTCTAAACCCTAAACCAATCTAATGATTAACAAGACAAAATGTACAAGAGTAGAGAGTTTATTGTTTGCATCCAAAATACTGTATGTTAAAACTATATTTTCTCCATACCATTATATGTTTTTGAAGCAAAAAGGGGATGCTAAACGAGTGATCCATTCTCCATGTCACCCAAACCCCATAGTATGTGGCTTTGTTTCAAGGCCCTTTAATTCTTTCTACATGCGCCCATAGTATTTTATTCCTTTTCCAAATGTATTATCTTACTTTATACACTAACACCACACATGTCAATGATTTTTTCTACAAGAATATTGGATATTCCCCCAAACGGTTAGGTTTCTTTTATATCCCTCTTGTCTCATTTCAAATATTGGGATGGCATAGAGCTGCATTGCCTAATGGATTTGCAAAATGTTTTTTTGTTGTTGTTGGTTTTACTGATCCCTTCCACCTCCTTGAACTTCCATAATTACAAGTTAGGTCACCCTAGGAATGACTAGCAATTAAGATAAAGCCAAAAATAAAAATAATTAAAATAAACTAAAATTTGATAGTGTTGATATATGTTTGTTTGGGTGTAAAAATAGAGGCAACTCAAATACCTTTAATGCCTTTTGTGAGATTGATTGTACATGAAATTGGATTTGACTAAAGGACTATTCTTTAGTGTAGGTATGGCACCTTGAACCTTTGACTCATTTCTTCCAAGGCCAATTTTCACCCTCATTTCTAATTGAACCCAATTTGCAAATCCAATTGCATCACAACCATGCCATAAATGATGAGCTCTAAACACAAGAAAAAAAGAGATACAATGAAAGCAGTGATGACCATCTGAACCCAGAAATCCCTAGATATCTAAATGAAAAGGTCAAAATTGAAAAATTAATAGATATCAAACCAACAAGTGCTGTTAACTTTGTAATTGCAATATTCACCCTTCACTGCTTTCCTTGACCTTGCAATTTTGGGGAGCTAGTTCAAAGTTGGTGAAGGGTTTTGAACCTAAGTAAACTTCCTAACCCCTTGTACTATGCCCCCCCATCTTAAGATCCTAGCTCTAGTAGAAGTGATGGATACATTCATTTAAAATTGACCAAGTACTTAGAAGCATGGCTATAACTATAGTGCAAAAAAACCTCTTCAAAATCCTAGTTTCATTTAAAAATAGTTGCAATGTCCTAAATACTATACACTTGAAATAGTCTCTAAATCCAAAAATGAATGATATAATAATCACTCAAAAAAGTTCATAGTTCCTTTGGGTACAACTGGAATGCTTAGTCAAAATAGCTACAAAAGAGAATTCCTTAGAACAAGGGAATATTGGTATGTAGAAAAGCAAATGAAAATCCTATTTACAAGAATAATGAAAGAGGAACTAAATCACTGACACTATTAAAAACGGAGAGAGGTGAAACTTAAGCTTTGAAGGTGAAAAAAAACAAAGCATGGTGAATGCTACATCAGAGAGTTAGATGGCAGAGATGATGACAATACACAGAATGGCAAGAGTAAATGTCAGAACATGCATTCCTTTGTGAGCAAGGAAAAACTATGTGCATTCACAGAGGAGGGGTTACACAAATGTGACCTCCTTTGCAAAAAGGTGTGACCCCATAACCCGCAAATGCATTGTATATCTGTACCTTTAAACTATAGGGCTAGATTCTGTATCTTTAAATAAGAATATGAATTGGAAGATTCTAATATTGCAATTATATGAGAGTGTTACTACACATTGTCAGAAATCCGTAACTTCAAAACCCTGCACTCCAAAGGCTTTTAAGCCCTATGTTTACTATGAAAAGCAAAGCACTTTAAGACTGAATTTAAAGATTTACACGGCTAAAATCTGAAGGAATACAAGTTTTGTTGTTTGCTTTCCAAATTGGCCCAAATTTTGCTATAGATGCCTAAACAACAATCATTGTAAGCTTATACAATCATATCAATGCATTATCCTACACCACTAAACCCTTCTAGTTCTATAGAAGATTTTATGAAAATGAGTTGTGCAATTTATATGAACCCACATACCCATAAAATAAATAAATATATATATAAATTACTTATATGTTCTCTAGCTATGCTTTGTACGCAAATATCTTTAGACCCTAATTTATGCATTCTATCAACACTATATATCAAAAAACCATATATAGAAGGGAATCTTTATTTCTTTGAAAGAATGTTCAAATTAGAAAGCATCCTACATTTGACAACCAACTTTGATTTCAAACAATGTCAATAAGATGATCTAAAGCCAAGTTGGAGTTCATATTAAACCCAAAACCCCTTATAACACCAGTTTCCCAAAAACACCACTACATTTTGCTTATTTGTCAATTGTAACCACATGCTTTTTTTCAAAAGGTAGGTGCACAGAACCTGCCTTCCTATAAACAATACAATAAAGCATATCCATTTGTTCCCTTGTTCAAACGGCAAATCAACATACATTGTTTAGAGACTAAACACAAGCTAGACTATTTTTATGTGGTGGCACCCTAAACCCTCAATCCTAAATCCCTAAAATGGACAAAACATTTATCCCTTAATCCCCAACTATTTAAGCATTGTTTGCAATCTCTTAGTCATTGCAAAACAAAACCACTCCTAAACTTTAAATACATTATGATACTAGTTATAATATATTCCACCCTTAATAGTTTGTAATAAGTCCGTGGTCATTGTCTTGGTATCCTAAATGTTCTTGAAGCATTGATACAAAGAGATACAATTCAAAACTCCAGATGGTATTATATTTGACAATGCAACTCAAAGGTAAATATCACTAATATTTGTAGATAAAATGGTCAAAACATCATAAAAATTAGAACTATTAGTGGTTTAGACTTTAGAGTTATGACTGACTTTATTATTGATTATTGACTACATTTGGCATTGATGCGTAGCATGAGCTTTTGATGTTCCTAAAGTTGGTTTGTAAATATGGTTGAATTTGTCTTGCAACATCTTTGCAGTATTGTGGCAAAGGAGATATTTGTTACTGCCTTTACTTAATAGATGGAAAATTGGATCTCTCCTAAACTGTAAAATTTGGTCCTTCTAACTCTTAATTCAAAGTCAGATTATAGTTATCAATGCTCTTGGTCTCACATTTGCTTAAAAGCACCACGTAATTTATAGTTCCAAAATTCTTAGTTTAAATCCCAAAAAGAGTCCTTGAAACATACATAACTCTTAATCCCCTTTTCAAAATCTGGTTCTCAATAAATTCCCACAATTGAATAATAATCCACTTTTATGGAATATTGTGTTAGTATAGATGGAGTCTCAAAACTCCATTAATGCCAATGTTTGTGCAAGTGGACAGTTCATGGTTGATCCCAAAGTGTATGAATGTGAACCCCCAAAAAATGCTTTCCTAAACCTAGGAAACCCTAAATTTTTGTCTCTCCAAATTTTTTTGAATAAAACTAGCATCCTTTATCAAAAAATTTATTGTTTACTACCTAAAAACACTAGCATTAAATTGAGCTTGCAAGGTTCCAATGTATGACGTATTGGTTTGCACTCCTAAGAGCTTAATTCACCATTGTGGCCGTGATTTCTAATTTTGACTATGTTTGTCAATGTATTCCAAAGAATTACCCTTGTCAGAATACTATAATGGAGTTTTCTTGGTAGTGAGTCTATTGTATGATTTTGGCATGAGGATTGTGTGGAGTTTGTCAATTACTTACCTTCTTTTAGATATCAAATTAGCATAAGTTCTAGTTGAATCCATGGAATTTGAATTCAAAAACCATCCAAACAAAAAATATTTACCACAAAGATCAACTACGCAACAAATGATTATAATGAATAGCAACTACATTTGAGTGTGTATACCAATAAGAATTAAAAAATGTTGTTGTTGGACTTCAATTTTATTATAGGTTATCTAATCAAATCATTAGCTTATCTACCTTCTTTGTATTTGTACATACATAAATGTCTCTCTCTAAACCCCTTAAATCCTATGCCACATGATTTTTTGATATACTTTAGTTGTCTTCAATGTAGTTAAGTGTACTTGCTACATGTTAGTTCTTTCAATATGAATTTGTTTATTTGGAATTATTTAACATGTTCCTTGAAAATTGGATGAATGTCCTAGTATTATGAGTACAATACTAGTGCATGACGTTACAATTTGTTTGTGAAGCCTTTGTTGAGGTATTGATATCCAATTTTTAAAATTTGGATTTTAAACAACAGTGTCCTTTTGAAAGAATTTTAACATAGTTTTGAACATAGGAATTCTTGAACACTAAATCCACCGTTCTTTGGTTGCTGCACTTTATTGTAGAATGCCTCACAAGTAAGAAAATGATTATGTACAAAACCAAACACAAATTTCAAATAGGAAGGCAACCTACCTTTTCATCCTAAATCAATCACTTCCATCCAAGCTAAACTCTACCAAGAATAATTTTCTAAAAAGACACATTTTGATGTTCACCAATGTTGTAAAAGTTATTATTTTGATAGACTAATGATGTTTTTCCCATTAAAAATAGTGCATATTTGTATTTTGAAATAGAATGTCCATTTTTGACCAGCCACACCGCCTTTTGAATCTCATGAATAAAACTTAAAATTTCAATGAATATGAAATGGTAAATGCTTCTAAATTCATTCTATAATAGTCCAAAGCATTTTTTTGAATGTTTGACTCCCTAGAAATTGCTAAAGATCGTGACTCATGTTTTGTCTTGTAAGACTCACTTCATGAAAGGAAGAAGAGAATCATTTTATAATGCCTCTAAATTCGGAAACCTCATAGTATGTGCACAACATGCATGTATTATAGTGACCAAAACACAAGTAACCTATTTAAATCACAAGAAATTTGGACAAGTGTGGAAACATGGCCATATCAATACCAAAAGTTTCAATCAATAAAATAACCATTTCATCATTTCAAAAACAAACAAACATATAATAAATCTAGATAATGATATTACTAACAATACATTATCTAAGGTTGTTTGATGCTTCAAACGAAAACCATCCATAAATCCAAACTAGTGTTCCATGTCCCCTTGCAATGATTCAGCAAAGAAGAATTAAATCTCAAACTTTTGCATCACCATGCATCATTGCTATAGGTGCACAGAAAGTTAAAAAAAAAGTGGCCCCTTCCACAAGCACTCCACGCCCAATAACTATTTGGAATTAACTCCAAATGCGACCCTCAAAAGACACTCCTAACCCTAGAAACCAAATTGTGAATCCAACCTCAAATCCCAAACAAGCGCTCCATGCCCCCTCAAAATGACTCTGCTACTTGGAATCAAAGTCTCAATTCCTTAGCATTGTCATGCATTCAAGTGGGTGCACTTCAAGTTTTAGAATCATGGCAAATATTACAAATGCCGTGGCCCTAATCCCTTGACCATAATTCCAAGCAAGTGCACCACATCTCCTTGGAATGATTCAACAAGGCAGAACTAAATCTCAAACCTCTGTGTCATCATGCATCAAGGTAGGTGCCCTGCAAGCTCAAAAAGTAGGGCAGATTTCATGAGCCCAAGACAATCAAGTCTACAATTAGGTTCACAATCATTGCAACATTACCACCATGTGGCAGAAAACCTTAAACTAGTCTCTAAACTTGACCCCGGCTCAAACCTTGCTAGAAACAACCTCTACACGTGAACATCACAAATTCATTGCTTGAAAACAAATACCCCCTTAGACAAGAAAAGTAACTACCTTTGACATGTACTCTAAATGTGAGCAGCAGCACTTTGAACCCTTAAGTTTGTAAGCATGACAAACCCACCTAGAAAGCTCTAAACCCAAAATCCATCCCATGACCTGGAATCAAACTTTATCTTAAAATTCAATTGTAGCTGGAAGATATCAAGCCCCAAATTTGAACAAACCCGTTTGAAACAAGAATACATTGCGCAATTAATGACATTGACCCTTACCCAAACAATCCAAAAATCAATACAACATGGTCCATCCTAAACCTCATAGATTATGCTTCACTATGTCTACATTGTCTCCACAAAGACACAAAACCCTATTTTGACTACCAGCTCCAGCATTAGTGCTATAAAAGTATGCATGCTAGCATCCTAGGTTATGACACTTGTGTGGTTAGATCCTTGGACTCCAATGTCACAAAGGCTTTAATTAGCAAGAACCAGATTGTCTTACTTGTCAAGTAAGATATACCCTACCCGCAAATTCTTATGCACCAGCGTGATGGGTTCCAAAAGGCCACCATAGAGGTGTGTTAGTCTTGCAAGAAAACTTCCATAGATTTATAATGTAGGGTTTGGTCCAAGTTTGAAAGTTCTCCACATCAAAATAAATAAACTTTAGAATTTCAAAATAACCTTACTTTCCACGGTGCCACAAATGATGTTATCTTGCATGCCCTGTGTCATAGAACTGCTGCTACCGCCATGGAAATGGTGGTCTACAGAACTATAGGCCACAAACACATACGTCAGGTTCTGAGCTCCTTTTGGAGGAGCAAAACTCCAAGAACTTGATAAGATTTTCAGGCATGACGTGCGTGAGCGCTTTTAGTACCCAAAGAAATGTTTTGCATCTACCGCATCAATATCCAAGATCCAAGTTACAAACATTCCATTGACAATGAATAGGAGATGTTGTCACTAACACTTTCCCTTTTCATGGAAGAGAAATTGCAAGCAACACTTTCAATATATACCCAAAGCCCAACATCCTCCCATGGAAAATCAAGGATTGCCATTGTCTCTATCCACTAATCATAGCAAAGAGTATTGCACCATAGAGAACTTCAACCAAAAGAGTGAGCTCAATCATAAAAAAGCCCAAAATGTTGTAAACCAAAATAGAAAATCAAGAGCATACCTAAATCGTCTTGGACTTCATTGCTAGCAACAATACGTCATTGAAAAAAAAGTACGCAATAGCTAGACGATGTACTTTGTTGCAGCCACAAATCTCATGCTTCCACAAAACCGCTCCGGCCTCTCATCCATGTATTATTCTAAACCACTTATTCTCAACTCCTAACCCTAAATTGAAGTACTCCATAGGCTAGTGCATCCTAAACAACAACCCGTTATCAGGCAGAGGAGCACCAGTGAAATGTAAATAGTCTTAAAAGAAAGATGATGAGTATGAGAGACGAATAAGAAAGTTTGTTGCAGCACTTAGTGATGCAATATGCAACTCTCAATGCTGCAATAAGCGGCCCTTTCCATCCCTCACCCTCATTGTCTCCTTTCCATCGTCAACCCTCCTTCCATCCCTCCCTATGGTCATCTTCTCTCGGCCATCACAACTAAGTTGCTAGCGGACGGAGAGCAAGCTAGGGTTTCAAGAAAGGAGAGCAAAAGGCGGGCGGCTTGTGGCTCATGGCTCGTTGGAGGGGTGGCCCTAGACCCTAATGCAGTGGGGTTCGTAATTGGATCCAATGCACGGTCCCCTTTTTAAACTTAAGAAACTTGCAAATCAATTTTGCCATTGATGGGAAACTAAAATGAAGAGCCCTAGACCTTGGTTTCTGATGGAAGGGAGAGCCCTCACTGTTTTCTCATTTAAGAGAAGCTTCAATTTCTAGTTCTTGGAAAAGAACAATTAAATTGATCCTTTAATTAAGTGGAGGCTCAAAGAGGTCTTTAAACACTTCTTGAGGTTGTTTTTTATATTTTTAGGAGATTGTTTTGATGTTTTGAATTGTCCTAGTACCCCATTGAGACAAAATGGTCTTGTAAAAATTTTGAAATTTGAGGCTTCTAGATGGTGCTACTAAAAAGAAATCAAAATGGCCAAGTGAATTCTAAGACAATTTGGGGTTCACTGTAGATGAATATGGAATGTCTTGCTTTTTTTGGACCCACCTTATAGTAAACCCTTCTAATGCTAGTTTGCAACTTGTTGAGATGGGTAGGACAAAATAGTAAGTAAAATGATTGAAAACACTACATTGTCAAGGATTTGTACCCTATAATGAAAAATGTCAATTCCAATGGTTTTTGTGTTGTAATAAAAATTCAACATCCTCGACTTTACTTTCCAAAACATTGAAAATTAATTGTTTTTTGTTTTAATTTTTTCCCAATGATTCTCAACTCACCTTCCCACCACATAGATATAGAATTCCAAACTTTGCGGTGCAAGAAAAATAAATTAAAATAGTTCAAAGTTATATAGTCTAATCAAGCAATTGCAAAAAGAAGTTGCTTTTTACACTTTAAATGCAAACATCTTCCAATCTGTGCAGTCAAAGTTCTTGAGTTTTGGACAACACATTTTTGTACTAGTTTGGTACAAGATCTTACAATCAAATATGCAAAAATACCAATTTTCAAACTTTTCTATTCTTTTCCATAGAGGTGGCAATTTTGAGTGTCTTTTGACAAAATAAAGGCCATGGTCCTTTAGGGGTTAAAGACGAAGAGAGGTAAGAATGTTTGGGAAAAGTGAAAAATGTAGAGAAGGTTTGTTGCTTGTGTTGGAGAGTTAGATGGCAGAGACGGTAAGAATACTATGAATGTTGTGAGGAAACATCAGAATGTGTGTTCTTTTCTAAGTATAGAAAATTGAATCCATTCACAAAAGAGGGGTTACACAAATGTGACCCCTTTGCAAAAAGGTGTGACATTGAAATGAGTGAATGCAGTGCATTTTTGTACCTTTTAACCTTTAAAATCTTGGATTTCTTATTTTTAAATAAGAATTATTTGGAAAATTTTCTAAAATTGCAACAGTACGAGAGAGTTAAATTGAACATTGACAAGTAACTATAACTGGAATACTCAAACTACAAGGCTTTTCAGCTCTAAACTCCTCTATTTTTGCAAGGCATCATTGTAAATTATAAGATTGGTTGAAGATACATGTTATGAGTATGGTTTTTGAGTGTTTAATTTTGCAAGAGGCTTGCAACTTGTTGTGCCCAAATACCACTGCTTGAGTATAACTATATATTCTAAAAGGAAATAGGAAATCTTAGATATCATACGTGTTCGCATATGTTGTGTAATCCTATAGACATGCACCCTAAATTTCTTGAATATTCAATTATCATATGATTCAATGAATCATATGCCTATTTTGCTGAAAAATGCAAATACTCTAGTCAGCCCCCTAATGCTTGATTTCATAGTAAACCCATGGACACACAAAATGAATTGCATTACGGGTCACAACATTACAGCATTAACATGAAAGTTGTTACAATGTTATCACCCTGGTGTGAAAAGTGTAACCTTGTGACCCCATAATGCAATGCAATCATGGTCTTTGTTGTTATAGGGTTCATAAATTGGTCCCATTGGAGCATTGCAAACACTATGGGATATTGCCCTCCTTAACTCTTGATCATGACAAGGGTATGGCATGTGTTGTAGGAGCAACTTTGGTTTGTTTTTTGGCCTCGTGCGCAAGAAGTCCATGACTCTCTTTGCAATGGTAGCTTGAATGTGCTTTAGCCTTAAACAATTGAAAAAGATTTTATTCTCCTTACGCCCTGCATGTAGGCCGCAAGGTTTGTTTGTTGCAATTGCAATGGCTCTAATGTTGTACAGGTTCTACATGAAGCAAGGTTAGATAAGTATAGTTGTTTTTTACCTTGTTTTTTACCATGTTTTTTTTTTCTTTTAAACCAATGTTTACAAGTAACGGCATGTAGGCAGACAACATTTGAGCGTAATTAAAATTAATGATAGTTTTGTTGAAACATGATAATTGCTTTTGCAGACCCTTTTACACTTGGACCCAATTGCCATTCTGCATGATTTCAAAGGCGCCATACACAAATATTTTTGTGTGAGATATATGGGTTTGAGAGCTAGGAAAGGTGAAAAGGGGGAAAATAGAGAATTGCGCATGTCAAACGGTAAGATGGTAGAGACAATGAGAGTATAAAGAATGTTAGGGAAAAATGTCATAACGTGCATTCCTTTGTAAGTGGAGAAAATCTATGTGCAATGTGACCCCCTTTGCAAAAAACATGACCCCGTAACTTGTGAATGCACTGCATTCTTGTACCTTTAAACCCCAAGCCAGATTCTATATTTTTAAATAGGAATGAGTGCTGGAAGCTTTTAACCCCTAAAGGACCATTATTCCTTTGTGGGACAAAGGAGATTTTGGGCATGTACTTATGGCTAAACTATCTTGCGTGATTTTTTGAAACTTTTATTGAAGGTGAGGAATTCAAAGATCTATGTGGGAATGTAACTTTTTCTTCATTTCAACATTTATTGAATAAGTTTAAAATGAAAATCTGGAAAATGCTACTTCTTGTGCAGCCAAAAACTTCTTTAAAATTTTCATATTTTTCAAACAAAAATCTGAAATAGGTTTTCTAGACTTATATAGACTTGGGGAGCTTTGAATCATTCAATTTTGATAGATGAAATGAGAGTTATGAGAAGTTTTAGCTTGCGGATAGGTGTGGTTTTGCTCTATATAAATAACTTATAAACTTCATATTTGAATGAAAATCTAACATTTTTGTAGAAAAAAAACTTAGAAAAGGATTAAGATTGCTTGCTAGAACAATCTCACCGTTGGGATTATTGTGATTCAATTCCATTGCAAGGTTATTAACAATGTAAGATTTTGTTCAATCTCAAACCTTTGTTTATTTAAATTTTTTTTTAAGAACAAAAATCAAGTATTTTTTGATTTGGTATTTTTCCAAAGATTCTCAACTCAATTTCCAACAATAAAAAAATAAACCTCAGAACTCCATGGTGCCAAAAATTTAAGTTAACAAAATTCAAAGTCAAATAATCTAGTCGTGCAAGGTGCAAAACAGCTTGTTTTTTACACATTAAACGCAAGTATCTTGCAATCTAGGCGGTCAAAGTTTTTAAGTGTTGAAGGGGACATTCTTATACAAGTCTAGTGCAAGATCCTACGGTCAAATATGCAAAAAGACCAATCTTCAAACTTTTTTACTCTTTGCCATACAAGTGGCAATTTCTTGTGTTTTTTGACAAATTAAAAGCCATGGTCTTGTAGGGGTTAAATTGGAATGGTACATGTGTTAGTACTTGTTGTCAGCAAGTTTGTAACTCCAAAATATTGCACCCCAAAGGCTTCTAAGTTCTACATCCATCTTGAAAAAGCAAAGCATCGTAACCAATTTACAAATTTACATAGCTATATGCAAAAGAGTATGAGTTCTAGTTGTTGTTTTCAAAAGTGGTTTAGAATTTGCTATAGACGCCTAAACAACAATCATTATAAGCTTGTATAGTCATATTATTGTGCATTCTCTTACGGACTTAATCCTTCTAGTTGAGTAGAAGAGTTTGTGAAATGAGTTGTGCAACTTAAATGAATTTATAAATCCATGAAAGTGTATGTTAAACAAAATCACTTACATGTTTTCTAGTTATGCTTCACACAAAATTCATTGAGATTGTATTTACGCTTTATGTTAGTTACATATATCAAAAGACAAAATAGCAAAGGGAATCTACATTTACAGCATCGACAAATAAGATTGACCAAGAGTGGAGGGTAAGCACCGTGTGCAACCAAAGTCACGCCTTTTCAATGCATCCAAGCACTTACACAAGCAAAAATTGAAAGAAGGACAAAACAACCATACCTCATCAAAATTGAGCACGGCCAAGGAAGTGCCCATTTATTTTTAAGCAAGTGATGAAAAGGCTGGCCCATAACTGCATGACAAATGGCAAGGAATAAGTTTGTTCCTCCGCTTTCTAAGTTTCTGTTATGAGTGTAGTTCTCATGTCATTGTACTAGCCATGCTCTAGAATGGGATACCAGCTCCCACTAGACATTAAAACCCAAAGCATAGCACAGGACATTACATTCAATTTCAAATCATTGCATTTCCAGTTTCAATATTGATTTAATTTTTATTCCAATACCAATTTTTGGTTCATTTCATTTTCAATCTCAATTTCACTTTCAATTTCAATCCCAATTTCAATTTCTAAACCCTTTCAAACCTTGAACCCACTTCAATTCTTATTTCAATCTCAAGTTTTAATTTCAATTGAACTTGACTTTCAATTTTAATTCTCTTCCAAATTCCATTCAACCCTAAACTCCCCCAATTTCATTCAAATTCCAATTCCAATTCCAATTCCAATTCCTAAATCCTAAACCCAGTTCAATTTCAATTTAATTTCAATTCAATTGCACAAACACCCTAAACCCTTGCATGTACCTCAAAGAAACGCTTTCTAAACCTCCAAAATGAACAGTGGAATTGCCATCCACTAGACTGTAACTCTATAGAGCACAAGTTGAATCTTAGGCAAAATAATAATGGCAAAGACACCCTAAATGCAACCTTTATTATACCAAAATAATGGGTGTTTGCATGTGTGTGTTGATTTGATGAATCTATTTTTAGCTCACTTTGCACCTAAAAATAGAATGAAGCACAAGTTTAACCAAAGTAAAGAATTTAAAAGTAGAATAGAATACAAGTTTAACTAAAGTGAAATTTGGACAAAGGTAAAACTAAATAAATGATAAATGGATACTAGATGGGTGGATGCTACATGGAAAACCCTTTGCTAATGACATGCTAAATGGATGTTAAATGGACTTACCTATGCTAAGTGGATGCTAAATGGATTTATTTTTATTTTTATACAACTCCTAATCTATGGTAAATGGAGTCACAATTACTCATTTAGTCATGGTAAATGGGTTTATCAACTAGTGTTGATATAAAACACAATTGAAAGTTCAAATTACAAGCTAGCGTAATCACTGCCACCCCTTTAAAAAAAAAGTCACCCACCATTTTTTTAAGGATTTTAAATCGCAAATCCCCAAATCCAAAAAAAATTTCAAGTTACAAGTCTAAACTCTAAACCCATAAATGAAAGAATAAAATGGTGCTATAGATGGCTCCTAAAGCCCAATCCTAAAAGGCTAAAATGCTTATTGTAGCATTAGAAAAAAAAGTAAAAAGAAGTATGTTGCTGCCCTAAACCTTGCTAACCTATAATTTTAGACTTAAAATAACATGATCTTCATGCTAAAATGGACCCATATTAGTAGACCCTCAAAGCCACCTTCAAGGTTCTTTGACACAATTCCTTCCCTAAATCCTAAATGTTTTTGGGGTTAGTAAACCACATATTCCTAATCTCATTTTGCAATACTAGATTTTTGATTATAAGAAAATTTGGTCAAAATCAACAAGCTCAAAGTGTAAATATTGTACCATAATCCCTTTAAAAAATCTTAGATAGCCATATTTCTAGCACTAAAATTTATAATGTGGCATGAAAAGCTATCAGCCTTAAGCCCAAAAAAAACCATAGTAAGAAATCTTGGGTGAGGTGAAAATGCAACAAGTGTTAATTGCCGTGTCAAAGAGTAAGATAGCAAAGAGGATGAGAATGCAAAGATTATCAAGGGAAATGTCAAAGCATGCGTTCTTTTGTGAGTAGAGAAAAACTACATGCATTTGCAAAGGAGGGGTTACACAAATGTGACCTTGTATGCAAAAAGGTGTGACCCTGTAACTCATGAATGCAACGCATTCTGGTACCTTTAAACCCCAAGCTAGAACCACATATCTCTAAATAAGAGTAACTAGTGGAAGTTTTGTACTTGCTACCACATGGTTGTTATTGAATGCTGTCAAACAGCTTGTAACCCCCAAACTCTAAATTGCAAGACTTTTAAAGTCCTTTGTGTAACTTGAACAAGAAAGCTCCCATTCAAATTTAAAAATTTACCTATGCACATTGCTCTAGAGTGAAAATTGTATTATTTATTTCTAAAGTGACCCTGAACCCTTTCTAAACCCAAGCTAGCAATAATTGTGCTCCGTTGAATGCTTTGACCCTAAATCAAAGGATCTAAAATATAATCTTTGAACCTCAATGTTGGAATATCTTGCATTGGAATAATCATGCAAGGAATTTTGTCCAAGGTTTTATGAATGAAGTAGTCCAAATTTAGAAATACAAGCATTCAAAGTTTGCTTGTAATTAAAGTCTTAATGAACTTCAAATGCCTAAACTTCAAGTTTGTTATTATCCCCTTTTGTGGATGATTTTGCCCTTCATATACACTCAAGAGAAATATGCCCAACATGCTGTCATTCAAGTCACTCCTATTTTCACAAGTTTCCATGGTATCTAAAACAATTCCTTCATTGGCCTTCTTCAAACCACAAATTTTAAATATCTAAACTCTAAATCCATAAATTCCAAAATTTCAATGTTGGATTGAAAATACTTGTGGTAATTAACATCCATGGACCCTAAACCCACGCTCAAAAAATTGAAACTTCTAAATTGCCACCGCCAAACTCTAAACCCTCCAACTACACTAGTACAAAACGGGGAAAAAACGACTGCATTTTAGTGGTTTATGGCATGAAACTACTCACGTACAACTAGTTGGGCTGCAATTGTTCTTAAGTTGACTACAATTGCATGCTAGTGATAGTGAACCTGTCACATTTGCCATCTACTCAAAAACAACTACAACCTTTTCATCCATTGCCCCTCCTAAATTTTGGTAATAACCTACCCTCTCTGCCTTTCTTTCTTTTTTGTTTAGAAGACACCTTTCTCTCTAATCCCAATGTCTCCATTAATGCACATCTGACACACAAATGACCAAGTGCCACTTGTCATATTTTAAGAGGTTCTGCTCATATTTAGGCAATTTCATGAAATGTGAAATTGATAATCCACAATGACACGTGTCCCTTGTAGTCGTAAAGAAGTTGTAATTTAGTTGTAAAGTAGTTGCTTTGCAGTTGCTTATATTATTTTAGTAGAAAAATGGTTCACCTATACATTTAGTTGTACATTAGTTGTTTTTCAGTTGTCATATAGTCAATTTATAGTCAAGTTCAAGTTATAAGTGACTCTTCACTCTTTTTTGGTACTATAGTACAACTGCAATGTACAATAGATTGACAGTGATAGTTGCAATTTAGTTGAAACTAAGCTGACCTCACAACTTACATGCCAAGTTGCCAACTATGCAGTTGTAAGACAGTTGCATCTCAATGGCTTCAATGACTCTGTTAGCACTGATCAGTTGCATTGCAATTCTCACCTAGTAGGGACAAAGTTGTATTTTAGTTGCATTCTTGTTGTAACTTCGTTGTATTCTAGTTGCGATAGAGTTGCAAGCTAGTCATAAAAATGACTCATTCTAGTCATCATTGGATTATAAAGCACTTGCTGCAAAGTTGTAATCTAGTTGCACAATACTAGCAAAGAAGTTGTACATAAGTCATACATTAGTGATTGAATAGTATAATGCAGTAGGGACTCAATTGTACATGAATAGGGCAAAATACGTAATACAAGGGCCAGTTGCAATGTAGTTGCACACTAGGTTTCTCTACTACGACAAAATTACATTAAAGTACAATTTAGGGCCATACACAATATGCGGCCAATCTCCGCACGCTTCACCTTCTAATAAATGTTGGTCTTCAGTCCTTCTAAACTGCTAGAGAAATCATGTCTAAACATGAAAAATCAATGACAAGCAACCTAACTTCAATGATACATATAAGCCCTTCAAAACTCCTCTAAACACCATAAAATGAACACCAAATCTCAACGTTAAACAACCTAACTTCAACTATAGAAATGGGCCCTTCTAAACACCTCTAAACACCAAAATATCAACATCAAAGCTCAATGGCAAGCAACTTACCTTCAATGAGGCTAAATTGACTCTTTTGAACTCCTCTAAACACCCTAAAAGCAACAACAAAGCTCAATGCAAAACAACCTAACTTCTACTACAAAAATCAGCCCTTCTACACTCTTCTAAAAACCCTAATATCAACATCAAAGCTCAATGGGAAGCTCCTTACCTTCAATGAAGCAAATTGGCCCTTCTAAGCTCTTCTAATCACCTTTAAATCAATACCAAATCTCAATGTTAACCAAACTAACTTCACTAATGCAAATCAACCTCTTCTAAGTCACCCTACAAACCACAAGTTAAAATCAAAGCTCAATACCAAGTAACCTAAGCTCAAAGATACAAATCAATCCCTTCTAAGCACTCATACACACCATTAGTGAATACCAAAGCTCACTACCAAAGAACCTAACCTCAATGATGCAATTCAACCTCTCTCTAAAGATTTCCAAATACCATAGCTCTTGTGGACCAGGTACAAAATGAGATATGGACTACGTTGCCTTGAAGAAGTCAAGGTTTGGGCATTGACTAATACAATTGTAATACAACTACAAGCTAACTAAAAAACAACTGAAAAACCACTCAAGAACAATTGAAAAACAACTACTCCACTAAGATACAGCTAAAGCCGTGTAGCAATGCTATAGCATTTATTACTTAGGTATTGCATGATGGCAACAAAAAACAATTGAAACATCACTAAAAAAAACTAAAAAACTAAAAAAAAACTAAAAACAACTAAAAAACAAATAAAAATAAATAGAAAAACAACTAAAAATTAACTACAAAACAACTACAAAACCACTAAAAAACAACTACATGACTCAAATGCAACTGATGTTGTCTAGCACTTTAGTATTTAATTCTTAGTTAGTACATGCCAGCGAGGACTGTAACATGAACTACTTAAAAAAAAACAAAATTGGTTACAATTCTCTACTTACATCTTGCAATGGCACAAATTTAGAAGCAAGCTCAACAAGTCTTGCATCCTTGAGTAGTTTGTAAGTATGTTCTCTCCTTCTCTATTGTGCTTGTAGTTTTCAATTGCTAAATTGATTGCAAGTGTAGAGACTGAATCTAGATCCTTCATTTGACACAAGCAAGAATGAGCATGCAGATTCCACCAAAAGAAGAGTACAAATAGTGGAGGAACCATAGAAGAGAGAGACACCTATTCATAATTATGTTGCATGCAAATTTGCTTACTAGTAGGGGAAAAATAATAAAAACAAGTAAGATGTTTCAGACATTTAGAGTTCAAAAACAACTGACTTCTTGAGTTGTATAACAATCATTTTTATTATTGCCAACATTTGTCAATTGTATAGAAGTTGTATGTCAAATGTTACGCAATTAGGTATATTTGACAAGTCATATTGGAGTGATGTATGAGTTGTTTTATAGTCACACTACAGTTGCATTTTAGAGATCAAAGCCAACAACACTCTATCTAAATTGAATACAAATTCAATAATTGCTAGTCCATTTCTATGTGAAAGTAGAACAAAAAAGTCTATAGACTGTCCATTCTTAATACGCATAGGGTATGCTTAGGAGACAAAATTAATGCAGTGAACTAGAGAAATGAAAAGAGCATTGCTCTTTCACACATAGCACTTCCACTAACCATGTTGTGTGTACAAAGGGAGGAGAAAGTGCCTATTGAGAATAGTGAAGAAGCAACTGAGTGATCTCAGTAAAGAACTCAAATTTAAGGTTTCAAGAGAATTAGGTGAACAAGACGCCTCCAACAATGATTAGGAATAACTATTACAAAGACCTGTTGTATTGACAAAGGTCAAAGTAGATTGTACAAGATCCTTTTGGGAACGTTATGTATCAATGCAGCAGAATGATATTCTGAGATTTTTTTTTTCTTTTGCACAAATCACAAATCACAATCGTTTTTTGAACTTTGAACTATCAACTTGCATTGCACAAATAAAGTTTAACTCTTACTTGCTATCATAAATAAATTGACTACAATTGTCAGGTAGTTGTATCCTAAAAAAACAATTGTACATTGAAAATGCAACTACAGGGATACGCAATAGCTAATTAGTTGTTTATTCAATGGAAGTAACTAGAATGCGACTATAAAACAACCTAAACATAAAACCCACTAACTACTCAAGGCTGACTACAGTCAACTACTACTCAACTACTTCTCAACAACAGCACAATTGCAATAGCTAAATGAGTTGATAGCAAGACTATGAAGGATAGTAGCAATAGATCAAGTGAAATGAGAGAGTAAAAGAAGGAAACCACATATTAGATCTTAAAGAAACAAATCATGTGGAAAGAAAAGAAGAAGTGAGTTGTTTATCAGTTGATATACAGTTGTATAGTAGTCGTTTCCAATCTAGAAACAATTGTAATGCAATTGCATTTCAACTATAAAAAAAGTGGCCCTATTCACACAATGAAATTTGAAAATAATTTCTAAACCTAACATTCTCCAAGGCTTGACAGGGGATCTCAAGGAATGTGCGTAATGATGGAAATTCAAGAACAAATTATAAATAAATATGTAGCAAGTGCAATTGGTTTCTTGTTGATTTTTAGTAGCACCTAATCCCAGAAACAACTAGCTTGCAACTCCCATACAATAGCAACTACAATTTGCATTCACGCTAAGACCCAATAAGAAGTATTTTAACAAAATTAGCTGCCCAAAGCAAAAGAAGGGCAGCCTCAAATGTTAATACAGTGGATTAAAAACGCAGTCGTAAAAACAATTGCATTAGATGCAATGGAGATGTTTTTTAGTAGTACAACAGTTACTTAAATCTCTAAAAAACTACTGCGGTGGTACTTAAATGGTTATTGGAGTCCATATGAACAAAAAGCATCCATGGCTAAATTGTAAATTGATGATGACATACTTTTTTGTCTTCAACAATTGCATTGATGTTTTTTGTAGTTGTATACACAACTACAATACAATTGGGTTGTTGTTAAGGTTCCCCCTTTGTTGTTCAATTGCTTTAATGAGTTGCCATGTGATTTTGCAACTGTTTTGCAGTGGTTTCATAGTTTAGTTCTACTATAGTTGGCAAAATGCAGTTGAAAAAAGCCATTTTTGTACTAGTAGCTACAACATGGGAAAAAAAGTTTATGTAATTAGTTGTTGCTATAGTAAACCACTCAAAATGGACAATGAATTCTTCATTTGTTTTTCTTTGAAAAAATTATTGGAGAATGGCATGCCCTACTTGCCTTGTCATCAAAAAGAACGCCTGAATTATTAACTCCTAAACCCCCTAATTATTAAATCACCCTTTCTCTAGAAATTGTATATCACTAGAAGAAAAATGTGTCCTAAACAACTAAGTCACTTAGTTGTTGTGCAGTTGTTGTGACCATATGTAGTTGTTTCATAGTTGTTATATGGTCACAATAACTGCACAACAACTAAGTGACTTAGTTGTTTATTGCTATTTTTCTTCTAGTGTATATATGGACCTTAAATCTAAATCTTGAACCCCAACATGTAGAAAACCTTTTCATAAAAATGGACAAAATGTTAAGTGAAAGGACTAAACTCCTCAATTCAATATATCTCCTACACCCCTTCTAGGCAATTGGCTTCTAGCAGAGAAATGAGAGTATCCTAGGTTCTAAATTCCAAATAAACAATCTATTTTCATCACTCACTCCTACATCTTGCAAACAAACCCTAAACCATTTTAATAAAACTATTCCCCAATAGTATACAAGTGCCTAAACCCTCTCACCCTACATAAAGCTTGCCAATGTCAGCTAAATACTTCTTTTTTGATTATCTAATAAAACCTCTATTTGTTGGGTCATAATCTAATCCACCCAAAAAATGATTGACAATTGAAACAAGGTAAGGAAATGGATATATATTAGGCCATGTATTTAGTTAAATCCAATTGAGTCTGTTGGGTTGAAATGATGGAAGTGCAATGCTTTCATCCCTTGAACTATCCTAAAAAAATTCATGAGAAATTATAATAGTATAGCTCACACTCAATATAGCTTGTAACCCCTAACCCTTGGACTAAAGACAAAAACAATATCATCCATGGCCCTTATATTATGTTGTTTTGAACTCTCCTCCTAAACCACCATAAACCAATTTTCATCCAATTTCTATCCTTTCATATACGCATTTACTAGATGTGATTATTTTTTTGAGAAGTGCCTCCATCTCTAAACCCCAAATAAAAATTATCCAAAATTTACGTTTTGAAGATAATTTTTTAGTCTAATCAAATCATTTTCATTGTGCTCTTCAAACATATTTTGAGATTAACAATAAGTTTAATTAGTAAGATTCCAATAACTTAACTATCATTATAGCTAAACAAAAAGTGGTTGAAGCATTCATGTCTCAAATTGTACTTGGAATAATGTCCCAAAATTTGGTTGTAAATTCAACAAATAGTATGCAAAGTGTTGTATTATCTTGAAATATATATATTTATACCACCCTAAATACTTGCATTTTTTCCCAAATGTCCCTAGCTCCCTAAACCCTCAAACAAAATGAAATAGAACAAAATGCACTCTATTCACCTAAACCCATATGAAATTTGTGCAGTCATTGATTTATACACCCTAAACACACAAAAAATAATGAATAGACTAAATCATACAATAAACCATCAAAGAACACAATAACTAGAAACAACAAATGCCTGAATCTTGTACTTACAATATTTGCTAAACTTCCCTAAATTCAACAAGTCTAACAAATTTCCTAAAAAATTGAATTGAAATTGTCTTGAATAAAACATTCCATGATTGGACATGCCCTAAAATACCAAAACCCCCTATTTCAAATCCCACCCTAAATCATGATAGGGAATGCATGTTGTAGCAACCTTAGATCCTAAAATAAATATAGGTTCATCTATTCAAATGCAAAATTGTTAATACAAACCTTAAGTTATTCATCCAAAAGTCTAATGCATGCTTATCAATTTCCATGACAAATTATTCATTCAAAAGTCCTCTTGATCATCCTAGATGCATGTCCACTTATTCAAAGGAAATTCATTGAATCAAATGCACACTTAATTGCCTGAACACAACTCCTTCTAAACCATGATTCACCTAACTTGCAAGTTGGTTCCCCTCCACTCTAGACTCCTAAACATCCTAAATTGTAAATTAAACCACCTAATTGTAGAAACAAACCAAATGAAGTGCACAAAAATTCTTTTAAATGCATATATCTCAATGCAACCCCTTGTCATAGCACAAGAAAGTACATATCCTCTTATTGGCATTATAAGTGACTTAAAACACCAAGAAAATGACTCATTTTTGTTCCACAGGAATTTAGGTTGTAGTTCCTGAAAGATGACCGGAATAGGATGTAGAGATCTTGTTTATAACACACATATACACACATACACACAAACACAAGAGAAACAATCGAAAGTTCTACTTTCCCTTACTGTCTAACTCCCAATTAGATCTTCATGCACACATAAACAATCCGGACTCCCAGAAGGAGTGTCCAAACCATGTGCCTCTTTCGGATCCGATTATAACATAAATTACAAGTAACAAAAATACACATATACACAGAGGAAAGGTAACTAGAAGATCTCTAGTCAACCGACAAGAATTCTGATTATCCTCCTTTCCTCACCAACAATCCGGACTTCTGAAAGGAGTGGCCTCTCCTTGTACCTCTTCCGGATCCGGTCGCAAAACATACACCAAGTAACAGAAGTTTAGCTTCTATATCAAAAGGTTCTGCATTTCGATTAAAGAAGGTTGCATGAGTTCCTACCCTTTAGCAATTTATAGTGAGTGAAGTATCACTAAACCAAACAACAACAAAGAACACAAAGACAATAGGGTGCAATTACTTCCTCTCAGCAAATCCGGAAGTGATTTTGGACAGATAGGTTACGCAAGAAATCCCTACAACCCCAACATACTACAATGACAAACTCTTCTTCACATAATTCCTGGTGCTAAGATGGTAACCAGATAATTAAAGGATCCCTGCTCTTTTGCTCACAATCACTCTTTGTGGTAGTAGAACCTCTCAATTGTCAGCTAGCATGCGTTGGGATTGCTATCCGGACGCATCCAACTTAAGACTGGCTATCCCTCACAGGAGTACCTAGATCTTAAACCCAAACATGAATTGCCCCTTAGTACACATAGTTTTCTAACCACCTCCCTATTGGCTCTAGGAACCGGATCAGATAGGATCTGAGAATTATCCTCTCTTTCCAATGCTCAGTGTCCAAAAACCTACAATAAACAATGGTTCTAGCATTGCCAACATACCAATAGCAAACCAAGTGATCAATTCAAAATCCTAAAATGGAAGTCTAGAACTTTGCTTTGCATTAAGGAGATTGAAAGTAAGAGAATACCTAGGGCAACAATCTTAGTTCAACCCTTAATAGCTAATCCTTGAGGAACTTCTAAAAGTTCCCTACCAAAAAGTAACTAACCCGGAATGACACGTGTCATTTCATGTTCCAAAAAGTTGTAGACCTCAAGGCTCCATGTTGCAAAGTTCTACCAAAAGTAGATCTCAGATCCGGAAATTCCGAGTTCAAGATTCCCAGCTCGCTAGGAAATGACACGTGTCATTTTCTAATCCAGAAAGTAATCCTAGATCTACTTTTGCAATTAACTCCCCTTTATCTACTTCAAAAATCTTCCTATTTGGAATTGAATTCCACTCCGAGATCCGGTTCTTTCCTGCTGGTTGATGCTTTGGTTGCGCGGGTTTGGCTGGCTTTGGTGCAGCGCATATGTCTGCTTCTTCTCCTTCCATGCAAGTGCCAAAGCCGGCAGATTTGAGTCTTCCAATTTGTCTTGCGAATCATCTAAGATGCCTTCATTCTCCAAGGATTCTAAGGATGAGTCATCACCGAGGTCAATCTTGACAAGTGAGGTTGTCTTCCGCTTCACCAAACTCAAGTGCGCTTATTCTTTGTTGTTGTCCAAAACTGCCTTCTGGTCCAAGATCCGGTTCTTGTTTTACCGAAATCCTTCTATCGCCCCGGATAGACTACTCAGGACAACGATTTCCGGTTAGGCAAGAAGTTATAACTTTTCCTCCTTAACCGTTCTAAGTATATTAGGAATTGTAAAATTCCTTAATTCATCTTTTTGCTAAACCTTTCTCTTTCACCATGTAAAAGCAAAAAGTTTGCTCAAGGATGAATTGCATATACTAATTTATTGATATAGACACTAAAGTTTTGAATTCTGGATTGCCACAGCCCTATTCACTCTAAACCCAAAATCCTTCCAAATGTACAATAGTCCATCCAAATCCATAACCAAACATATTAAACCCTAAACCATAAACCAAAAAGTACAACTAATCACCTAAATGCAAGACTATTTACGTACATGTATATTTTATCCTCTTCCAAAAACTACAATTATTCATCTCTATGTATATTTATTTGTCCAATTATGCAATTACCTATTCCAAATATAAGAAATTTCATCCAAATATCCATCTATCCATCCAATAACCGTTTGTTCATCCACATACATATTTATTCAACCCTGCATTAATTCACCTCTCTATTTTTTGCCCTAATTCTACCTTCACCTCTAACCCTTTTGTTCACCCATATGTCTTTTTATTCATTGCTAAAGCCACCTATTCATCCAACATCCCTTTATTCATTTCTAAACTTGCTTATTCAATTCTAAATGAGTTTATTCATCCATATACTAAATCGCATTCATCCAACATCCCCGTGTTCATCCAACAATCCGTTATTCATCCAATAGCCTTTTATTTATCCAAAAGCTTTTCTAACCATCCCACAGCCATTTATTCATCCATGTACTTCATTTATTAATCTAGACACCCATGCATTCATCCATATACCCATTTAATCATCCATACATCCATTTGTTCATCCAATAACCATTTATTCATCCCATATCTTTTTTTTCATCCCTGCATCCATTTATTCATCCAACATCCTATTATTTGTCCATAAACCCTATGTCCATTTCCTTATCCATTTATCCACCCAAATCTCCATTATTCATCCAACATTCTTTTTATCATCCAAGTCCAATAGTCTCCTCTTCACCCATATACCCAACTATTCATCCAACATCCCCTTTAATCATCCATACACCCTTTTATTCATCCAACATCCCCTTTAATCATCCATACACCCTTTTATTCATCCAACATCCCCCATATTCATCCAAATATACATATATAGATTTGTTCATCCAATAGTCTATTATTCATCCATATGTCCATTTATTCATCCAATAGCCCTTTTTCCATCCATGTGCCCATTGATTCACTCAACAACCCACTTCATCCAATAACCCTACACAATCATCTAGCAACTCGTATATTCATCTCTATACCCACTCTTTCATTCAACAACCATTCATTCATCCACCCATTTATTGATCTAGCAATCCATGCATTCATCCCATACACCTAATTATTCATCCAGTAATCCTTGCATTCATCCACAAATCCACTCCTTTGTTCAATACCCTTTTATACATTCAACACCATTTTATTCATCCAATAATCCTTTATTCATCCATCAACATGCATAGTCATCCAACACCCTTGTATTTCATCCAACAACCCTCTATTCATCCCTAAACTCTATTTATTAATCCAAGCACCTTTTATTCACCCAACATCATTTTATTCATCCATAAACCCATTATTCATCTCCATATCCACTTATTCATCCACATCCTCATTATTCATCCAACTCCCACTTATATGTTGAAGTGCCCATTTATTCATCCACATTAAAAGTTAATCATCTAGATTCACAATTTTTTGCCTTAAACCCACTCATTAATCTAAATCTACATTTCTTCATCCATATGCCCATTATTCATCTAATTACATGTTATTCCATCCTAATACTAGTTAAATGTCCAATTTCACATTTATCCATCTATATATACAATTATTCATCCATGCCTACAATTATCCATCCATACATACAATTATCCATCTATACATACATTTCTCAATCAACAAATAAATTTATTCATCCAACTTCAGAAGTTGAAATATGGCCAAAACTACAAGACATAGTCAAATTTGTAGCAATCCCAAACTACATAAAACTAATAAAGCATACTCCCAATTGGAACAATTCAAAAACTCTAAATCTTCTTTGTCTAGGTAAAAATAGGAAGAGTGTGAAAACATTCTAGACTACAATAGTTGAACTAGAAGAAGGTAATTGTCAATAGTCAGAAATAAGGTGTTAGTAATCAGGAGTTTGAAGTCCAAGCTCAGAGGTCAGGGAAGCAAGCAAGCCTGCACAAAACTTGACGTGCATTCCTTTGTAACTACACTAAAGTTTACAAGTTATTGTTTTAACGCAGGTGTTACAATGCTGTAACCCCTCTCATGTTAATATACGCATTTTAACTCATGAATGTAGTGCATTCACTATCTTCATTGCTATAGGATGATGCACAAGCTTTTGGCCCACCCTTCACAAATTTTGTAATGCCGGGTGCAGACCGAAGATCCCACATTCCATATGCCCCTCCGCGTTGTAATCTTGTCCTTGCTGTGCTGGCCCACATTTGAGTCAAACTCCCATACAAGGTGGATCATCTCCCAAATTGCTCCATCTCCACTTCTTTCTAGAAAAACATGCATAACTTTTCCTTCAAATGTTGGAGTGGGAAACAATTAGATCCCCATGTAGGTCATTGAATTCTCCACCTACAAAAAAGGAATTTTAAAAATAACACAAAAGAGTTAAGCCATGGGAACATATCCAAAAATTTCATTTATCCCTTGAAAAAACAATAGTCTTTTACAAGTTATGGCAAATTTCATTATATTGAAGAATAAACTCATTCTTATATTCTTCAAGCCTACTACAATTTCCTTGCAATTAAACATGGATGAATGATTTTTTTGAGTTTAGGGTTCAATAATTTAATATAAAAAAGTAATGAATCATATCATAAGAATAAAAATAATAATAATGGTTTAATAGTAAACATTTATTTTATTTTTTATAGGAAAATTAAATAATCAGTACAAATGTAAACAAGAAAAATACACTTTGGGATGTTCAATCCTATTTATTTTGCAAGGATAGAAGTCCGTTTGCATGAAAATGACATGATCATAATATTTTATACAAGCATATTTAAACAAACCACATCAATCTGGCCCTCTTCAAAGTCTACAACAAAAACATTTGGTACGCTCACGATGCAAACATAAAGAAATTTGGCATGTTTTTTATGGTGTTAGCAAGAGGCATAAGTTAGAAATCTTAATCAATCTATAGAAATTTGCCATAAAATAGTTATATGTGGAAATCAAAATTGTACATGTGTTAATTTAAAACAATGTTTTAAATCAAAATTTTCAAAGAAATGATCACAATCAGCACTTAGCATTTACAATATACTCAAAAAAACAAATCGCCTCTAGAAGTAATATCTCCTTCATATCATTACAATCTTTAAAAAGGCAATTTAATAAAAAATCCTTGAATTCCAAAACAAATTTGTCAAATTTCAAAAGTATGAAATGACCATAATTAATCTTTGTTGAATGAATACATACAGGTTGATATCATCTAATCAATGCACATTTTGTAATACACAAACCTCCTAAATGTAGACATTAATTTTGACTTGAAATTGGATCACGTTTCAAAATAGAATTCTTGGTAGAAAATTATAGACATTTTTTGTAGTTGTCTCAAGTAATGAATAATTTGTCAAATCAACTTGGGGATATCATTCTCTATTTTTTTTGCCACATATGCAACCAAAATCTTTGACCCCTATCTTATGTTGTAAATAATCAAATAAATACTTTGAAAAGATTCTAGTGTGTCTTTCTATATTGAAAGTTTACATTATGAATGAATGAGAAGTTACTTTGTACTAAATATGTACTTACAAATTTTGCATGAAAACAAATATATTGTTAAGCTAGAATCTTTTTTTAGGGTTATATTGTATGGTAATAGATATACTGAAAATACAATACAAATTGTCAATGAATAAAAGCTTGATTATAGTCCTTGTGTACCAAAGTTGGATTCAATTGTCATTCAATGCGCAATCTCAGTAAATATTTCAAGTGAAAACTCTACCATTTTAGAGCAACCCTCAATTGTGCATTTACATATCTCATTCAATTTGTTTGAATCCCAATTTTTTTCACATAAAATATAAGATGACTTTGTGACAACATTCAAATATTTGGAGCTAAATCAAAATTTATTAAAAAGTAAATAAGGGCTGAAAATTATATTTGATCACTTGTGATATTTAAAAAATGCATTGGATTACCCTAAATTGAGCAAATCTAAACCTAATTACATATTCAAAAAGCTTGGGAAATGGGTCAAATTTGTTAGAAATTTGAGATAAAACTAACTAAGAGAAGTATTAGAACAAAGATATTTAAGAAAAAATCAAGCTACAATTTAAATGTTTTTGATTGGCCATTTAATATTTTTCTCACAATTTCTTCTCTTTCTCCATTTTCATCAATCTTTTATTTATAAAATCCATAATAAATTTTTTGTACAAAAGTTAAGAAGCCATTTCCTTTCCAATTATCTATTCAACAAACATGCTTGGGGTAGGTACCAAGCCCTCTTTTCAAACCTTTGTCCTATGCAATGCAATTTTCTATCAATTTTTTTTTTCTCAAATGCCAAATGCAAAATTCACATGAAACCTCTTATAATAATGTCTAACTCCTTTGTGGACATATTAAGATATGTTTTTAGAAAGTCAACAATGAATTACAATTTAACAATTGCAACATGTTCCAAAATTGATCTGAAAATTTTGAAATATAATTATTTTAAAAATTCTAGAGTTATCAATATTTTGAGCTATGTTGGGTCAATAACATATGGATGTACAAATGTCAAAGCAAGCTCAAAAGCAAGCCCTTCAAGAAATGACATAATATAATAGTCATGAGAATACCGTAGAAATATATATGTAGTTTGTTGATTAGTTTTAGATCTAATACTAGTTCAAGATGTTTTACTTTAAATGATTATAAGATAGTTTGTGAAAGATGATTTTTTGAGGTATTTTGGAATGCATTCCAATAAATATCATCAAGTCTTTTTTATTGTACATGTAAGTTTATAAAAATTCAGATTATAAACAAAAGAATTAATATATGCACAAGTTAGGCCAATTGTAGCCTTGACTCTAAATGACAATTATCATTTTAGTACATTGGATACATTAGAGTCAACTTGCAGTTAAAATACTAGGGTTTAGAACGGCATGTTAAATAAACAATGATCAAGTGATTTGGTTTAATTTGCAAATGTAATTGAAATAAATTTAGCTTAACATTTGTATCTTAATTTCAATTTTTCATACTGTTGTTTATTGATATCAATGCAACAGGCATGGCTAGCATCATTAGTTTGAAAAGATTTGCAAATATCTTGTCAGCTTTTTATGCCGGTGTGCGTCAATCAATTTTATTGTAATCGGTAACTTTTGCATCTGCATAGACAATGAGTTGTTAAGAATGAAAAAATCTGTTGTAATAATACGGTCATGAAAAAATATATGTGTTAATAACCATGATTAAACCATTGAAGGTATGTAATTGAGAAAGATATCATGGAATTGTACTAACATCAAATGTGTTGCATTTCATGTTACATCCATTCTTATAATCAACATAAAAATAACAAAATCTTGATACAAAATGTCATGTGATCTAGTGAACCAAAGAAACAACAGGCTGTAGTTGATTTTCTATTGAAAGTGCGCTATAATTTTAGAGGTCTATCACTAATCCTAATCTACTAAACTATAATATATATTTCAAAGTAGATTTTTGTAATATATATAAATAGTAGATATTCATTGCATTTTAATTCAATTTTTGTACTCTAGAATCAAAACGTAGGTTTTTAATATTTAATAACTAAATCTATAGAACAAACACATTCCATAAATTAAACTTGTTTATTTTTTTGAGTTTTATTTCATTTTCATTACAATTTATTTAAACCCAACAAAAACATCATTTTTGACGAACACTTATTTGATATTTTGAAATTAAAACTATTCATTTGAACCTACAAATATCAAATTTTTAAAGAATTATACATACTTCATAAATCTTTTGTAAAATTATTCAAATACAATATATCTTCTCCAAAACTATGCTCATGTCATAAATATTCTATGAAATTGTCTGCGCATCATAGATCTTCTCCAAAATTATTTTGGTGTCATATAACTTTTTTAAAGTTGAACATACAATACAGATATTTTTAAATTGTACACACGTTATTCATGTTCATTAGATTTGTGCACAAGTCATAGATCTTTTCTAAAAATGTGCGCACGTCATAAATTCTCTATGAAATAATGCACGTGTCATAAAAATATTTTTTTCAAAGTTTATCAACTAGTTTTTATACTCTAATATGCTCAATTCCATACTTATAGATGTCCCTACCTTATCTCAAAAAAACAATAAACAAACAATGATGAACAATTTTTTTTTATTAATGAGTATACTGTTACAACCTCAGCGTGACTTACCCACATTATTTAATATTTCTAATTACACAAACAAAATATGTGGTAAATTGCATATCTAAAATATGATTTCATAACATCATGAATATCAAAGTACAATAATGTTTTAAAATAATAAAGCAGTACACAAATTTAGCATCGCCAAGATCAAATAAATATAATAAATTACATCCCAAAAATCGAGTTGTGGCATGGATCTGTAAAAATGATTTGTTTATCATGGTCATTTAGAATTAACAAATTTACTAACTAATTGATTATAGTTTGATGTTTTGAAACATTTCAATTCTAATTTTGTATAGAACTATATACATGTCATAAATCTTCTTTAGAACTATAAACACATCACAAAACTTCTTTATGATTGTGCATGCATAAAGCATTGGTTGCACTGTTTACACCACTTACAAGGAATTGCATTGGTGTAATGTTTTATATATAATTAATCATGAAATACAGAAAGACAAAATTCATTTTTTATACAAAGACAATTGTGATAGAATAAGCAATGCAATTTACTCTAGCATATTAACAATAAATGTCATGGATAATCAATGTAACTTACATTAGCATACTACATCATAAACTTGTGTAAAGCGCAAATATATCGTCATTTTCTTTCCATGTCAATGTGCAACAATTCATTCTATTATAAACAATAGTTGTTGCATCCACATAGTCAATGAGACGGCAATAACAAATAAATTTGCCGCAAATACAATTTGGCAATGAAAAAATATATATACATATCATAAATATATTTAAATAAATGGAAACCTTGTAGTTAAGAATAACAGCTTGTAGTTTGACCAATGTGAAATGTGGTGCATTCAAGTTTGCACCATTTACATCATTTATGAAGGAACTACATTGGTGTGACTTTTGTTATTTAAATCAATCATAAATTATGAAAAAAAAATTACTTTTTTACCTAAAAAACTTTATTAGTAAGAATTGCAATTTATTCCGTCACACCAAATGCATTTGATGGAGATTGTCTTCAGGTTTGCACTTCTAGCAATTTTGTAAAAAAATACTTTTATTTTTGTGTTTCAAGTTTAATTTGACCAAAAAATACAAGAAAAAAGGTAAAAATATTTTTTAACAATTATACTTGTTTATGTAAATCTCAATTATTAGCAATTCAAAATGACGGCTATTTTATAAGAAATAGATCTAATATGTAAAATTGGGGATTGAATACTATTTTTAATAACGTAACTAGCATTTGTGAATGCATTCTTTATCTTAGCAAAATTAATTGTAGGTTGTAGTTGTACTTTACAATATAAAAAAAAACAAAAAAACAAAAATCAAATATTTAGATTACATTATGTAAAGAAAATTGAATGGTTCTAAATATAGTTTGTATCTTGATTATTAATTAAACAAAAAATTAAAGATTTTTTCTTTTTTCTGAAATAATTTTACATGTATTTGTTCTACCTAGATCTAGTTGTGTCACAAAATTGGGTCTTGTAGTGTCACAAAATTGGGTCTTATAATGTTACAAAACTATGTCTTGTGACCTAGAATTTGAGAATTCATTTTTATATGAACTTAATTTTAAAGAAAATTAAAAATCATCAATCCAATTGATTTGTATTTATAATTATTAAAATTTGAAGCTTTTGATATCATTAAATTATTATTTTTAATTGATTTTGATATTAATATAGATTTATTGAAATATATTTAAAAATTTAAGAAAAATCGAGTTTACATGTATTTTTTCTTTTTGAAAATCCCCCATTTATGAGTTAAAATAAGCTTTTAACCATGTCTTTATTTTAAGTTTATATACTAACAATAAGCACATTATTTATTCTAAGATGTTGAAATTTCATGTTTCTTTTCTGAATTGCAAAGAATGATCAATATTCACTTATGTTTCACTTGATCAAATGTTAGAAAAATTGTAATCAAAACTTTTGTTCATACATATTTATATCATAAAGAATAATAATTTATTGCACTTCCGAGTTTCAATTCAAAAATTCAAAATCAATAATATGAATTTATTGTGCAATTTAAGTATGAAGGATGATAACAATTTATTGATTATGATTTTAGTAATCATCAAAACAACTATATCAGATAGTTATAATTAAATTTTATAATAAAGGGTTTGGAATTTAGAATGACTTGAGAGTTCATGTGCCATTGGCTCTATTTTCATGATGATTTATGCATGATTTTTTAAGGTTCTCCTTTTTGAAAATTTATTTGTCATGGAGAAGTAAAAATAATTCTTGAAATTTGTAATCCACAAAAGCATTGAAATCCAATAACTTTTCCATCATAGGTTCAAATGCCACAAAACCAAACATGTATTTATCTTTGCCATGAGCCATTTAGCTATATTGAGCACTATACTAGAGAACTTCCACTCTAGGTTTTCTCAATATAATAAATAAACCAACAACCGCGTTGAACACCTAAAAATTTGAGCTTTTTTTTGTTGATTGTCATTGAAAATTGTCACTTTTTAAGAAATAAACAAAAGGTTAGGGCCAAAAATTCTTTTTGAAAATTCAATCGTAGGATTTTATCTTTGTTGTACGTTATGAGAGGTACTAGTGAAGGTAAAAATCAGCTCATTACAGATGTACAAGAAAGAAATATTGACATCTAAAGTGCAAATAAAAATTTCCTTACACTCCAAAAATTTCAGAAGCCTTTGACTGCTCCTACATCAAATAAATTGCTCCACACAAAGTTGAGGACTATTTCTTTTCATGTAGTAGACCAAATCACATATGGGTAAACCTTGAATTTTCAAAATGATTTGGAGCTCTGGATTATACTTTGTAAAATATTGCAATGCCATACGGCCATGACATTTGCATGTACACTAGCCAAAATTGGAGGATCTATGCAAAATTCATAAATTTGAAACACTTTGATTGGAATGGTAAGAATCTTTATCTATTACAACAAGACCCTTGTAAAATAAAACAAAAAGTGCTCAAAAAAGTACAGCACCAAATTTTATAAGAGGCTAAAAGAATGGAGGTTTAGAAACCCTAAACCTACCCTAAACTAAAACTTCTCATGACTTTCATCTCATCAATCAAAATTGAAGCATTCAAAGCATCCTGCATTTATGTAAATCTAAAAGAATTGATGTTAGATCTTAATTTTAAACAATTGCAACTTTTAACCCCTAAAGGACCAAGCTCATTTTTCTATTAAAATCATTGAAAATTGCCACTTTTATGAGGTTTAGTAAAAAGGATATCATATTCTGTTTTTGGAAAATCCAATCGTAGGATCTTGCTCTAGATTCAAAGAGCTATTTGTTGGAAAAAAATAGCTCATTCTAGATGAAGGAGAGTGACATATTTACATTTGAAGGGAAAAAATATGTTTATTTCCATGCTCTCCTAAAATTTGAAAACCATTTGACCATTTTGATAACAAAAAAAGTGCTCTACCCAAAGTTAAACTTTATTTTTTCTAGGTACAAAATCATGTTAGGTCTATGTGGGAGAATTTTCAAATTGATCTAAAGTATACAACACATGGGAAAAATTAGTAAATAAAAAGCAATGGAGAAAGAGTCAAAACACTTCATTGTTGGAATTTTAATTGTTAAAATGAAAAATGCAAATCCCAACTATTATAATGTTGTGACAAACAGTCTCCTTCCTTTGGTGTAAATTTTTTTTCCAAGGAATTGATAATTGAATAAAATCAAGGATTGGAAAGTACTTTTCAAAGTAGAGAATCCATAACTGGTTGCAAACAAATCCCCTCATAACTTTCATGAGTTTTATCTCATTGATTGAACTTGAATGATTTAAAGCTTTGCACGTGCATTTATAAACATAAAGTTAGTCTTTGCTAATTGTATTGGAATTTCATATTTGAGAATTAATTAAGTCCATAATGAAATAAATGACATGATTCATTGTTACCTTTTTGTTTGCATTATCTTGTTATATATTAAAATTTGGTTTTGAAGCCCTAATACAAATATTAAAAAAATGATATTGCTGTTTTCAATACGTAATACAAAAAATACTTTCAAAATGAATGGAATGAATGTTACAATGTTCACTCAAAGAGCTCAAAGTTCCTTTGAGTATAGGGTGGAAAAATTAGTCAAAATAGCACCTAAACCAAAATCTAAAACAAGGAGAATATTCATATGAAAAAACCATTGCAAACAATATTTACAATAAGAATTCAAAAGAGATTTTATTATTCACATCATTAAAAATGGAGACAAGTGAAAATGCACAAGCAAGGTAGAAATGCGGAGAAGGTTAACTGTCGTGTTAGAGAGTTAGATGATAGAAACGATGAGAGTATAGGGAATGATAGGGGGAACTATTAGAACGTTCATTCTTTTGTTTGTGGGAAAAAAACTACGTGCATTCACAAAGTAAGGGTTACACAAATGTGACCCCCTTTGCAAAAAGGTATGACCATGTAACCCAAGAATGCATTGCATTCTTGTACCCTTAAATTCCGGGCCGGATTCCATATCTTTAAATAAGAATAAGTGTTGGGAGTCCTTAAATTGCAATGGTACAAGTGTCATTGCACGTTGTCAGAAATTCGCAACTCCAAAACCTTGCACCCCAAAAGCTTCTATTCTAGAAAGCAAAGCACCTGAACCAATTTAAAGATTTACATGCTTGAATGTAAAAGAATACAAATTTTGTTTTTTGTTTTGCTAAAGTGGTCCAAAAATTGCCATACATGCTTGAACAACAATCATTGTAAGTTTGTACAACCATATGAGTGCATTCTCCAATGGACTAAACTTTTCTAGTCATTTTTTCTACTCTTAAAGTGCCTTTTTAATTTTAACCACGAATTATATTTCTCATCGTACCATTCATTTATGGTATAAATTACAAACTTCTTAATGAATATCATATTTGATATGATTTTATCCCCACATCCAGCTTTCAAAAACCATAGTAATCCTAGTCCCTTTAAATTTATCAATTTTGAAATATAAACAAAAATGAATGTGTCTTTATTCAAAAATTATAAAACATTCAAATATGAACTAAATATAAGCCTAAACTTGGTTTGATAGTCAAATGTGAGTTTGATTTAGTTTCTTTGTTGTGGCTGTTTTGGGTGTCCAAACTAAAATAACCAATTGAAGTTTTTCCACACTGTTCTTTGATGTTGCTTGTACCTCTTGAAAAAAATTGAGTAATTTTAATCTATTTTTCTATTTTAACTTTTTCATGTACATTTTATGAAAAAATGTTAACAATTTCACATTTTAATCAATTAGATTGAAAGTTCTTGTAATGATGTATCATTCAAGGTTTCAAGCAATAAGAACATAAAATTGTTGTTTGAATGTACTCTAAAAGGCAAAAACTAGCATAGACAGGAAATTTGACCATTTCAAAATGGATCAAGTCCTTTAGGGATTAACTCTGTTTTAGCAATTCTAGAAAAAAATATTCTCTTCAAACTTAAAACCTTGTCATATTGCAATTTTTGAGATTCAAAATTCTTAACCTTTTTTGAAATATTTGAAATAAGGGTAAATATAAAAAATGGGCTTGACAATTGGCCGTATTATGAAAACAGGCTTGACAATTTCAAAATATCCAAAGTAGGCCTCATCCAATTTGGGTTTGGGAAATGTTTGAGTTTTTGTAGTTGATTTTCTTTGATTCTCAAACCGGTTTATCAAAGAACTTTTTTTGGTTTGTTCTCTATTTCATACTATAAATATTGAAACATTAAATTTTGAACCGGCTTTTTAGCCAATGTTTACAAATTGCAAACGGTTTTCTCATTTCAATTGGCTAGCTTGGAACTAGCCATTGGTTTTTCCCGGACGTCTCATCAGATATAAAAAGTAGGACTTGCAACCAAGTTGACCAAAATTTTGTGCATGTTCATTTATGGAAACTGATACAAGCATACCTAGGGTTTGATATATGCACTCAAGGTGGGGTGATTTGAAATATTTATCATCAAAAGCTAGATTTGGAAAATTTGAATTCAAATTTGGAAAAATTGAATTCAAATTTTGAAAATTTGAATTTGGATTTGGATTTAGAGACCTTAATTTAGTCTATAACTACAATGGAGATTGCACTTGAACTACGCCCAATGGAAAAGTGTAACTTCTTTTACAATCAAGGGTAAAAGTAATAACTTATCCTCCAGCTAAACATTTCTGTTGGGCATACTTCAAGTGTAACCTCCATTGTAGTTCTAGACTAAATTAAGGTCTCTAAATCCAAATCTGAATTCAAATTTTCCAAATCTAGCTTTTGATGATAAATATTTCAAATCACCCCACCTTGAGTGCATATATCAAACCCTAGGTATGCTTGTATCAGTTTCCATAAATGAACATGCACAAAATTTTGGTCAACTTGGTTGCAAGTCCTACTTTTTATATCTGATGAGACGTCCGGGAAAAACCAATGGCTAGTTCCAAGCTAGCCAATTGAAATGAAAAAACCATTTGCAATTTGTAAACATTGGCTAAAAAGCCGGTTCAAAATTTAATGTTTCAATATTTATAGTATGAAATAGAGAACAAACCAAAAAAAGTTCTTTGATAAACTAGTTTGAGAATCAAAGAAAATTAACTACAAAAACTCAAACATTTCTTGAACCCAAACTAGATGAGGCCTACTTTGGATATTTTGAAATTGTCAAGCCTGTTTTCAAAATATGGCCAATTGTCAGGCCCATTTTTGATATATTCCCTTAAAATGATGGCGTCAAACTTTTATCCTAAAACCCAAATGAAACACTACCTCATTGTTCAAGAGATCATGATAAATGACTAGTCAATTCATCCTTGAACTCATTTAACCTCTTTGCATTGCAAAGTGATTTAGAATAAGCCAAATATCATGGTTTCTTATAAGATTTTTCATGGATAAATGTGAATATCATGGACTTGTGGGCTGTAAAAAACTCATAATTTTGCAGAGCAACATTTATACTCCAAGATAGCACACATTCTACTGACCTTGTTGAATTTGGAGGATTGGAAAGTAGTTGTCTTTGTCACTTCAAACATTATAATCTTCAAATTCACGTGGATTAATGCTGGAATGTTTTGCATGCTTTGGTTGATCACTTTAACACCCTTTTGTAGTATACCAATGTTCAAAAAAATGTTATCTATTTCCAATTTCAAGTAATTCACTAAAAATTGGCAATTTATTTCCCTCTAAACCTAGATCCTTTAGAAGTTAACAAATATCAAGTTATAGGTGTAATGATGCTATCTTGGACACAGATGATATACTCCATACTCATCCTATATCCAAAAGAAGTGGAATACAGTGAAGAGACAATTCAACCAAAAAAGTTTAACCCAAGCCAAGGACTTCTCCAAAAACTAAAAACTTTCAAACAATTAAATATGTGTCCCTAGTAGTATTTCCTCTACACTCTAAATCCCTAAAATATCCCTATTCATCCAAACACAAGTTTATCCATGCATGTATATGTACGTGAACTCGTCAAACAAATTTGTATTTGTTGAAAGAGTTAAATACACCCATTTAAACGAATATGTCTTTGTCCAAACGTAGTATTTTATTTATGCTTTGAAGTTTCTTTGGTTGACTTTTGTCAATTTCATCCAATTTGAGTTACACCTAGGCCACACTTTCCCACAAATAAAAATCCATGCATTACAAAATGTGAGAATTCCAATGATGCTTGGAGTCCTTTTTACAAAAGCATGTGACAAAGTTAAATTTTTTTGTATTCCATACCATATCCTAAATCCTAGAGTCAGTGTCTTTGATTTCAACCTTTGAAAGACAAAAGCGTTTTAAAATTGATCCCCGTATGAACATGGTTTAGATATGAAGAAATGGCTTTGTGACCCTAAATCCCTAAGACTCTAAACCCAAATAGTGTTTATAAAAGTATCTAGCCTCTCAACAATCTTTCATGCATGCACCCCTACAAAACCCTCCTAAATCCTAAAAATAATTGGTGGAATAGTCACTTTGAAATTCCTAGATTCAATTAGGCACAAGTTGGAAACTTTTCAAAATAGCTACGGAGGAGAAATCCAAAATGAGGGGAACATTCTTTAAAAAAGCAACCAAAAATGCTATTTACAATCAAAATTGCAGAGAAACTATATCACCCACATCATCAAAAATGGAGGGGGTTGAAAATGCTTGGAAAAGGTGTAAAATGCAGAGAATGTTCACTGCGCGGGTTAGAAAGGAAGATGGCAGAGATTGTGAGAATACATAAAATGTCAGGGAAAACTGTTAGAACGTGCGCTTCTTTGTAAATAAGGAAAAACTACGTGCATTTACAAAGGAGGGGTTATACAAATGTGACCCCTTTTGCAAAAAGGTGTGACCCTGTAACCCATGAATGCATTGCATTCCTATACCTTTAAACCCTGGGCCGGATTCCATATCTTTAAATAAGAATGAGTGGTGCAAGTCCTTGAATTACAATGGTACAGGAGTTTTTGCATGTTGTCAGAAGTTTGTAACTCCACAATCCTACATTCCAATGGCTTCTAAGTCCTATTGAACATCTCAATTCTAAATCACATTAAGACCCAATTTGAAGATTCACATGGCTAAATGTAAAAAACCACAAGTTTTGTTCTTTGTTTTAGTACAATGGCCCAAAACTAGCTATTTGCCAAAACAACATTAATTGTAAACCACCACATGCTTTACTCTAAAAGAGAGGATGTTAGACGTGAAATTTGTTTTCCAATATTATCCAAAACTTGTGGCCTACAAGCTAGTAGTCCTGTGTTGTTGGTCTTCCCAAAACCCTATCCCCTTGATTGACGTCTATTTCTTTTATGTATGTTTTATCTTACTGTATCCAATACCACCATTGCGATTTATGTTATTTCATTCATTTAAATGCTAGTGCTTTTTAAAATTTTGTGATCTTGAGGCTGATCCCAAATCTTGTCCAAGTACTATATGCTATGTATACAAAAAAATCCCTAGAATCCTAAATTCCAAAACACACACATTGTGAGTAATCAACTATTAATCCACACGCAAGCCCATCCACCTAAATGCATAGGCAATCACCCAAAATGCAAGCAAGCTCATGATGATACCGTTGTGCCTATTTATCCAACCAACGTACATCCATTCATCGTAGTTCTCAAATTTGGTCACGCAGATGCACACCCTTTCAGCCATACGCATAACTATCCTTCCAAGTATTAGTCCATTGATCTAAATGCACGTTTCTTTACACAAGTGTTCAATAGTTCATGCATGTTTATTTGCCCATGTTCACTCCTTGAAATTTTATAGCATACACAAGGGTTCAAAAGGTATTTGATATAAACCTATTTATTTGAAGGACTTATTTAAAATGACCATTTTTTTATGTAAATAGCTATGCAAGTCATATTTTTGGTACCTTGTATTTTTGTATAAATTCCTTTGGTTTTTTAATGGGGCCATTTTATGGATAAATTTTATTTGTTTGATTGTATCCTATCTCCTTTATTCATTAATTTTTTTTTTTTCTAATACACATACACATATGGTATTCACCATGAAATCAATAACAAGCATATGAATTAAAGGGCTACTATCCAAGTGGAATTTTTGATGAACAAGACTATTCAAAAATTTTCAATTCTATGGCATTTATTTGAAACAAATGAACATGGATAGCAACAAACAACCTTAACCTTTTTTACAACCTTGATTTGTCAAGGCTAATTTATTAATAAGAAATCCTACTACCTAATGTTTCCCAATCCTTTATTTATATATACTAAAAAATGTAGTATTTTGTGGACCCTATAGTAACTCAACATATTAGATATAATCTTTTGTATTTTGAATTAAATGGACCCTACCTTTTAACTCGTGTGGTGTTTAAAACATAGGCTAGTAATCTCTCCAAACTCGCATGTACATTTATACATCTCATTCAAAATTTATTCATCTAAAGACACATTCAATCATGCATATGTGCACATAGTCATCAACCCACCCAACTTTGTATGTATTTAAATGTACATGAAGACCTTGAAATATATGCAATTTTTTGCCAATATGTAATCATGTCTTCCTTTCAACCCTATAGTGCAATTTCATTCATCAAAAACCCTAAATCCTAAACACTAGTTTCCTCCTACACAACTCATTTCCTACATTAAGAAGTTAAAGTAATGCTAGCAAGTCAACTCTTGATCCCTAAATATAGAGCAATATTTTTTCCTAAATCCATACACTCCTATCAATATCCCTTTTTTCTCCACTATAATGTCTTAAACCTAAAAGTCTTAGACATATTTATATGACAATGACTAAGTTGTTTCTAAAATGGCACCTTATATTGAGCCCTAAACAAATGCCAAAAAGCCACTTTAAAGTCTTAAATCTGTTAAAATAACAATTGCAATGTCTTAACATCATTATACTACAAAAAGTTCTAATAACTTCTAAAATTTTTGAAAGGTTGGAATAGGACATTATGAGTTTGCTTTAGACCAAAAATGATATGCTAGGTGGAGTACTTAGCATTGGAGAGAGAGCATGTGGTAGGAGGCAATTCATAAAGAGGATTAGACCATGAACATGGTTATCCCATATGGTTAGGTGAAAGGAGAGTGGTTAGGAGCATACATAGATGAGAGGGTTTGGGAACACTCTCATCTCTTCTATTTGTATGTTATACATTTGAGTATACCATGTGTGCCTTTGCTCTTCTATCTTCTCTATGTTTATCATAAGTTATGGGTCCATTTTTTAGAGTGTGGAGGTATATAGTGGTGACTAGGGATCACATTTGAGGTAGATCAGTTTTTAGATTTTGATTTTATACACTTGGAGGACTTCCTATGCTACTTTTGAGTGTTAGGAGAGGTTTTGTAATGAAAATGCTTCTCATTTGAGCTACTTCAACACTTGTCCTATCTTGTGGAGCTTTTGGAGGACTTGTTGGGCTTGTTTCTTGTATTGAAGTGCATTTGTGGTGGAAAAGGATTTTTAAGGAACTTCATTTCTCTTTGTATGCCTTTTGGAGGCTTTGGAGATCTTATTTTGCCTTTTGGAGAGTGGCTGATTCTCATTTAGTTTGGTGGAAGATCAAATTTGAGTTTGTAAATAAGTGGATCTTGTTAGAGCTTGTTGGAGGATTATATCTATTATATTGGAGGAGTTGATTACTTTGGAGCTTATTTGAAGGTTCATTTAGTATTGTACAAGCTTTTGGAGGATTAGAGTTGCTAAAGGTGAAATTGCACCATCAAAGATTTGTTTGAAGCACAACAAGGTGATTTGTGAGTTTGTACTTGTTTTAATTGGTCTCTATTCTTACTTGAAGTTGTTTGCTCAAGTAGATGTATAGTATTTGCTCAAAAGGAGGCTGAAACTACAAAGAGTGAATTTGAAGATGAAGTTTCAGTGATAACCTCACATTTTGGATAGATCTTATGCTCTTTTGAGGGTTGAGTTGTATACTTCATCCTTTTGTGTATGGAAAGAGCTAGGGTTTGTTTGGGAGGTGGTTGAGTTGCATGCTTCAACCCTTTGTGTGTGTAGTGAACTAGAGTTTGTTTGTTTAGTGGTTAATCTATCTATTTCAACCCTTTGTTATCTTCTTGTGACATTGAGAAAGCTTTGCAATGCATACTCTAGCCATGGCCATACATAAAGATGACACACCTCGTGTTGTGGACAAGTTCAATGGAGGCAACTTCTTTTTGTTCAAGTTCAAGATGGAGACGATCCTTGATAAAAAAAGATCTTTGAGACATTGTAGAAGGCAATAAAGAGGTTCTTTCAAGTGATAGCAACTCCAAAATTGTTTTGGCCTTCAAAAAGCATGAGAGGACGGTGTTTTGCATCTTGCGCACTAACATGGTGAATGCACAAATCCAACATGTCAAGTCATGCAAAGGAGCTTTAGGAGCATGGAGGATTTTATGCGGCATTCATAAGATCAAGTGCTTGGCTAATGTGTTGTTTTTAAGGTACAAATTTTCACCACAAAGATACAAGAGACGGATGACATCTTGAAAGACATTTACAAAAAGAAGACTTTTGCGGATCAACTCGAGGCCCTTGATGTGTCCGTGACAATAGGGGACATTGTCATGACTATTTTGGAGAGTTTGCCACTTTCTTTTTAGAACTTGATTGTGGCAATAGAGACCAAGGACAAAAAAGATCTCACCCTCACATATGTGACGTTGTGGTTGATGCATGAAGTGACAAAGAAGAAAGAGCATCACATCATGGCCACGGAGAATGCGGCATTAGTTGCTTGTTACAAGAGTGGTGGAAATTCAACCAAGGTTCAAAGTGAACATTTTCTATGCTTCCATTGTGTCAAACCGGGCCACTTTGCTTGTAATTGCTACAAACGCAAGAGTAGCAAGGGTGTGAAAACGAATAGAGCCAAGGAGGAGGAGAGTTGTGCAGACTATGCATTCATGGCCTTTCATGACGGTCTATTGAGCTTGATAAGTGATTAGATCATGAATTCAGAAGCTATCACTTACATGTCACCTCATAGAGCTCATTTCGACACTTTTGAAGCCATTTTAGCAAAAAAATGTTTATGGGTGATAATTTGGTGCTCCAAATTTTTGGAAGGGGCTCCATTTTGGTGAACACCCTCATTAAGGGATGCATCAAGCGCATTGGTTTCAAGAATGTGTTATATGTGCCGATATTGCAAAGCAACCTCCTTTCGGTGAACAAGATAGTAGAGGGAAGACTAAACTTGCAATTTAGAAGCCGTGGATGCATTGTGAGGTCTGCCAATAGAGCCACACAAACAATGATATCGCATGAGGGCAACTTGTATTGTTTGCAGTACAAAGTTGTGTATAGAAGAAATAGTGCCCAAGTTGTCACTTCAAATAAGGATGGGCTGATATTGTAACATCAATGCATAGGGCATTTGAATGTGCAAAGTTTGAAGGCTCTTCCAAACTTGGAGAGTGGCTTTGATTTTTCCAAGTTCCATGATTATGGCTCGTCTATTGCTTGTGAAGGTTGTATTGGGAACAAGCAACAATAGCATTCTTTTCCAAAAGAAGGTGCTACATGTGCCACCTAGGTGTTCGGCATTGTGCATTCAATGGTGTGTAGCCTCATGAAGACCACATCATTACGTGGAGCAAAATACTTCTTGTCATTCATTGACAACCTTCCAAAAAAAATGTGGGTGTACATTTTTAAAGCCAAAAGCAAATATTTTGAGCAATTTAAGGAGTTTAAGGTCTTGGTGAAAAGGAGGCAGAGTACTCCATAAAAGTGTTGCAGTCCGACAATAATGGAGAGTACAAATTTCAACCAATTTGAAGCCCATTTGAACGCCCAAGGTATTGTGCACCAAATCTCAATTTCACATACACCGCAATAAAATGGAGTGGCCGCAAAGGCCAATCGCATTATTGTAGAGATGACTAGGAGCATGATCTATGGCCAAAAGCTTGGCTTAAAATATTAGGCCAAAGCGGTGAGCAACGTGCTGTACATTTGCAATCAATGCCCAACTAGTACAATGCATGACAAGACTTTACAAGAGGCGTGCAATGGGAGAAGTATTTTGGTCGCACATATTAGGGTGTTTAGGTGTGTTGCATATGCAAAGATTTTCAAGGCATCAAGGACCAAGTTTGAGGCAAAGGCGGTGAGGTGTTTATTTTTGGGATATTGTGAGGGCTCTAAGGTATAAAGGCTCATTTGTTTGAAGTCTAAGAAGATCATTCAATATTGTACTAGTTCAAACAACTAATCTATTGATAAAGAGACATATGTTGTACTATTGTGATAATTGCAAGTTTTTTAGATATGAATAGATGGTGGTCAGTTTGAGTCTAATCTTAGTGATCCTATTCATTTAGCTATAGACAAGGGTTTGATGCAGAATCTCCATCATGTAGTTGAATGAAGTTCTTCATGATTTGACAAAATCCTTGTTCCATACTCGTCAAGTTGTAACTAAGGTGGAAGCATCCATACTTGATAACTCAAAAGATTCTGCAACAACGTACAAAGTATATGATAACTTAACCCTTTAAAGACCACACAACCATATATTGATTGCACAGAGTCGTTTTTGGCATGTAGAGTACTATTGCTCAACATTTGGAAATTGGCTTTAAAAAACACATGTGCTCACAAGAACTTTGCATTCAACTAAATAAAGAACTACAAAATTGGATACGTGAGTTGACAAATTATAATGTTTATATGGCATGGCTTCAAAATACATATCCATTTTTGGTCATAGAGGGATTAAATCAACAATACAATACATCAAACATCCAAGAAAAATGTCACTTTTTAATTGAGTGACCTTAAAAAAGTTCAAATTGCTTGAGAAATATGCTCGTATTGTTTTGCTATACAATTGTGATATAATTGTGATATTTCAAGATTTGTTGAAATGGTGTTGTCATTTAATTTCCAAAACTTGTCATCTCACGTTCAAGGCCAATTTTTGATTGTTTTCAACTATTGGATTTTCCATAATATTTATCAAATTTTGTGTAAAATAGTTTTAAATTGGCAAATAAAGTGGAATTTTTGACCTTTTTATCCACTTAACTACACCTTGTGATTGCTATTTTTATCCATTTTTTGTGAAAATAGTCTTAGTGGAAAGGTGTGTAATTGAGCTTTCTAGAAATATAAGGCTCTTCTCAAGCAAAGCTCCCATGAAGTGATAACATCCAAAGCCATACTAGCATAAATAACTAGAGATTTTCCATCATCCATGCACTCAATCATTACAATATTTCACCTCCAACCATAGATTTGGTTGGAATTTTGCTACCTTACAATGAATAAAGTATTCTTTCCATTCATACGGTGGGATCATTCAAATTGGGTCTACATTTGGTTCACCAAGGCATCTATGTTCATTGCCCATATTTTTAGTGGATTTCTTGAAAATGGATGGGGTCCTTAAAGGGTTAATAGATTTTGCAACAACCTACAGAGTATTTGAGGTGACAAATATTTTTCCCATGTAGGTAGATAAGAAATATTGATAGTTGCAAAATTTTAATAGTTTAATGTGCAAAACTGAAATTACTTTGAATTTTGGGAGTCCACAGGTATTCTAGAATCATGGCCAATGTCTAGATGTATACAATTCTACTAATAGTCAAACCACTTTGAGCTCATTACATTTTGGAACACACGACATGACTTAAGTGGTTCCAACCTTGAAAAGGACAAAAGAACGCATTCCAAAGCACTTGTTTTTGCTCATGGTGGAAATAGCAAACCCTACTTATTGGGTATAAAGCATTGGTGGCAATGGGTGCTTTCACTTTAGTCCCTAAAGAACCAAAAGGACAAAACTTGTCCTTTCATTGCCTAGAAAACACCTCGAAGGTAGAAAAAAAGTTTTTTACAAATTTTTTTGAAAGTGATCACATAGATGCATGGATGTCATATTGGACCGCTTGTCCGCCCATCCATCTGTTTGCCAGAAGTGTCCAATTGAGCTCATGTTTATTCAATGTGGTTAACTCATAATTGACTTCAAAAATGGTACAAAATGATAAAAAAAAACTCACACTGTACATGATAGTCATACTCATTGTTGCCAACATGAAGTCAAAACATGGAATTAAAGCCATATTGTGTTATAAAAATGAAAAATAATAATTTGATTCTTCCTTTTTTTAGGTCAAAAACCCTAATAACGGCCATAAAAAACAAGAAGACAAACACATTTGTCTAGACAATCTGGTCCATTTGGTCTTCTAGGATTTCCAACAGCCAAAAGTTGTCTAATATGACAACCTTGCATAGATGTGCTAAATCACTAAATGTCAAAAAATGCTGCTTTGAATGCCTCCATATTTTTTTAAACTTCAATTTATGAAGAGATGTACATGTCCATGCTACCCTTCCTACAATTTTTGTGAGGGCACTATTGACTTTTGCAACTTTTGGAGAGAATATCTTCCTTTCTGGGCACATGCCACACTGCTCTAGCTAGACCAAGCAATGCATTCCCCGCAATCTATGCCTTGGATTGGGTTTGGTCATCCATTAGTCTTTTAAGGGTTAAGTCATGTTAATTCTGTGGAGACAATGGTTTGCTACATTTGCAGGGCTAGCATTATTGAAGAGTTTACTTGATCCCTCCTTGAAGTGGAAGCTTGTGCATGGACTATTTATTTTTTCCTTTGTAGGAGAGTGAGCAATACTATTGAATGATGTACTTTTGTTCTGAGAACTTGCATGCTAAAATGTTAAGACTCGATCAATTTGATGAGTCTAAAACAATGTTTCTTTGCATCTGATTAGAGTCAAGTTTAAAGTAATAGAAGTTTTTACAATGTTGTAAGTAATAACATAACGCCAGTGAAAACTGCTAAATTGATATAAAAAATAGTAATTTTGAAATAGATAACAGTCACTGATTGGCCAAAGTTCCAATTATTGTCCGAACACGCGGATGATATAAGGACTCTATTGAACCAATACAAAATGAATAAAAAAATATCAAGAATAATCATTCCTAATATTCACAACAAAAAGCTATAAACTTTAACTTTGAGTGTGTATTCTAAGTATAGTCATCTAATACAAGCAATTTGTCTGCATGCAATTTTGGGTGTTGTGTTATGTCTGGCTTGCCTATTGCTCTATATCAAAGGCCGTTAGTGAGGAGGTTTTGAAGAGATGGATAAATGAAAATTCCATGACTGCAACCTTTCCATAATGTGCATTGTCTAAAAAAAACACCTTGTGGGGTACAGTATAAGGTTTGGCACTTAGTCTAGATTAGGTCTTTGAAAGTAGGCATAGCTCAATACTTAAGGTGCTAGAAATTAGAAATTGAACAATGATAATGTCACCGTATACAGAAGTGAAATAACATAAAAAATCACTTTTGTCATCTTTACAACCAAGCGCTCTTTTCTAACCATCTTTTACAATAATATGGAAAGCCTTGGAGGTAAAAAGTGTTGTACCAATTCAACAATGTCAGAGCCAAGTCGGACGCTCAGCGCTTGGGATTCAAACTAAGTCTATGTCAAAGAGCTCGATAAACTGCAATCATTAAAATTACTACCTCTACTTTAGTATTGCATAATATCAAAAATTGATAGGATTGTGCAATTTTAGAATTGCTATAAATCATCAAACCACGAGCTTTTCAGTTTCTTAAATCCCAACTTCAATTAGCAAATAGTGGCCAAGAAGCATCAACGTCAATAAATAAAAATGGGCTATCCACAAAGGAGTTTTGTGGAATTTGAAATTGCTTCAGTTAATCCACAACTAAGGTAAATATATCCAATTCCGACCTATTTACCTAATCTTGTCACATGCACACTAGGAAACATTTTAGACCTAAAAGCTAGGCAAGTCATAGATAGCATATATATGTGACACAGATGATAAGATATCTATGATAGACCTAGATTTCAGATTTCAAGTCTAAAATGTTCTCCTGGTATACATGCCACAAGATTAGGCAAAAATGACGGAATTGGATATGTTTACCTTAAACAAAATTTTGGTCTCTAATTCAAGTGAGAATCTTCAAGTAGAGGATGAGAAAAGAACGTGCATCACACCTATTCATTAAGCATGTAAACTTTGCTGCCAGCATAGCATTGGTACTCTTCAAATGTGGCTCTCAAGCTCCATCTTTGGAGCCTCCGCAAATAGCCCACTATTGTTCCTGCACTATGACAAGGCTTTTTGACTACATGATGCACCCAAATTTATGATCACCTAGCAATTTCAACGCTGGTGAGCTTACAATTCTTTTCTTCATGTTGACATGTTACTAGATATGTTTTTATAATGCAGCTGATTTAACATTTTGAATGGTTGTATTGTTAACGACATGAATGGTCAAACTCATGGCTGAAAGGGTGAGCATGGTCAGGTCACTAATTAGTGCAGTGGCGCCCAAAACTGCACATCACATGCAATGGGTAGTCTTGTGGAGAAAATATCACGTGCACTAGGATTTCAATTACGTATAAGCATATGTTTGTGGCATTGATTTCTTTGAAAATACAATCACCAATTCCATTTTTTAGGGAATCACCATAAGTACTATATTGAAGCCAGCAAAAAGTACTTGATAATAAACATAATAAATAAAACGGGCAATTCCATCAAAATGAAAAGAGAGGAGTGAACCTCTTAAGCAGACAAGACTTCCGCCTTTGACATAAGGCTAGCCTCTAATATGCCAATATTAAGGCTCAAGGGTTGGATGAGTGAGATTCCTTGATCCTTGAGGAAAGTCAGGCTACACAAAAAAGACACAATATTATTTGTTTAGGACAAATGGTTTCAAAGGGTTTATCTATGCATGCCGGAATCAATGTTTCATTTGAATGTTAGTGGAAAGTTAGCAACAACGACAAGACTAAAAGCTTTTGTCCATAATAGGGTAATGCAATACTCAAGTTACATGCACTCTTCTTAATAACACGTATTTGATTTCAACACAAGTCCCAATATTAAGCAAAAGCACTAGCCTTTTTTTTTGGTTTTTGGCAAAAAGCCAAATTGGCTATGTTGTATTTTGAACCATTGCCCACATGTTGAGTACTTCATATCTATCAATGAATTGCGGTGGCAATAGTGGATTGTAGATATGGTGAATCTGGCATAGTGTGCTAAAAATTGGTGACAGTTTCTAGCATTGAGGGAATTTTTTTTGTATTGAAGTGGCTATACTTCTCAAAAAATTTGAGTTCTCCAGGCACTAGAGACAACCATATTCAAGCAAAAATGAAAAAATTTCTAAAAAGAATGGTGTCATCTAGCACTTGGTAGATTTTTTGTAAGAAAATGGACAATGCAGTTTCATATTTGCAAATGTTAGAATATTCATAGATATAAAATTTCATTCATGGAGGCAAGGTTGTCCTACAACTTGTAGCAATATAGCGTCTGAAGTAAAATAAGAGATGTCGCACAATCTCTAGAAGTGGCAACAACTGCGGCCAAGGCTGAAGCTTTTTGGCTGTGCCCTTAAAACCCTAAGCTATGGTTTGGCTAATTCTATTGTATTTTCTTCATTTTTCCCTTGTGTTTTTTTTGCTTGTTTTTTTCAAGTGGTGCTTTTTGGGCCCATGGGGCCCAAAAAAAAGGGCTGAGAAGCACACGTATATTGGTTGAGATGGCTCATTGTGAGAAAAATGAATGACGGTCTTGAGGTTAAGTCACTCAAGAAAGGGCAAATTCACTTGGAGACAGTGTCTAAAGCATCTGAGATTGTATTCTACCATGCCATAGTTGCATGGTGGTACAAAGTAAGACATGGCTTCTCAGGTATCTGCCCGACTGTGCACCAAAAACACAAAAGCCTATTATTTGAAGTTAGTTGCACAAATCAAGGCTGCCATATATTTCTGATATTGAAAGTATTTGAGTAGTTCCAACCCATTAGAGTTCTTGTGAATTTTGGTTTCCAACATTGTCTTCCTATAATTCAAAATCAACTGCACAACTTGACATTGCAAAATGTCTTCAATATAGCTTTCATTTTACCAAAAAATGGGAATCAACAATTTATCGTGGTATTTGAAAACTACAACACAAAGTGGAATTGTACATCATAGTAGGGATGCTGGTGCCATATGTCCTAGCTAAACTTTGCACCTTTGTCCTCCTAAATGCTCTGCATCAAGCATAGATTGATGCAGATCACAATTTGCTTATCTGGCGGTATTCTTGGGCTTTGTAATTGTAGGTCAAAGACTTTTATATTTATCATTGTCATTGGAGAAGTAGATTGAAATCTACATGTTTTTGGAGGCAAAGCAAAATCCAAGGGGCAATATGAACATCTATCCGGGTAATAGATCAAAAAAAGTTGCTGCCCTTGTTGCCCATTCTCACCAGGCTCTAAAATTTCTTACATAACTTCTTCTTCAAGTGTTGGAATGAAGTAAAAATAAGATCCCGTTGTAAGTATTGAAATTCCCCACCTACAATAAAAGTTTTAGAAAATCACATCAAGTAGTTTAACTGCAAGTACATGCCCAAAATCCATTTGTCCATTGAGGGAAAAATTAGGCCTTTAGAGGTTAAATGGATGAAAATTGACTTTCATACATCCAATAAATTGTCTTTTGTCATCCATCAAAAAAAATGTTTGCATCTTTAAGGGTTGATAACACCCTCTATTCAAGGTTGCACAAACAAGCAAAGCTTTTGCAAGTCAATATTCAAGTTGTATAGATTAGAGGATCTAATTTTTTTTAAACAATGTGATGTGGAAGATTTAGGCAAATGAACCATTTTAGGACATGTAGATAGACTATCTAAGCTATTAGCAACAACAACAACAAAAAATAACTAAAAGGTTACAATTTGATTGATGTTTGGTCGTTCAAGAGCATAATTGTCATAAATACATGTGGATGTTCATATAACAAGCCAACAAGATTTTGGATTCTTCAAAGGTTGAGGTATTTTGGTCAAATCTAATATCTCCAAGCCGTGTCACTAGAAATTGAGTCCAAATTGACATGTCCAAATTGACTAAATGTGTCAAAATGACTAAAATTGTGCAAAGTGACAAAAGTTTATTCAAATCAAGACATCCAAACCTACAAAAACTATCCAATTTGACAATGTTCCCTTGAAATTAATTCAAAAATCCAATAAATTGTATCTAATTTCCATAATAGAATACAAATGCCAGCCGACTAGACTAGCTAGGTAGTTCACAACATACAACATCTACAATTAATAAAAAAAACTCACGTTGGCAACCTATAGGTTTAGTTGTCAGCGACCAATTTACCTCATATTTGGAAGATGAAAGGACAATTTTAATGAACCTTATTAGATAGCTCTTAATTTATAATTTGAATTGAATACAAAGGAGTGAGGATGGAGACAAAAAAACAATTGAAATGAACCCCGTTGAATTTGTTTCAAATTTAAATTTGAAATCTAAAACTACATTGAATATTGCGTTTAGGTTGCCCCACACAAATTTCTTGACATTTTACACAATTTAAATATTGACCTCTGTTACAATAATATTCATCAATAATTACTGCAATAAACAAATATTAAAAGGTCTAGCAACAACAACAATGCTCTAGAACCACAAAATAGCAACTATTTAATCTACTAGTCATGTGAAACTCCAGTGTCTAGAAAGTTACATGCACCTCCAAGTAGCCAAGTGGTGAGTCATGAGGAAGTTTTCCAATGTAAGGCAACCAAAATGCAATATTTAGTGTAGAAGATATATATTTTGACATGAAAAGACATACTTCATCAATAAGTCCCATTAGATAATTCTTGATTTGAACTGGCTGCATATGGAGGACATGGGCGCATGGAGGACATGGGTGCATAGGGGGCATGTGATGGATAGAAAGAAATTTAAAAATTATGTTCAAGCTTGTATTTACCTTGGTAAATGAGTTTACAAGACTTGTATGATTATAAAATTTGTGATTGGGTGAGGGGCCAAGGGGCAAAGTGATGAATATAGACGTTGGGTGTGTAAAAACATCTTTGGTGGAACCCACTCAATCTTTTTCCAACTTGAATTTGAAATTGAGATATAAAAGGGGTAGGGAGGGAGATGAAGAGGCAAATTGATTTGAATCTAAAATTGAATGTGAGTTTATATTTTCCCATGGAATATTTTTTAATGCAAACCGAGGACATGCCATGGGGGCCAAGGAGGGCACTTCTTTCTATAATAGTACTCTATGTGTTATCAAAAAAATGCAAATAATGTGTTAATATTTTTTGCTCAATTGTTCACTTAGAATTTGAGCTGAACAAAGCACAAATGATTGCAAAGAACTCATAGATTGCTTTCCATTGGAACGGTGGGTGCACAGATCCACTACCTATCTATCAATTCTTGTAATAGTCTTATATCATTAGTTGGGTAGTTGGGTGTCAAAAATAATAGAATGTAAGGTGGTTGACAAACTAATTAATAACCAAATTTTCTATAACCAAATCTTCTACCTTACTGCTGGCATTGGATGAGAGACATGGGCATGAGATGGAATGGGTCACGAGCATGGGATGGGATGGGTCATGGGCATGGGATGAGATGGGTCATGGACATGGAATGGGATGGATGACAAGCATGGATGGAATGGAATGGGTCATGGACATAGGTGGGATGGGATGGATCATGGACATGGATGGGATGGATCATGGGCATGGAATGGGATGGGTCATGGGCATGGGATGGATCATGGGCATGGGATGGGATGGATCATAGGCATGGACAAGATGGGTCATGGATATGGAAGAGGTGGGTCATGAGTATGGGATGAGATGGGTCCATGAGCATGGTATGGGATGGATCGATGAGCATGGAATGGGATGAGATGAGTCACATGCATGGGATGGGATGAGATGAGTCACATGCATGGGATGGGATGAGATGAGCCACATGCATGGGATGGGATGAGATGAGTCACATGCATGGGATGGGATGAGATGAGATGAGTCACATGCATGGGATGGGATGGGTCGGGATGGATCATGGGCATGGGTGGGAAGGGTCATAGATATGGAAGAGGCGGGTCATGAGCATGGATGGGATGGGTCATGAGCATGGGATGGGATGGATCCATGAGCATAGAATGGGAGAATATAGATCAATGTTAATTTTTTTGCAGGTACCTCCTCTTGTGATGGCCTTCTGCCAAAACGGTGGGTACACGGACCCACTAATAGTATTGGATTACAATAGAGAAGATGCAATACAAGTTTAGCTTTTTCTTGCTTCCATAGTGAAACCATATTAAACAATGTAAACACACAATACTTGTGTTATTTACTAATCTTTCTATCAATCAATTTACTATCTCAAATCAATTCAGCTCTCTACAATAGTGTCTACAAATTTTGCTAAACTGAAGAAACTTCTGTCCATTTTATTAGAGCTATCAAAAAACTTAACAAAAACTCAATTTTTTTTGAGCCCTCTTTAGTCCAAGAAAGCTTCTTTTTTTTTAAATTATTGCTCTACAAAATTTTGAGGCCAATCTTAAGACAAAAGCAGCCGTGTCATTATTCAACCTGCAGAGACAAGGATTCTTGTACAAGTAGACCTTCATGAGCCCTCCACAATAACACACTACCACATAGAGTCCTTATTACATTTGGTTCATCCTATTGGTTCTTGATGAAAAGCCACACGTGAGGAAGTTTGAATAAGACCATACTTAAAAAGCAAGCCAAAGATGCAATGCTAATACATTGCTTTTGAAGTTCATATCAAAAAAATTGTTTACTAATATGGAACAAACAACCAATGTAGAGAACCATTTGTATTGATGTCAAGAATCTTTCATAGCAAAAATGCTCTAAATAATAGTACAATTGGTTTCATTTTTGAAGAAGAATACATAAATTCAAAGCACATGTGAGAAAGGATATAGAGTAATTTGTGATGGAACTTTAATTGTTTACACAAAATCTAACTATTCTTTTGGTGTATTTGGTTTGCTATGTTGATGTAACAAACATATCCTAAGCCTAATTCCAGTGCACATGTGAAGAGATGGTGAAACCAATTTCAGCAAAATAAGATGTTCATACAACAATTGCACAATTATTAGTGTACTTGCTGTGTAATTAATGAGGAGAGGAGGTCATGGTTACAATTTGCAAGTGCCTTGGAGGCAACATGATGATCCAATTCCGGTAATAATTTTGCACTTTTTTCTCAAAGTTTTTTTTTGAAAAATACATATTGTAGATGTTTCTCAAATTTCATGATTTAATGTAAACTTCCATGCTCACTTGGAGTCATAAAACTCAAAAACAACCAACAAGTTTGCAAAAGGACTAACCCGTTTAGAAATTGTTTTTAGGTTTTCCAATTCCAAGGTCAGCATGGAAGTTTGCACTTATCGTTGAGATGCTTTAGCTCATACAAAAGCTCATGTATTATTCAAAAATGGTTGTTACTAATTTAGATTGTTTTAGGAAACATTTCAAAGATATTTTTTTGCAGATAAAAATATTATCCACTGCCAATGTCACACAATTTGCTCTTTGGCTATAGAAGCCATTGTACATAAGCTTCTTTGTAAATCATAGGAAACTCTCTATATACCTCCCCTTGGAAAATGAAGAGAATTTCTACAATCTATGATGTTGCTTATCTCATACCATACGCACTTTTGTTAAAAACATAAGCACATTTGAGAAACTTGGCCTCACAATTTCCAAAAAACATCCAAAATACTCAATCTCCAATACGGAGACCAACAAAATACACTCTTTTCCAAAATTAGCACTTGATAAATTTTCATATAAATAATTCCAAGGCTCAAAAAGTATCAAATTGCAGGCATTCAATCATGCAAGTGCAACAAGTAAACAGTGTCAACACCCAAGCGCCAAATCAGAAATCTCCATATGGTGTAAAATTCTGAAACTATCAAAGAACTTTAGAAGCTACAAAAATTCATCACATCCAAGACAAATAACAAACTTTTTTTTTAAAACATCAAATTCACCAAAAAATTTCTTGAAATCCTTTAAAATAACTTAGGCAAATTGATAGAGTACTTTTGACAAACTTGGTTCAAAGTTTAGTCCTTTTATTAAAAAGGAAAAATTTGATGGATATCCCTCAAGTTTGCAATATATGTATGGATGCCCTTGGTTTTTGAGAAATTGCACAAATATCCTTGGACCAGAATTTTCAAGCGTGTGTTATGTTGTCGATAGTCACTTCCTTCTCCCTTTATATGCACGTTGCTTCTATCTTATTCTATTAAACTTCCTCCTTCAACATTGATCATGAAAGAAGTCGTGTGCACAACAAAATCAACACTTGAAAATTATGATCCAAGGATATTTGTACAATTTATAAAGAACCAGAGGCATCTATACAAACATTACAGGATAGTTGCACCTTCTTTGCCCCATTTTTGATCTTTGGAGAATGGGGTCAAGGCAGCCTGTCCTGGCTAATTCTTTGAAGATTGAGAAGTTTTTCACTTCACCTTTGGAGGTGAAGAATGGAGTGGGAAAATCTCCACACATTAATTTTTTACCCATTTTTGTCTTGTTTTCATCCTACTTAGTTTTTGCTTACCCTTCTTTTTTCATTTTTACTAGTAGTTTTTGTTCTTAGAAGTTACTCCTCATACCTACACTTTAGATTTTCTTACTTTAATCATTCTCCATTCTCCATTCTTTATTCTCCATTCTTCACTAATCACAAAATGGGTGTTCCACCTTCTTTTATAGAGAAGTGCTCCCATTTGCCCTATTTTCACTCCACCACATCTCATTACGGGTAGTCATGGCACTTTCTACTTTGCTTGCAGAGAATGAGAATGCAAGCGTATTGTGTTGCTAGGGGCTGCCAAGCTTCAGTTTAGCTTAGCGTGCTAATTTTCTCACTAGCCTATTCTTCTCATCCAGAGGTAAAAAATGGAGTGGAGCATAAGTTAGCGTATGAACTTTTTACCATGGTCTATTTGTTTTCCCCGCTCTTGAATTGCTTTTCATCCTAGCTCTTTTTGCTCCTCCAATCACTGGCTGTGTTGCCTTTCTCTAAGAAAACCATTTTCCATTTTCCATTTTCCATTCTCCATCACAGACAAATGGAATGTCACAACATCTTTACCAAAAACAAGCTCCTATTGGCTCCTACTTTCATTCAGCCGATTCTTAATCTCCATTTTCTTTCATTCTTTGAGAAGCCGTGACTACCCCTATTGTTTAGTGAAGTTTTATTCTTGGAGAAGGTGTGACTGCCCCTATTGCAAATTTTAGAGGTGTCTATCAAATTTTTTCTTTTAAAATTGTTTCTACTTTTTATTTATTTATTTTTGCAAATGGCGTGTTTGTTTGCAGAGTTCCACGCCCTTTGAACAATTGGAAGGTCGGAAATTCAAATTGGTAATTGCCCTTGTGGGGTTTACAACTTCCATTCTCATTTTTGTATGGAACTCCTCACGAGTTGTATTTAGAAGTGACCTTCCACCAAGGATGTCGCCAGGACTTATGTTTCCCTTGTATAGTCATAATTACATTCAGTCTTCAAATGGGAGCCAAGATGAGAGATGGCACCAAGGCGGTGGAGCAAATGGTAGGAGACGTAGGACATTATCACATTTATTATTTGAACTCAAACTTGACAACAGACGTGGAAGGTGAGCCATGAGTCTAATTTTTTTGTCAAATTATTAAATATCACCTATAAAAGAGTATTTAGCGCTATATAATTGTTCATTGTAAATGTTCATCTCTTAAAAAAGTTGCTATTTAAAAGTTTTTCCATTGATTTCAAGCTCAAAATTGGTTCTTGCTCACAAATCTTGGCTCACTGCTCACGGGTTCACTATTTTACGCTCACAAAATAGCATCATCCAACTCTGACTTAACCCACTTTTACTATTATGTGCTTAGGTACCTCTAAAAACTTTGGAAATTGTCCAAACTCGGTGAGTAGGGAGATCTAAAAAACTTAGAAAGTCAAGCAAATGAAATATCAAAAAAATTGGTTGAAATGTTAGTCATTCCATAAAAAATGAGTTAAACTTTTGGGGAATATTTAATTATAATACAGTACCCTAAAGAAAGTCTACATACTCCCCTTTTAAGGCATTCAAAGAAGTTTGCTAAATACACAACATAATTGACATTTTATCCTCAGATTTTTTGTATGTGATCCTCGTGCAATCTTGATCAAGCATACCAAACCCCAGATACTAAAAACCATATTCCTATTTTTGGTAAATTGCTTTGTGTCAAAATCATGGTTTTACAAGAAAGTTGATTAAAAAACATTGGCAATGAATTTTTGAGATTTGAATGCATGGACATGTTGGAGACATCCATACGCACATCTTTCTTCCAAGCAAACATTTCCAAACCAATTCCAATAGAATTCTAAAAAGAGTTTATTGTTAGGGTGATCATAACCAAATTTAGTAAAATATCTACTTCTTCATGAAAATTGGTCTTTTGGCAAAATAAACATACCATCCTGTTTAAAGGTACAAACCTTATCACAAGGTATGAGTCTTTTGCCAAAAACTAATTTTCATGAAGAAATATGTATTTTACAAAATTTGGTCATAATCACCCTAACATGAAACTACTTTTAGAATTTTTTTGGAATTTTTTTGGAAAACTTTGCTTGAATGAAAGATGTGCGTATGGATGTCTCCAACATGTCCATGCATTCAAATCTCAAAAACTCATTGCCAATGTTTTTAATCAACTTTCTTGTAAAACCATGATTTTGACACAAAATAATTTACCAAAAATAGAAATATGGTTATTAGTATCTAGAGTTTTGTATGATTGATCAAGATTGCACAAGGATCACATACAAAAGATCTGAGGATAAAATGTCAATTATGTTTTGTATTAAGCAAACTTCATTGAATGCCTTAAAGGGGAGTATGTAGACTTTCTTTTGGGTGTTGTACAGTAAACTAATTTATTAAAAAAACAACACTATAAATGTAATTTACTTTTTCATGGGCTTATCAAAATAAGAAGATTTTGTGTCTAATTTTAGACCCAAAAAAAAGATGTCAAATGTAATACAATTTTTTTCATATTTTTTGGAGCATTATTGAGTCATTGATGAATTTTCAATAGATATGTAGTAGGCACCTATTTGTGACTTGTAGGTCTCTTAAAAGTTGTTTACTTGCAACTTGTAATGAGATGAGGTAAAACTGAATATGACTGGCTTTTGCAATACAATACACTTTTTCTTCTATTCATTCAATAGATAACATAGGTTCATTGAAAGACCACTTCATATCCATTATTTAGCTAATTATAGGGAAACTTTGGAGAGAGGTTGCAATTTGAGCATATACCTAATACATGCACAATTGTAAGCATGAATGAATAAAATTGGTCATAAATGAAAATTGTATGATTTTTTCAAAGAAACTCAAAACCTCCTTGGACATTGCTCAAGCCTATTTTGAATGATGTTGAAAGTAACACAAAGTATGTTTATAGTGCCCTCTAACATGCAAGAGAAACAAGGACAACTTTTGCAAATTGGCATACATTCATGAGGAAAAATGCAAGTGATTGTATAAACTTTGAAGGTGTAATGAATCAATAGTGAATTTTGGAATTTGAGTGTTGAGGGATACTATCAATGAAACATGGATGAATCCAAAATTCATTTCATGCATTTTGAGAAAAGATGTTCATGACATCAAAATTGTTATTGATAAAAAAAAAAGGGTAAACTGAAAGGAATTTTATTACAACTTGTTTCATTGCAAAGCCACCTATTTCCATAGTATCAAAAGTGTGTATTCATATTCTGAAATGGTCACTAGCTCCACAAAATTGTCACCTATGTACTACTCATCAATTTGGATATTGCGTGGTTCAAGTTTTCATTCAAAAGTAGAGGGTTGACATTTAGTTTGAGTCAGTAGTAGGTAAAGCTTACTTCATTGAAACTTTTTTCCAAACTAAAGCAAGAGAAATGAAGTTGGAGTGTAAGTCATTGTATGCAATTGGAACTAAAAAATAAAAAGTTGAGTCATTAAATGATACAATTTTTGAAGCTTTTAATGTGGAATATGCTTTTTCATTTAGTAGCATCACTTATGCAAGGCAACTATTGCTTGCTCTAGATTAAGAGCTGAAAATAGTATTGGAGCTCAAAAAATTTGAAATCATTGCCATTTGTTGGTTAGTTTTCTAAAATCAACTCTAAGGCATTTGTGTGTAAGAATTATGGTCAAAGTTTTGAAAATTATATCTAATGCTCAAAAAAATAAGAGTTAACAAAATCACAATTCTAAAACTTGGTCAACCAAGAATGGAAGGCAAATATGTTGCTTGTGGTTGTAGTCAAAGTTTGTTAAAGGAAAGTTATTTTAATACAAAAAAATTTGGTATCAAATAAACTAATAGGCCCTTTCAGAGGTAGTTGAAAAGTCAACTAATTTGGTTGGTTTCCTTCTCCATTCCACCTCTTTTAGGAAACACAAAATCTTCTAATTATAATCTCATGACCTTTGCATGTAAAAAAAAAAAACATATTTATATTGTACTTTTATTATGATAAATGCTTGAGATGATGTTTGAGGGCATGTGTGTTTCTAAAGAGTAATAAGTTTTGATGACCTTTCCTTGTAATGTGAATTGACTCTAAAATTTGAACAAATGCCTTTGTGCACAATTTGCCAACCTCAGTGAAAGCACCACCTTACTAAAAATTTGATATTTCACCCTATTTATCCAAATTGCTAGTTTCACTCTATTATCCATAAAGGTCAAGTTTGCTAAAATGAAATATTGTGCGGGTGGTAACTTGCATTGAATTTTGACATCTTCATTGATTTGTGCTCTTTTGTGAAATGTATTTTAGGGAAAGGTTTTACATTGAGATGAAACTAGGGATCCAAGCAAAACTGCTTAATTTTGAAATTGACACTGGGAGTGATACCACATGGGTGAACTGCAAACGTCCTGGCCGCAAATCAAATATTAAGAATTTGGTTTGTTTCTCTCTTATATCACTAGTAACTATTACAATACTCACCTATATTGAAATTATAGCTTGTATGTAGGTATTGCTATTGTCAGCACAATTTTTGCTATTGCTCTCTCAATTAACATTTTTTTTGTTAGTGACATCACATGTCATCCAAATATTTTGCTATTATCACCACAACTTGCACTACAAGGGAGCAGTGTCAAGACATTCTCTATCAATTAGGTCTCCTTAATTTGGACACTTTTCTATCAATTTAGACATGTGTTTGTCAAATTTTTGTAAATTTGGACGATTTAGTCAATTTGGACATGTCACTGTGTATAGTCTTTCTTGTAGTGTTGCCAACCCACCACAATGCACATTCTAAACTTGTGACATTGTATCAAAGTAAGAAGAACAAAGCAAGAGAGTGTTCAACTAGAAAATGCTACTTTGAGGGTTTATGGTGTATTTGTCTTCTTCACCTTTGTATGACCATGTTTGCAACCTATTGTCAAACATTTCTATCTTGTCATAATTGAGACAAATCAGTAGTATCAACCTTCATGAGAAAAGAACATTGAGCAAAAAACTGGTGAAGAGAGTAGTGAACATGTGGTGTTACTTGCAAAAACATCTGACTGGGGTGCCAATTGCAATACTTTCTATTTAGTATGAGAATTTACAGTATTGGTGCAATGAGCAAAGAAATAAAATACAAACCTTTTAAAGCATTTGATGGAGGTCATAAACAACTCTTTGCAAGGCTTCAAAGACCTACTGCAAGTATTTTAAACAATTAATTTTTTAGCATTTATAACAATACTAGATTCTAGTTCTAAAAGCAAAGGTTTTTAATCTTTACTTTTACTCTTGTGTTTATAGATAATGATTTCTTTGTTTTCTCACTATATGTTTGTATGTAAAGTAAAAAAGACTTGTGAATGTGTTAGCAGCTGTCGCAATTCTAGCTTTGCTTTTGCAAGGATGACAATATTTTAAAAGCATTGTGTACACTTTTATTGAATTACTAAAAGCGCTTTATAAACATCATGTGCACTTTTGATCTTTACTTGCCGAGGGGATGTTTTTCATCTTGTGCATGACAAAAAAAATTTGCAAAACAAGAAAAGGCCATTTTTTATATGATTTTTTTTGAAAGAGATCATAAACACATGGTTCATCATGGAAGGCAAAAAACAACCTCACCAAATGTACTCATGATTTTGGGTAACCCAAATTGTGAGAAAATTCAAAGACATTGTGTTAGGTCTCATGGTGCCCTTCTTGCAATTTTCATGAGGCCATCATGCAATGTTGACTATTACAAATTTTATAATGGATGGGCACTTGCCATGTCATTGTAGAGCACTTTAGAATAGCAAACATTATGACTAGTTGAGCGTTCACAAGTTAACCTCTAAAAGCCCAAGTAGCCCTTGGAGGGCCAAGTGGGATTTTGGGCATGTTCCTACAGCTAAACTAGTTTGTGTGATTTTTTGAAACTTTTATCAAACTAAATGGGAAGTCAAATGCCTTTGTGGCCATCTAATTTTTTCTTCATTCCAACATTTAATAGAGAAGTTGTGCAAGAATTTAGCAAAACTAGGGGAGGAGGGGTAGTTTGGGCAAGGCTTCTTTTTTGTATGTGAGTTTTGATTCCAAAGAGGGTCAGCTCCTATCCATGGACACAAGGTGTGGACACTCAAGCAAAGGGGTATGGAGTGGAAGGGGCATTTCTTGGGAGACTCCTTGGGGAGATCACTTGCCAATTTTTTTGAAACCACATGAGTTAAAAGATAGGGTCCAATTAATTCAAAGAACAATAAAATTATATAATATGTAGGGCTACTATAGGGTCCATAAAATACTATATATTATATTATATATAAATTAGGATATAAAAAATAATAATTGGTAGTAGGATTTTTTTTAATAAATTAGCCTTAACAAATAGGAGATTCACAAATTTTTTTTAGTACATTGAGTTTACAATGGAGGATTGATGACAATAATCTTTATTCACTACAATTATTTAATCTAGGGTGGTGGATATCTTTGTTGTGTGTTGGTGCTCACGAATAGAATATTCTGTTCAAAGCAATGCAACTATGTGATGACCAAATCCCCATGAGAAAGCCACTTCTTAGGGCTTGGTACAATGGGAGGGCCTAGTCACTTCCTGGCAAGGCTTTTCTTGAGGTTCGAAGAATTTGCTTTAGTTTGAACAAAAGGCCAATGTTTTGATAAGTTGTATCAAATTTTTTAAATCAGAATTGTACAAATTCAAATTAGATGTGTTAAAAATCACATAGGATAAGTTAACACAACAACATCACTTATGAATTGAAAGATTATAATGTTTGATCATGAAGGTGTTAAAATTGTGAAAATGACTTGAAAGCTTTCAATCCTCTTTTCACATGTCAAACCTAAAAAAATTGCTACTAATAAAATATGAGGTAAAAGGACATATCATATATAACTCCAATTGATTTATGACTTTTTAAAATCTTCTCTACAAATTTTAGAATGAATTTTTGATGTAAATGTTTCTTCAAGATTTAGTGTATTTGAGGCTCATTTCCAAGAGCTCTCCATACTACAAAAATTCAAGACCCTTGCACAAAGTCTTGAATAGAGATATCATAATTGGTCATTTTCAAAATCAAGTTTTTGATAATAGAACTATAAGTAAAAAGAACATTTAGAAAATATAACATACTAAAAATAGCAACTTAATTAGATTTTACTAAATTTCAAAAAATTGTTGGTACCCAAATTGGGTGTCTTGTGCATTTAGGGGTTAAATTATATTGCACTATGGAGAGGGGTGATTGTGTTCATTTGGTATTTTTATTGTTGAATAGTGGTTAGCCTTTTGGTTGGCGCTTGCTATGCAACACATTTACCATTAGAATTTTATTAGGATTTTCATATGTTAAATAGAATTACATTTGAGATCAACAAAGAAGTTAGAATATAGATCAATAATGTTCTAGTGAGGTAGTCAAGATCTCAAATTAAAACTTTTTGTTGGTAGCAAATGCCAATTATATAGTAGCATACATAGTATGTATTATAGCGGCTCCATCCTTTAGGGGGTAATGTGAACATTTTGTTTGTTGGTTTCATAGTGTTGCTTGTTTTTTATGTTGCATTGTGTAAAAAACATGGCATAGAATGTATTATTGTATAAAATTGTTAATAAAATTGTGACTTGGATAATGACCTTTCAATTTATATGCTTGTTATTGGATTTTATGGTATACATCATATACTTGTTTGTAATAGATAGAATTTTCTATAAAGAATGGTAAAGATATGATCAAATTGAACAAATAAATTTTACTTATAAAGCAGCCCCACTTAAAAATCAAATTAAGGAATTTATAAAAAAAATAGGGTACAAGAAATATGCATCTCATAGCTTTTTATATAATAATACGGTCATCTAAAATACAACAAAGGTAAATAGCCCTCCATTGAATACCCTCTTAACTCACGTATATATCATAAACTACAAGGGAGTGATCTCCTCGAGGGAGACTCCCTTCCTCCATTCCTTTTGCCTCTTGGAAAATTTGGTACTCTACATTTTCTAACAGTTTGTGTGTTTGTTTTTGATTTTTTTTTCCAAGTTGCAGTGGGTTAGGATACCTTGGTTTTCATTGTTTGGATCCATGTAATTCAAATTACTGAATTTTACTTAAATCCTCCAATTTTGCTTCATGTATGTGCAAAATTTACAACCTTCTGGCATTCAAAGATTTTTTGAAGTATTTTATACACCTCCAATTCATTTGAGGTCATCTTACCTTGACTAGTTAAGTCTCAACTTTGTGCCAAGCAATTCTTTTGCTATAAGAGTGGTAAAAGGCTTCTAAAATTTTGGGCGAGAAGGAAAAAAATTGATTTTTTTTCACTTTAGGTGTCAATATGTCACTCCTCTCCATCTAAAATGAGCTAATTTTTTCCCACAAATACCTCTTGTAATCTAGGGCAAGATCCTATGGTTGAAGTTCAAAAAACAACTTTTCTCCTTCCTTTCTACCCATTCCCCTAAAAGTGGTGGTTTTTAATGTCTCTTACATAAAAAAGAACTTAGGCCTTTTGAGGTGAATGGAAATGATGTTAGTTGTGATGATGCAGGGACCTCATGGATATTTTAAGCCAAGGAACATGGAACCAATAAAGTGTAATGGACAAGACAAAACATTATGCCAAGTGCAACAACACTATGATGAACCAAGTATACCATGTAATGCTCGTCACAACTTTGAATGCTTAGCATGGATTGATTATGCAGACGGATCACAATTCAGGGGTACTTATTATTGGGAGAGCTTCACATTGCCAACCTCAGACAAAATGGAAGTGAAGGGGCAAGGAGTACTTGGGTAATTGCCACACACGCAAACTATGTATGTATTTCAATTTCTACACTACTAACAACAATTCAAAATTAGCCCTTAAACATTTGAGCATGCCGTAGCAAGCAATACAATACAATGTGTTTTTCTTGTATTTGGAATGCACCCATAGCATTACTACATTTGAGATCAACAAAGAAATTAGAATATAGATCAATGTGGTTCTAGTGAGCTAGTCAAGATTCCAATTTAAAACTATTTGTAGGTAGCAAATGAGTCATACGGCACCACACATACTATCCCCTATGGTTGTTTGGTTGTTTAAGGGTTAAGTGTTTTGAGTCTCAAACCTATTTATGAAATATTCTTTTCTGCCCAAAAGCAAGGCTAAAACCTCCAACTTTTTCTAAATAAGTTACCGATGGGTCTAATTAGAGGATTAGATATTTCTGTGAATTTGTTCAAGTATACCCCTTAGTTTTAGAACAAATTGGTATTACACAAGTTATTTTTCTTAGTGTGAGACTTTAAAAGATGAGAGACCCCTTTACTTTAGTTTTGGCAAATTTTGTCTAGTTAGTGTGAAGGTGTGATGTGTTGCTTGCCCTTGTTCTCGAAGTAAAGTTTTGATCACAATTTTTTGTTATTTGTAAAGTAACAACATGGTGGCACCCTTCCTATAATGGAACATTTTTCACACTCTCTATTTAGTTGAGATACATGCTTGCTAAATCTTCTCAAAATTTTGGCCACTTGACTCACGCTTTTGGAGGTAGTAATCAAACTTTGTAATCCATATTATATTGAGTTAAGCTAAATTACTACAAACTACTTCATTAAGGTGCCTTCCAAATTATTCATATACTATTCGGATTAGTGCAAATTAGCACTATTAATGCAAGACACAATAAATGAAAAATTGAAACAATTTGTATAGTTGCAAGATCATAATGCTCAAAGTTTGAAAACAAGTTTGTTTGCCGCCACTTCCAAAGGTGAGTTTTTGTCTTTAAAATTTTTTTGTATATAAATTTATGTCTCTAACAATTTTGTGCCCTTTGAAAAACAAAGGAAAAAGGGTTAAAAAACACACAAAAGAGTTAGACAAATGAAATTTTGGTTTGTTTCAAAATGAAATGAAGCTTAAAGAGATATAAAATAAGAAGGACCTGTAATTTGTATGTAATTCTGACCTGAAGTTAACCAAAGACCACACACATTTTCTTGAAATCCACTAGCAACAACAATGGTGAACTTAGGTGTGCAATTCAATCAAGTTTGGACCCAATTTGAATAACCCAATCGTACAAATGGAAAGAATGCCTTGCTTATTGTAAATAAGGAAGATTTCAACTAGATCTACCTTTTGAGATGATACATTATAACAATTGGATAAGTCATAAGTGAAAAATCTACAATTTTCATGCTTGTGTAGTTATTGATGTTATTGCTTCATGTGAGCTTTGCTTTGGAAGAGCCTTACATTTTTAGAAAGCAGGCTTCCATACCTTTCCAATGAGACTAGTTTCACACAAAATGGATAAAAATAGCAATCACAAGGTGTAGCTAAGTAGGCAAAAATGGTCAAGTATCTCACTTTAGTTGCCATCTAAAATTGATTCTATAGAAAATATGATAAATGCCATGAAGAATGTGATTGGTGAAAACACTAAAGAATTGGCTTTACATGTAAGGTGAAAAATTTTAGAGATGAAATGACAATACCATTCCAATAGATCTTCAAATACTACAATCTAGTACCATAGAGAGAAACTATATGAGCATATTTCTTACGGAATTTGGATTATTTTGGGATTTTGCAATTGAGATGCGAAATCCTTTTTGGATATTTGAGGTATTGCATTGTTGCTTTGATTCATTTTTGACCAAAAATGAATACGTATTTTGAGGCCGTGTTGTATAGACATCATTATTTGTCAGCTCACTACCCAATTCCATTGTTATTTTTTAGTTGGATGCAAGATTCTTGTGCACATATGCGCTTTTCAAGACCAATTTCCAAATTGTCAAGCAATTTGCTTTATAGGCCAGAAACCACTCTTTTAAACCAAAATATGGTTTGGTGGTCTCTAAAGCGTTAAGTATTGTCAATCCCCACCACATTATATTAGGTAACATTTGTAAATTTTTTGGTTATCTATTTGGAAATATGTGCATACCGAGTACCAAAAAACAACAATATATCTGATTTTGTCTTGCTAACGCAATTTGTTGATGCAAAAATTAATTCTTGCGGATCCACATTTTAGTAGTAAAAATAGAACAATTAAAAAATTATATACTAAAGATGTGTGTATCTTACCAAACTTGGTTTGAATTTTTTGATAAAGTGACAATTTTAGGTGCCTACTATGAGATTTGAAATAAAAAAACACATAATAGGAATCATCAATTTTGCAGTATTTATCAAAATTGCATTAAATACACTTTATCTTGTAGAGATCTATAGTCATCAAATTTCCTCAAATTTCCTCAAATTTCCTCAAATTTACTCAAAGCAATATTTGGATACTAGAACTTGCTCAAAAAATATTAAGAGCTCAAATTATGCCTCTCAAGGCTTGCAAGTTAATTTTAGAATTAAACAAAATTGTGACACATACAAATATAAGAATTTGCAATATTCAAAATAAATAAGACCAAAGAAAATATCATTTATTCTCTAAAGTAATGAGAGTTGTATAATAGATATGAACAACATGATTATGGAGTTTTTATTCATCATGTTTATGAAGTTCTCAATTCAAATTATTAACTAACAATTAATTGAATCAATGTGTTGTACTAAAATTAGATTGTCCAAAATGATATTTATATACACAAAATTTCACTATTCAATTTTGCAATACTTGAAATAAAATCATTCAGTTTTGAGATTTTGCAGCATGCCAAACATGTTTTTGCATTGGTATTTTATGCACAAACATATTCTATTTCTGAAAACATTTAGAAAGCTTGACTATTTTGTTGTATTTGCAATTTTGTGTACTTGTGGACCATAGATTTCATACAAATTATTTAGGCTTGTCGTTTTTTTTGGTCTGTTTAATAGTACAAGGTCCAAATGTATGGTCATAAGCCCAAATTCCAAAAGCACCAAATTTAGTGTTCAATCCCTAAGCATCACAAACAAAACATCATGTTTGGAAAAGCATCCTAAACAAAATGGAATAACTTGGAGTGTAACCAACAACCAAAAAATCCATTGTAGAACTTTGTGGGCAACTTCTTGATAAGTGCAAATCTATAAGCTGTGTAGAAATCCACCATACAGATATGAAGACTATAAGGTTTGATGATTAAGGTGTTCCCAAAATTCAGATCTAAAAGACCTTTGCTGTGATGCTTAGGGGTTGACCCCAAACTTCTATATAACAATAAATCATTGTCTGCATATGCAATGTTAACCTTTTGTAATTTGCTTCAAAGAATATTGATTCCTAGCATATTGAAAACGGATTATTCAGCATCCAAGATGAATGGCATGTATGGAGAATTCCCTCAATGGAATCAATTATAAAGATGGACCTTGTATTTTAGGAAATATGCAAATAATCTAAAAGTTGCTTATATAAAAAAATGATTTCAAAACAATGATACTTGTTATATGATTCACAATTGAGCTTTATAACCAATGCTATGGTTTGAGTTAATTAATTAACTTCCTTTATGTTTGTTGGATTTTTAGGTGTATAACTCACGATACAGATAATAAGGAAACGCAATCATCTATTTATGATGGACTCATTGGTTTGGGTGCTTGTAGTACAATCACACGTCATTGGATGAAATCAAAGCTTATAACCAACAGAAGAATGGGAATTTGTTTAGGGCAAGCAAAATCAAGACAACTATCATCGTCAAGGATTGATGTTGGTTATGTTACAATTGGTGTTAATTTACAAGAGAAGTTTGGTGTAAACCATTTTGGTTGGGCTGAGCTAGCAAACATTCAAGGGTGGGTTATTTTGAAACAATATTTTGGAATGATCTATCACTTGGTCCTTTGATTTTGGTTTCTTTCTATCTAAAAAATTATGTAATTCTCATCATCATGAAAAATATTTTATTACAAATGGTTTGTAACATATCACAAAAAAATTAGGAGCTATTGGCAATATTTTGAGGTCTTTAATTAAGTCCTTTGTGGATATTTTGGTATAATGTTTCATTCAGTGACAACATCAATTTCATGTGTATCAATCTTAAATTTACTCAATGTTATCAATTACAATATGTTCAGTTCAAAACTTGATCAATTTCATCAAAGGGTATCTAATTCAATAATTTGAGCATCCTAATAAAAAAATTACAAAGGACTTGTTAGAAGTTGTATATTAGTCCATTTGATATTGAACTTTGAAGCAAGAATTCATTCATATGTTGTTACAAACCATTTTTTAAAGTAGAAAAATAATATATAATAATTCTTTTTCATGATTTCAAAAAAGAGTTATTGTTTTGATATAGATTTTGTGAAAACTTGTTGAACAAAAAAGTAAGTATTATTTCTTGAGGTGCTTCTTGTTAGTTTATGTTTCATCCAAATTATGATGATGCTCGGATAAGGTCACCTTTGTAAGAAAAATGTTTGGATAATGTCAAGATTTCCTTTCTATTTTTGTGTTCAAGTCTAGTTAAATGAAATATCTTTTTATAGTCAATACTTGAATATGGTCAACTTTTTTTTCTTCACTTAGAGCATTGACTTTGTCCTAGCATCACTATATAATGCTATTTTTTTGTAGAGTGCAGGTTTGATTGTGCGATTGATGCCATACTAAGCTATATTATATTTGAAGGCAAAACTCGCTACCCTCCTACAAGTGGTGTGCTTCTTACCCTTGATACCGGAGCCGAGGTGACACGTTTGGGTTCTTGGTTCTTTAAGGAATTCTCAAATAAAGTACATTCTTTCATTGTCTTTATCTTTTACATATTGAGATTCAAAGTCTACTGAAATGATAATCAATTTTATTTATTTAGGAAATGGATAAGGTCAAACCTTGGGTTTGATATATGCACATCCTTGGGGGTATATTTTAGAATATCACCATCAAAAAGATGAATTTGATAATTTTGAATTCAAATTTGGACTTAAAGACCTTGATTTAGTCTAAAGCCATATTAGAGGTTACAATTGAACATCACCCAATGAAAAAGCTTTGCCAAATGTGAATATATTACTTTTAATTTTGTTTGTAAAAAAAGCTAAGCTTTTTCATTGGGTGTTATTCAATTATAACCTCTCTTATGATTCTAGACTAAAAATCAAGGTCTCTAAGTCCAAATCTAAATTCAAGATTTTCAGATGTAGCTTTTTGATGGAAAAAATCTAATATTTACCCTGTGAGGGGTGTGCATATATCAAACCAAGAGTGTGCCCTTATCAATTTCCATTATTTATTATGAATTCAATACAACTAGATTAAAATTTTCTAATTGAACCCTAAAATTACAAGTGCTTTTATGTTGCTTGTTGTACTTTGTCTTGTGATATATTCCAAATTGACATGTAAGTCAAACATTTGGAAGCAGCTTCATTCTCATGCAGAGGGGAAAGGATATATTCATGTTGATGTTGAAATGAATTTCAATAAATTATCTCGTAGACAATGTTGGACTGCCCCTAAGGTACATACATAAACACAAATTGTGTTTGTTCTAGATGTATAAGAGTTTTTTTTTAGAGAACGCAAACTAATTCTTGAACTTCCTAAATGGTAGTAAGTGGCAAAGAGAGCCTTGCAATAGTGAGGTATCTTTCATTGCAAAATTGTGGGATTGATTTCTTAATCTTTAAGATTGTCAAACTTTTTTTATTTGCTAAGACTATAATTTGTCCTATCTATTGTTTTTGGGCAACTTTTTAGATTTTGATGAACAGGACCAAACAATTGTAAAAATCATATGATCTGCTTTTTTGATACTAGTTTTTGTATCATATGCACCATTTAAGCAATTGTTAAAGTTTAGAAAACCACAAACTTGCAAAAAGCTTTATTAGATGCCTTCAAAATCATATTCCGTTGGATGTTTTCTAAAAGAATTCTTGTTGTTATGCATTTACTGGTTTTCATTGCTATGTAAACTATAAATAAATAATGGTAAACAAGTAAAAACCAAACACATCTAAGCATGTTTAACCCTTAGTCTTTGTGCTTACAATTGTGGCCTACCTTGCCCTATAGAGCTATAGTGCTTTGGCAAGTGCCCAGCTTGTACTATTGTTCCTAAAAGCTACAAAAGTCAGCAATACATGTTGACCTCACAAAAATTGCAAGAAAGGCAGTATGAAAATAAACACCTTGTCACAAGTTTACAAATATGAATGTATTTGATGAGATTAGTTTTGCCTTCCGTGATGGACCATGTATTTATGATCACATCTGAAAAAAATCAGATAAAAATTGACTCTTTTCTTTTATACATAATATTTTTTCAAAGGTAGCAGATGATTTATCGTCTGCTTGTGCTTTTATGGGTTGATATGTATGCCGTATGAATAAGTTATAAACGCCTAGATATTTATATGTGAACATCGTAAAGTCAATAGAAAGATTTTTCATTTAGATGGTGTATGGTTTTAAAGTTATTACATATTTGTTGTGAATACAATATCCATACTACCTATACAATCTTTTTACAAGGTTTCCTTTGAAGTTTAATTGGAAATTAAAAGAGGCAAATTTTACATTGTTCTTGCCATTGGAGCATATAAAATGAGCCAAGGAGTATCTATCTAATTTTAATAAATATGTGTTGATATCACTAAAAGAATAATCAAAGAATTCAATAAATGTAGAAAGTTTCTCAACTATCCATTGTCACCAATTCATCAAAATTCAAATTTAACCTCTAAATGCCCAAAGGTGTTGTTTTTGTTTGTAGAAGGCAGTTTTGAAGTTTCTGAATTGTCCTTGCAAGATCATTATTACACATCAAAATAAAATGGTCACTATAAAATCTTCAACTTGAAGGCTTCTAGATGGCGCTACCAAAAAAATCCAAAATGGCCATGCGGATTTTAAAATATCTGTAACTGAATGTGGTTGAGTATGGAATTTTCTTTCTTTTTTTGGAGTTGTCCAAAACATCTAACGCAACTAGTAACTTTTGGATACAAAATTGGGAAACAACCACTTGGGATGCATTAGTGTTTACAGTTGTTACTTGAAAACTAATGGTTGTCCTTCCAATTCCATGACCATAGTTTCACAAATGAGCTTGCAATGCAACTATCAAAGCGCATTTTCTTAATGCAAATGAATTTTTTAACTTTAATTATTGATCATTAGTTATTAAGAATGAAAGAAAATTTGGTGGTGGATGAATTCTAATTTTTATAACAAAGACATTCTAAGTGAAATTAGTCCAAAGGCACTTTTAGATTTTGTTAGATGACAAAATTTCAGGAGAAGGGCCTTTATTGCCCAAGGGAGTGCTTATGGGAAATCTTCACTTTTTTCTCAACTTGATGCCTGTTTTTTCAATGTGGCAACTTGTCATAGGCTCCAAGACACTGTTCATGACACTATTCATGACATTATTCATGACACAAAAGGTACACTTGCAATCTAGCTTCCACCAAAAAAAAATTGGACGCTGAAGTTTCCTTCAGCCCATAACTTCTCCAATAAAAAGAACAAAAAATATTCAAATCTACGCCTTGCACATAGTTTCAAAGTTTCTTAAAAAAATTTGGATGCCAAAATTTGGTGCCTTGGGCATTTAGGGGTTATTAGAAAGTGTGAACTATATATAAATGACATTTAAAAAAAAAAGAACATCATAAAATGAAAATTGCCTTAACGGAAAGTTGCATGAGGTAGCCCTAAAACACAATTCAAAGTGCTAATTTGGATGATTATGTAAAAGATTTTGTATCAGTCTCAATATAAAATGAAGGTCACAGTAAGTGGTAGTGGTGGGTAGTAGATTTCATACATATTTTATCCTTTTTTGAGCTCATTTAGGCTCAACTTTATAGAGGTAATACATGCTACTTAAGAGATACAACTCCACATACTCCACAATAATTATAAGGTTTTATTTTCTAAATTTTTTGTTTTTTTGCTCTACTATTTTTTTCTATTGTTAATGCTTTACAAAAAATGAAGTGGCGGATTGATAATGCCTTGGAAAGTATGTTTTTTTTTGCTAAAGCTAAGTGTGCAAATAATTATCCAATGTGCATTTTGAAATCAATTGAAACACATGAACTAGTTGAGATTTATATATTGTGTAGAGTTGATTTTTTTGGGTTGAAATTTTTGTGAATAACTAGTATAAACTTATGCAAAATGATTATGAAACATATGTTTAAGCCGTAGTGACTTGCTTATCATTATTTTGATAGTCTTGTTTGAACAAGTCATCTATTGATAAAAAGAATTAACTTACAATTGTATGTGATTATTATTATAGGGCACAACAACATCACCAATTGACAGTTTTCCAAGTATCACATTTTGCTTCAAAGGAACATCTGATTTGATAAATCATAACCCAATTCCATGTCTAGTGGTTCAACCTAGAAATTATCTAGAATGGAAAGTAAGGGCTCATACTTTATGAAATGATAAATAAATATCCATCAAAGTATCTTTGAATCCACAATTTAAGTGTATAGTACTAAAAATAACATTTAAAATATAATCATAGTAGAGAATCCTAAAGCAATACTCAAGTGTAAGGTATTCAAGTCTTAGTACTTAATGATAAAAAATATATAGAATTATTTTTACATTCTAATAATTGTGCTATATGGCACTTGTATCTTTATACTAATATGATTTTTTTATTTCCTTTTTTTCTATTGATAAAATTTTAGATAATTTGGAATAAATTACTTTTATGAAAGTGAAAAACTCAAAGAAATAATTGGAATAAATAGAGTTTGTTAGTCAACTTGTACATAAACAAATATCTATCATTATTTGGCTCAGTGGTTTATTATTGTTTGTTTTTAGAACAATGCATAACAAAAAAATATTCACTTTGATTGATACATTAAAAAAAGAATAAGGATTTCAAGATTCCTAACATTTTAGCATGTTCACTTTATTAACAGGAAGATGACCTATTGTTGTGCTCAAACATTTTACCTGCAAAGAGTTATGGGTCTATACAAAGTTTTGAAGAAGATGGCTCTTTTCTTGGAAGTGAGTATCTAATTAATTAGTGAATTCATTATCCACTTTGACATCACATATTGCATGTTCAATCCATAACACATTAAATCAAAAAATGACTTTTACATTCTAGTGATATTTCTTTAGGAGAAACTAAGAGATTTACAAAAAGAGCTTGGTACTAATGTTAGAATCCAAAAAATCAAACTTTGAAGTCTTGGTCAATCTTTATACCCAAATGTGCTATTATGTAACTTTGAATCAGAAATCTAAATTTATTTGAATATGAGTTATTTTCTAGAAATTAGAAGGTCTTAATTTAAAGAATTTAGAGTAACGCTTAAATTGGTATTCCAAATATCTAATGTATCTTCTAAGTCAAGTATTTTTAACAAGTACCATTGTTCTTCTTTTTTTAGGGTTATTCTTGGAATCAAAAATTAGTAAATCTTGATTAATTTTACTCTAACTTTAGCATACTATGATATTAGTGCATATTATTTTAAAATCTCTTTGTTGTTCAAGAATAACTTACATTGTTAAAATGAGTAACGTAGTGAAAATAACAAGTGAATCTTTGAACCACAAAGTCAATGATTCAATTCTAAACTTTATCAATGTTTGGCTAGAAGTTACCAAATTTAATTTTATCATTTTTTAGCTATTTGTTAGTAAATGAAAATGTCTAGTATTATATGCTTAGAAAACCTTCTAATTTTGTGCAAAAGGATAAAATTATACTCAAATTGTGTAAAATTTGTTCTAAATGTGTGTGAGTTTTATTATAACTGTTTCAAAAAGAATACATTTTAAAAAGTACATGTTTTTCTTAGATTTATGGTTACAAATAACCAATTTGTTTTGTGAGTTGGGTTTTCAGGGAATGAAATGCGAGATTATCTCATTGAATTTGATCCAGATAATTACAGATTTCGGTGGCAACCAGATAATTGTGATATTTGATAATTGGTAATTATACAAAATTAAACTCAAGCTTTCAAACATTTGTATTCTTGGAATGAAAGTGATTGGTAGCTTAATAAGCTTGGTACGATATTGATTTTGCAATTGGAATTTTTATGAGTCATAAATGCTTTATGTGAAGTTACAAAAGGATGCTCAATCTAACTCACAAAGTCATATTTAACTATTAATGAACTATTCATATCATTATGTATTATTATGTCCTTAAAAATTTGAAGATCTCTCCATGTTTTGTATGAATTTTAAACTTTTTGCAAGCCAAAGCAATCATGCCTATTTTAGATAATCATATAAGAACTTAAGATACTTTATTTGTCACACTTGCTTTGTCATTAAGATTATATCTTGATATGCATATGTCCCTCCAAGTATCACATGGTTGAATCATTGGAAAATGTTGTATATTGAAAGTGCCTTCTTACCAAGTATCAATCCTTGAGGAGTTTTTAGAAATTAAATGCACTATTCATCCATGTGTATTAACTCCTAGAAGACATAGCGTGCTGTTGTGACCAATACAAGGTGTTTTGCTTGGATTTGAAGGCCTTCCCATGTTGTGCTTTGCCTTGGCTTTGGAGGACTCTGTACCAATGTTTCCCTCGACCATATGCAACAATCACTAGGGTTTGTAGATTGTTTTTCAATCTTTCAGCTTTGTTTATACATAGGCAAGTATACGATATACTTGTTTTTGAGTCAAGTAGGGAACCCAGATGAGGAATGGGTGTAATCAAGGGTCAACATGTGATTCTACTCCGTGTTGGCATCATCTATTTGATGAAATGGCGGGAGACGTGTCACACTGTTGGTTGGGAGCAATTCAATTTGAGAGAGTGGCGCAATTCAATGCAAGAGAGTAGCGCGGCTCCAAGGCTTATTGATAGTAGTGGATAGGTTGCGGTAGAGCAGGTTTGGCTACAACACGGGAGTATAATTTAGGGTTTTTTTGTGTTTTTAGAGAAAGCCGCAATAATGATTTCTAAAAAGGGTGGCCTACGTTACAAGAGAGTGGTTAGTATTTACGGTTCTGTGCATGCAAGGATTCAGCAACGTCAATGTTGCTAGCGTCTAATGCACAGTTGACGTTGCCAAAGTGGAAGTTTGGGCAGCAGATTTTGTACCCTTGGGCGACAGATTGCAACACAACTGAAGCTCAGGCACGCTTCATTTTGCGCCTCACCAACACCACATGGATGCGTGAGAGACGACTACTTCCTTGCACTTTTTGATTTTTTGGACTGTTGGACCCTCACTGACATTGTTTCCTCTTCCAAAAGCACAAGCAATACATTCTTAGGTGGAGTGAGTGCTTTAGCAAGGGTGATCCTTGAAGCTTTAGCGCAGAGGTCAATTCCTTGTTGTGGAATACATTCTTCTTGGATTGTGCAACCAATCACCATGGGGAGATTATGGGAGGAGGCTTGACTAGAAGGTTGCACTTGTCGAGCGCTCCTCTTGCCCAACTTGCAAACACCGCTCTGACCTAGGCTGTTCAAGGCAAGAGAACAGCAAAACCCGACTACCATACCCCCAAATGTCATCCACAAAGTCGCAGTCTGCCCACCCAAAGGAGGAGCTCCAAAGGGTCATGTCCATAGCTTTCAAGCAACAGACAATCTGATGCTGTGTGGAAAGTCCATTATGGCCAAGAAGCCAAGAAGAATACTTCCTCCCTCCCTTAGCAAAAATAGTAATTTGCAATTTTAGTTGACTCTAGCATCACTTTAGTTGATTTGAAAGTGCCCTTCTTATGCATATCTACAATTTAGACATCATTCACCTAGGATGGTTTGAAGCACAAATTGACAAAGTCATTGACAAGGAGGTGAGTTGTCAATGGTGCGACAAGAGAAGCGCTGTACACGGTAGCTCCAGTTGGAAGGGTGGTTGATTTTCAGTAAAAACTGACAAGGGTGTTCTTCATGCAAGAGTTAGGGGGGGGCTGCTGATTGGAGATCCTTCAGAGGGAGAAACATTGGAGCCCAATCACGATTGAGGTCCAGGGGGGAGGTAAAAGGCAGGAAGAAGGGGCAGGAAGAAGTGGCAGCAAGGGTGGAGGGCAACGTGAACCTCCTTTTGTTGTGCCTCCGGGGTGGATTCCCCCTAGAATAAGAGCTGCCAAGAGTAGCCCAATTTCGCTGCGGTTGTTGCAGTCAATGCGCAAGAAGATGAGGTAAGTAAGTCCTTAACTCTTTTTTCCTCATCTTCTCCCATGTCCAAGGTTTGTTTTTTGAAAAAAATCATTTGGAGGAGGGAGGCTTTGCTAAGGATTTTTCATCGTTAAGTAACAATGGCAAAAGGATGTAAACTCTTTGTATGCAACGCTAAGTTTTGGGTTTAGGAGGCCGTCTTCACAGCAAGCCCCATCCAATTCCAGACTCTCACATATTCACACTCTACTTCAAATCTAGGGTCTAATAGTAGCTATTCCTCACGGCCATTCTTGATTTCCTTGTGCGTCTTGCAGCTTCAATTTAGATTTGAATCTGGCCTCATTGAACAAAAACTTGCAAATTCAAAAAATTTTGAGGATTCTAGGAGAGGTTCTATAGTATTGTCTATACTTGGCACTGAAAAGTTTTGTTGCAGATTGCAATAGTTTAGCTTCTTATTTTTGAACCAATTGCTCAATGCAAGCAAGTGCCTTTTCATGTTGATTACTTCTCTTGATCCCTTTGTTGTTTATTACGTAATGCTATCACTAGAAGAATACATGCAAAATAGCACTCTATAAACAACTATAATTGTAGTTGTTTAGGATATAATATACTGTATACCACTAAGTACCACTACAATACTTCAAGTTGAATCCTAGTCATTGTGAACCAATTGGATCGGACATGTCAGATAGTTATGGCAATGTCAATAGTATTCATTGGTCTTACATTTGCGTCACTAGAATTTTTTTGTGTGCTGTAGCTCAAATTGCCCCAACTTGACCTACAGGCAAAAAACTTTGTGGAGGTGCCTGACATAAATATACATTCCCTACTAATATACAACTACAAACTATATGGTCCCCACTCATATACCATTGTAAAAGGGTCTTCTTTTGCAAGGTGCTAGATCCCTACTTGCTCCCACCGTATTATTCTAGCTGTGGTTAAGAGTCAATTCACTTTGCACGGAATCAGAATAGTTGTAAGAGAGTTGCAATGTAGTAGTTTTGCAATTGTAAGAGAATTGCAGCGTAGTTGTTTTGCAGTTCAATAAGTTAATTTTGGTAGAGGATCAATTGCACACACATAAATGGTAGTTGTATATGAGTTACATTGTAGTTGAATAGGGACCTAATATTCCAATTGGCACCAGAGTTGCATTGTAGTCATTTAGCAATTAAGGAGGTCTAGTACTCCACTTGGCACTTAGTAAGAGCGGTTGTGGTCAACTAGTCGCGGTTATTTGAAAGTTGTACAAATCCAGCCAAAGTGACATTTCACTTGCAGCTACGTTGCTTGGTAGCAAGGTTGTTACGTTGGGCAATTTTTGGTTGTTGGATGGGAGAGTTGGGCAGACAAGAAAGACAAGATAGGCAGATGTGTCCATCCTCTTGTAGATTTATGACTGTTTTTAGGGTTTTTGGCCTAAAAATGGAAGAATCAAATTACTAATTTCCATTTTTATCACATGATATGGCTTTTAATCCACATTTTGACTTTGTGATGGCAACAATGAGTATCACCAGCATATACAAAGTAAGTTTTTTTAATCATTTTGCACCATTTTTTGAAGGCAGCTATGAGTTGACCACATTGGATAGACATGAGTTCAATTGGGCACTTCTGGCAAATGGAGGGGCAAGGGGACATGCCGCACAATGTAACAACCATGCCGCGCAATGTAACAACCATGCCTGGTAGTATTTATTGATTTCTCAGCAAGTCACAACAAAGTTGCATTGAAGTCCTTGTTAAGTTACCACAACTTTTAGACATAGTTATAGCACAATAATAGGTTAATCAGATGCTAAGGAAAATTAAATGGCATTGGCATTTACAACTCAATTGTTACTAAGCCATAGTAGATGCATGGTTTAGGCACAAACACATGTACAAGAAGCAAAATGGCTTAGTTCTAGAAATGTCCAAATTTTTGTAACGTGAACATCTGAACCAAGGTGCTACAGTGAAAGAAAAAAATATATATATAGGTTGAAAATGTAATGTCGTAGTGACTTTTGGCTCTACATCGTCAAACTGCAAATGCACTAGTACACAAAACTATTATGAGCTTGCAACACATTCATAATGAAGCATCCATCTATACAAAATATGAAAAAGTAAAACACTTTGAGGTACTATACCCTTTGGCACCTTCACTTGGCTAGTTTTATGTACTTTTGATCCCATATAATGTTTGTGTTTAGGAAATCCTTCACAACAACTTGGTCAGCATTCAAATTAGGGTACATCAGGCACACCAGTGGCCCGAGGGCTTCCTTGACATCAGCTTTGAAACACTTGTCTGGGATAGGTCAATAATGTGCCATGTCCACTCCACCCAAATTGCTAATAAATCAAGAAGCCACTTTTTGGTTTGTGTTCTTTAGTTTCATTAGCCAAACCTCTTGACCAATTGCAAATTGCATACAAGGAAATTGCTACAGCTTAGAAGCTTATTAAATGGCAACAACCTAGAAGGTTTTAAACCATTGATTACAAATTACAAATGAAAATAAAAGATTTAAAATTGTTCAGACTCACTTTGCATGCGCCATTTTTTGAAGCCACATTGGAGCCCTTCCTCTTAGGTACCAATTTTCCTTGCACATCCAACAACAATAGGTGCTCAAATACTTGTTATCTCCTTCAACATTCCATTGTCTAAGCTCATGATGCAAAATTTCCCTTACCCGCTTGGACAATATGCTAAGTTTCCCCCCATTGGTATTTTGCTTGTACGTTAGATTGTCTATGCTTTGATCCCATTTCCAATACTCAAAGAAACAAGTTAAGAAATCCAACATGGTAGTGGAATTTTTAAACCCTTCCAATTAAGGTCACAAAGACAGTCCAAAATACTCTTTGTCATCCTCAAGCTTTGTTAACCGCCAGCCATAAAAGGGAGGAGGTACTATTACATTCTCTGGCAGATTGCATTGTATCCAGGGACCCTTGTTGTCTACAATAACCGTGTTTGAATGGTTCCATTTGGGCCATTTTTAAAGAACTCTCTTCAATGGCTTTCTCCAAGTTATTAGTGATCCTTTAAGTGATAACATTGTGCAAGTTGTTTTCCCTATTCCCTAGACAAAGACAAGGACTTTATTCCATGGTTCTTCTAGCATCCTTAGAATGGCAAAAATGGCATCTGCCATGTAACTTTGTGGCAAAGCACTCTAGAATGCCACTTTAAAGTTCTTGAAGTGGTTGTTTAGGAAGTCAAACAACCATAGACGGCAAAGATAACCATTTCTTGCCATTTTCAATGTTGGCTTTTCAAAATAAGGGTGTTTATATGCATAAACACAAGAATCCAACATAGTGCCAAAGAGCTTAAAAATTATGAGCTTCTCCACATTACAAGCTACAAAGAAAACTTCTAATTGAAGGGCAACATCACCTCTCACCTAGACTTAGGTCTCTCCAATTGCGATAAATGAATCTTTTCCAAAAGCAGACACCATGCTATTTTATTTGGTGGTTCAATTGATACAACTGCCAACATTGATGATGCCTAGAATAGAATTCTCAATGGCCATAATTAGTATTGAGATTTAACTGTCATTCATTTGGAAAAGAAACCTAGAATCTATCGTTGTAGCACTAAAATGAACTATAATGTATCCAAGGCTTGTTTAAGATTGCACAACTGCAATAGAACTATTGGGTTGCTTAAGCAACTATACCACGACAACATGAGTACCATAAACAACTATACCATTACTACATGAGTACCATAAACAACTTCAAACAACCATAATATTACTATATAGAAAAACTACAACTTTAAAACAACTAAATCTCAAAATCCACAATTTTCCATTGTATGATTTTAAGAAAAGAAGAGATGTTCCAATGTAGAACTATAAAACAACTATGGCTCAAATTCTATCCCACATGACAACAAATTCCCAAGTAACTAGTTTGTAAGCCAAATGAAACCACATAAAACCCACTCCATTTGCTTCAACCACTCAATACCATAATAATCTAAATCTTCATCCAAATACATGCCGCAATGCAAATCCGTACTAACCGCCCCAACTCCATTAAGCCATTTAGATTCAGCCTATACTAAATTTGCATGAAAACACGTGTAGAACCACTCAACCAACAATTTCACCAAAATCACCATCCCATGGACTCCCTCCACCGACCCCTCAAAACATTCTAAGTGACTTCAACTAGATATTACACCACTATTCTAGCAAAATTGCACCAAGAAGAGTCACCTCCCATTATTGTAGAACCATTCCAACATGAACCAATTAAAAATTTCAATTGCAATGACAAAAAATGAATCGGAAGTGAGCGTCACCTTAGGTAATGGAACAATTGATGTTGGTTTCACTTGAATGCCTGCAAGTTTGGCTACTTTAAAGATCTCCTTTTCCGCCAAGGTTGTACCATTGGAATTGATGGCAACAACAATTTCATCAATAGTGTAAGGATCCAATTTTGAATCTGAATCAGATAATTTCTCAATTGACTCACTTGGTGCTCGCTTGGTTTTGCCCTTTTCAAAAGGAGATATTACATTCTCTACATCTATGCTAGGGACATTGTCCAGACCTGTTAGTTCTACCAAGGGCTCAAAAACATCAACAATGTCCTCCAAGTCAGCCATGATTTGAGTATCTAGAATTGCTAAGTCAATGTTGATGGGCCTTGAAGGAGATGATGTATTGAGTTGGTTGAAGAGATTAGACCTGCACTATAGAAAGCTACCCTCCTCAAGTGCTTTTGGCTTTGCCATACAAGTGGAAAACATAGCTTTCAATTCTTGCATTGCATAGCTATTAGCCTCCTTGCTCATAAGCACTTTAGCCTTCAAATCTAGTGTTACAGTGCTATTGGCCTCCAAACTCTCAAGCACCTTGAACATCTACTCATCTAGCACAAAAACCCTATTATCCAAGATTGTTTGCTTAGTTTCAACAATACTAATCCTCATAACTATTGGACTAGAGACACCTTGCGTGCACAAAGATACCAAAATTCCATTGTCTTAGGCCTTCAACACATTTCACAAGACATTCTTTGCATTACTATTACTACATAGGGCTTATGAGCATCTAATATTTTAGCTTAATCCAAAGTAAGTCAAAATGACAATGTGCCCTCCATCACATGAAAGGTGGATATTCAAAATTTAGCAATTGGACCAAAAAAATATCCATAATACAAATGAACAACATCAACATCCACCTCTTGCATGGGAACTTCAGTTGGAAAACTATTGCATAGTAGTAGATATTACCTATCTCCAAAGTACTGGATGGCTCCAATCAATCTTGTTCAAGCAAAATCCAAGGCTCAAAAGATCAAAATCTAACAACTAAAAAAGGGAAAAATCAACAAAGATGATCAACTGTACATGATCTTGAAAGACCCGCTTCTTTTCAAATGCTCACTAAATTTGTTCCTAATCAATTACACAATACAAGATACAAATGTGGAATCCAAGTCTTACTTCAACAACTACCTCACAACTTGCAAGGAAATTACCAATTGCGACACGACTTAACTACAACTACCCACCAGTTGCTACCCAACTTTGTGACTCAGTTAACAAATAGACAAAGAAAAACTACAAGTAGCCACCAATTGCTTCCCAACTTTGTGAGTGTGCTAACCAACTACTATCCAAATAAGATCAAGAACAACTACAACTATCCACCAACTACTACCCAACTTTGTGACTTTATTAACTACTACATCATCACTCAAAAAAAAAAATGAAGAATTGCTTAACAATTTCAATGCAAAATTCTCCTATGCATCATACCTAAAGCCAAAAAACAAATACTTCTACTTTGCAACAAAGAACAGAAAGACATAACTGAATTTTTCCAAAGAAAAAAAACATGTTTGGATGCAAAATCTTCCTAGCCTACGCCATTGGTTTCATTAAACCTTTGCACGTATAGCAACCATTCCTACACGCAAAAAATTACAGAAATTGCAAACAACAAAAAATCCCTCATTCTTTTCAATAGTACAATATCAACATGTTTCAATTCACAAGTACATAGTCAACTCTTCAAAGCAGACCTTCAAGCCACTTTTTATTAATAAAATAAAATAGAAAATAATGTTCCTTTCATACTATTTGATTTCTAATATGACCAAAATTTTCAAAAGCGTTAACATACTTCCACATATCATAAGACTTTAGATTTTAAAAAGAATGACAGAACCTAAACTTGCAAACCAAGACTTGATGTGCATTGGAGTTTGCTAAGCTTCAGTGTGGTGCAAAATAAAATATTCAAAACTAAAGTGAATGCAATTCCTTTAATTCTACATCCTCCCTTCACCCACCACATCATGACAGGAAAATATAATAAGTGCCAATTTCATAACATGGTAAAACTAGCAATAGTAATAACGTTTGGACACTCATAGACTCTAGGAGCCCATTGGCTTTAGACTCCACCAAGTTCATCATGTTCTTTAAACCATCATCATTTCCTTGCAATGACTACAAATTAATCAACTTATCAATGCATATCATTAGGCATTTGTGGTCAATTGAAATGCAATTAAAAGCACAAAAAGTTTACAATTTCTACTACACATCTTTTCATTTGTTATCCTAGCCTTCTCCTTGCGGCTAGCAATAGATGGGTTCTTGATTTGGCTCCTTGCCAAGGCTTTCTTTTGGGACTTGATTTTTTGAGGTTCACTATTCCAGTATATCTTTAGTCTCTTCCACAAATTTGGCTCAACATTGAGGGGACACTCCATCATTCCATTTGACCAATCTATTTTTAGTTGAGCATGGTTACCCTTCAAGAAATTTGCAATTGCAAACCGTAGTTCAAGCAAACCAAAGAGATAGCCTTCAAAGTGAAAACCATTTTTGTGCTTTTTATGCATGCGTTCAATGGCTTTGGTACTTTGGTCTTTCCATATAATGATATTGAGGTCTAGATATCTTGAAACTAGAGTCCTTATTGCAACATCTCATGCATTTTTCCCTTCACATCCCCCATCAATTTTTCCACCAAGCAGCAGTGTGAAATTGTGGAGCAACGTCCCTTCTTTAGACCATTGCAATGCTTGATTTTGGTAATACTGTTGTTGTCTCCTCCGACTTGCCTTATCAAAAGCATTAAATGATGGTGATTATTGTTGACCCATGGGTGTTGAGGAAGTCCCAAGGACATGTTGGGGTATTTGGCCTTAGAACAATTCCAACAACCAATGTGGTATCCTAGTGCGTTCTCTTCTTATGACAATGTCTAGAGGAGCCCTCACCATTTGACTCAACCATTGCTTCTAGAGTCCCTATACATTCATTTTCAATTAAGACAAAGTTAAAGAGCGTATATTTTAAAGATTTGATAGATTGTGCATTTGTGCTTTGTGTGATATTAGGTTTGAGGGTGTATGTAAAATTCAACTGCATGTTTCAAAAACTGAGTCATAGATTCTTTGGACCTCAAGTTTTTCAAATCAAACAATTTTCTTTTTTGTTGTGTGTACATGCCACCACAAGGTTGAACTTAAGTGGCATAGAAATTGGACTTCCTATAGCAATGAAATGGGGTTATGCACTACATTTTGGAGTCACAAGGTCACAAAAATAACATGGGGGTCACAACGCTATGTTGCCTCCCTTGGGAATGCACGTTGTTTTAGTGTAGTAATAAAGGAATGCATGTCAAGTTTAGCAAAGGCTTGCATGGTTCATTGACATTTGACCTTTGACTTCTGACTACTGGCACCTTATTTCTAACTATTGTTAGTTACCTTGCCCCAATTCAAGTAGTTTGGGATGTTTTCACCACTCTTCCTATTTTTACCTAGACAGGGAGGATCTAGTGTTTTGAAATTGTTCCGATTAGAGATATGCTTTATTTGTTTTATGTAGTTTGGGATTTTTACAAATTTGACTATGTCTTGTTGTAATTTTGACCACATTTCAACTTGTGAAGTCGGATGAATAAATTTATTTGTGGATTGGTAAATTTATGTATAGATGGATAATTGTATGCAAGGATGAATAATAGTTATATGGATGGATAAATATAAATTTGGACAAATAACTAATATTAGGATGGGATGTCATGCAATTAGTTGAATAATGTGCATATGGATGAATAAATGGTTATATGGATGGATAAACGTAAATTTGGACAAATAACTAATATTAGGATGGGATAACATGTAATTAGTTGAATAATGTGCATATAGATGAGAAAATGGTGATTTATATTAATAAGTGGGTTCAAGGCAGATAATTGTGTATCTAGATGAATAATTTTATATGTGGATGAATAAATGGGCAATTCAACAAATAAGTGGGAGTTTTATGAATAAATGGATATATGGATGAATAATGGGTGTATGGATGAATAAATGGGTGTATGGATGAATAAATGGGTATATGGATGAATAAAAGGTTGTTGGATGGGTTTAGAGTGTTGAATGAATAAAAAGGTGTTGGGTGAATAATAGGATATATGGATGAATAAAAGGCTGTTGGATGAATAAGCGTCTGTTGGATGAGTAAATGTGTGTATGAATAAATAAAGGGCTATTGGATGAATAATTATGTATAGAGTGAGTTTAGGAGTTTAAGGTGAATAAATGGAGTACACGGATGAATAAATGGGTGGTGGACTAATAAATGGGTGTAAGATGAATAAAGGGCTATTGGGTGAATAAAGGGAATAAAGAGAAATATGGATGAAATGGTGGACTATTGGATGAATATGAGGGTGTTGGATGAATAAAAGGTTGCTAAATTTCGAGTTTAGGGATTTATGGATGAGCACACATATTCATGGATAAATAATAGGCTTTAGGGTGAATAAATGGGTATATGAGTGAGTTTAGGGGTTAGAGTGCATATGGGGTTATTTGATGAACAGTTTTTGCACATGGATGAATAAAGGGTTGTTGGATGAATAGAGAAGTACATGGATAAATAAAGGGTTGTTGGATGAATGGAGAAGTATATGGGTGAATAAAGGGTCTTAGTTGAATAAATGACTGTTAGATGAATAAAATGGTTTAGGATGAATAAAAGACTATTGAATGAGTAAGGGACTGGTGGATGGGGTTTAGAACTATTGGATGAATAAAAAAATACATGGATGAATAAAAAACTATTGGATGAATAAATGAATGTTGGATGAATAAAAGGGTTTAGGATAAATAAGGGACTATTAGATGAATAAGGATTTAGTATATGGATGAATAAACAGGGTTTAGGGATGAATAAAGGGTTATTGAAAGAAATGATGGCTACAGCAATGAATAAATGGACACATGGGTGAATGAAAGGGTTTAGGAATGAATGGGTGAAAAAAACTGCAAGTATTTAGAGGGTTTGGGGACACATTTTTCAAAACAGTACATCATTTTGTATACTATTTGTTGAATTTATAACCAAATTTGTGGGTCATATTTCAAGTATAGTTCAAGACAAAAATGCCTCAACCACTTCTTGTTCAGCTAAAGTAATAGTTAAGTTCATGGGATATTACTAAACTAATTGTTAATCTCAAACTATGTTTGAGGGGCACAATGAAATTGATTTGATTAGCTTTATAATATATCTTTAGGATAACAAGCAAACTTCAAATGCTTGTATTACTAAAGTTGGACTACTTCGTTCATAAAACTTTGAACAAATTTCCTTGCATAATTCTAATGCAAGATGTTCTAACATTGAAGTTCAAAGATTATATCTCACATTCCTTATTTACAAGAGCATCCTTGAGCTTTTGCATTTTTTGTTCTAGTAGATGTTTGATGACAATATTTGCACCGTCGAAAAGTCTAGACGATGGAGATAAAGAAAAGCTAAAAAATATTATATACAAATTGTCAAGTTGCCCTATTTGAGTTGGAGTTTGGAATTGGGTCGGGGCAGGGCGGGGGCTCGAGTTGGGGCTTGGGTTGGGGTTAAGGCTTGGGTTGGACTCAAGGCCTAGGTTGAGGCTCGGGTTGGGGTAAAGGCTAGGGTTGAACTCAAGGCCTAGGTTGAGGCTCAGGTTGGACTCAAGGCCTTGGTTGGGTCAAGGCTGGGGTTGGGTCAAGGCTGGGATTGGGGTTAAGGCTCGGGTTTGGATTGGGGCTCGGGTTAGGGCTTGGGTAAAGGTACAAGGAAAGGTTAGAGTATGTGGCTCAGTGTGGAATTAAGGTAACAACACAAAGTCAAGAATTGCGTGTTGGGATAATTGCTACAAACATAATTAAAGTGCAACACACGTTGGCACGTAATCATTTGTAGCATCAAACAAAAAAATGAAGAGCATTCAACAATGTTCCAACTTGTAACTGTGATGAGATGTCACTGTAAGTTCTATGTTACTATTGCAAGCTCAAGTATTCCCTGTCAAGAGTAAGCTGAGCGAAGATAAGAAGAAAACATGTAAATGTTCATGTGCAATCGTGCAAATATCTGCAACCATGCTGCGATAAAAGTAATCTGAGTTGGAATATTGGGTGGCATGGCTTGTCACACAGCTTATAAACCTGCACAAATGGGAGACAAAGACATTTTAGTTTGAAGTGAGCATTGACAGGCAATCTTCAAACTTGCATCTCTATCACAACCAAAACTTTAGATTATTATTAAGAATTTCGTCTAATTCTTTGCGGAAGTGACAAAAGGAGATCCACAGTTGAAGTGAAGCGGAAATGACATAAAAAGGAAACCAAACAAAGATGACAGCGCTCGCAAAAGATGGGCCAAGTCCAAGCTCTATTAATGAATTTTATACGATAAAATTGCTCAATCCAAAACACTCAGTGACAGCGGCCATAACAACTTACAGTGTTTAGATGTGTGGAAGGCCGGATTGCTTCCATTAGCCCTGTCGGAACGTGAGCAGGCATTTCCCAGATACGTAAGCACCTCAAGATACGAGTACTAGAACATTTGCCGTCCTCCATGGTTGGGTTTGCAGCACCACCGCCACATCATTATCAATTGGTCTTTTTTCAAGAGCGGTAAAATAACACAAACATCGGACGCTTCAAAGATTCATGAAGATATTTGCACTAAAAGAGCAGAGCTGACGAAAGAATTAGTAGTCTCATATGAGCTTCGACAATAAGAGAATTACTAAATTCATCAAACACTACAGCTAGGATGTGCATACCCAAAATGTTCGATTGACCGCAATGATCATTGCACCGGGCTTGTGGGTGGCCAAAACTAAATGATAGAACCCAATTTCAGCATGTACAGGAGTAACCTTTCCACCGTTGCTCTTCAAAACTTAATTATATGAAAACAAGAAAATCCTATGTTGGAATCATAAGCGTACACTGCCAATTATAATTACCTTCGTGAGATAGAAAGACAGCTTTTGCATCGCTGGATTCATCGAATACCTTCGAACTGCCTCTGACAAAAAACCTGTGTGCAGAAACATACACAACGGCTTCCACGAAACATGGAAAGAACCTCGGAGGAAAGCTCAGATGTAACAAGTGGTACCCCCAGGTCGAATAAAAACAATATTATTCGCTTCGTCATTAAAACAAGAAAGCTGCATACGTGACCAAGAAATCTTACCATTCGATTGGGATGCAAAACGCAGCATTTAATCCGAAAGTGCCCGATCATAGAGTCTGTACATCATGGGAAATGCACGTCATGAATAAGTAATGATCAACAAACAAATAGCAAACAAACAAGAACAAAATAACACGAATGCATACAATTCGACACCGTCTCCATCGTTTGCTTAAGTGGATGAAGCCAATGCAATTCACGGAAAAGTAGTTCAAATCTTCAGTTGGTTCTACCGACCGCTAAAGGGTTGTAACCTCCTAAACTGCACGGAATAGGGGAAAAACTGCGACAGGTATTTGAATCTCTCATCGACGCAATTAAACACAAAGTTAAACATCTCTCTTGTCCAAAAAGAATTTCCTTGCAAGCGTCTTGTGTCAAAAGCATCTCCGTAGAATATTGTATTTACAGGAGCATGATCACAGAATCAATAAGCAAGACCATCGTTCAATCCACAACATCCAATCATCCTCAAGCCTAAGAATGAATCATGACAGAACAAAGAAGTACGAGCTCCAAATATAGAACACCTCGCTTCTCAAAAATCATTCATGATATATGAATACTCTACGGTACAGGAACAAGAGGTTAACATGTATATTGCAACCATGATAAATCCCGAGAAGCTACAGCACGGGACACAAAAAAAGACCACCACAATGCAGAGCAACGCAATTAACAATAACAATAATATGCAGAGCTCCTTTGTAAGAAAACTAGGACAGGAATAAGGAACCTGGTGGAGCTGCATTCTTTGGAGATCCGCAAGTGCGTCAGCGTTTATCTGCTGGCAACAAAGAACAAATCCAAATGGTCAAGAGCATTTTAAAGATCCACTTCACTGACTGAGAACAATACCGAGCGCAACTCCCACATGGCACAAAAGTAACTTGGCCTACTGGGAATTTTTTAGCAAGCATAAACCCAAACTGCAACCCGCACATTTGTTTGTACCCCAACATTCGTGATAATGGGCGTAGCGTTGTAGGAAGTATTGAGCCATTTCTTTCCATGCTGTGCTTCATCATACCACAAAAATGGAAAAAGGGGGGCTAATAAGTTTGTATGTGAAGAGGACTTGCAGTGTATGTACAAAAGTCATCTTTTAATGTACCACACAAATATTCCAAAAAATAGTATTCTACAACGCTTACCATGCCCCGTCGTTTAACTGCTTCATTGAGATCGCAGGCATAAAAGCCTCCCATTTTCTCAGCATGGTCAGTTCATTCTCCAAGACAAAACCTGCAAGAGAATAAAAAATGGGTAAAGTGCAAGTAAACAAATCCCATCAAGCATGAGCTTCAACACACCCATACTAATGTTGAGAACCGGACAGAAGGCAAGCTGAACTTTCACACATCCATGACGTCGACAAAAACATTACATGGGTTTTTTGAAGAATTGACCCAAAGCACCTAAGATGTCGAGAAAGTGCAGATTCGAAGAAAGACTCCGGAAAGTCATTGAGATTTGCTTGAAATCCAAATTGGAACTCAAACCATAAAACAACTGTAATGCGTATGTCCCATATCCAAAAATAAAATGCGGATGAGCACAAAGTCCCCACAGGATGCAGCAAAAGGGCTCAAAGTGAAAAGAGGGCCAATTGTGTCATGTAATCGCCAAATTTTTCACTAATACTATGCAAGCAAAGCGCCAGTGTATCCACTTTGCCATTGTAACCCCCTCCAACTATTCTTTTTATCAGTAAAAAATGCCCGGCGTCCTTTGTATAGTTTTGACTAACTTTAAAGAAGTGTCGTAGTATGATACGAAAACTTGATCCCATAGCTAGCACCGTGACTATATTGAACAAGACATTCGGTATCGTACCAACATGCCAAGATTGGAACAAAGAAGACCTGAATATGCTCTAGCTATTGCACATACACGAGTGAGGGCAGGTGAGGAGATTCACAACATCATTGACTCAGAAACTCTTTGTGCAATAGATGAAAGTGCCAGAATCCACAGGTGCTTCACCAGAACTGAAAAGACGAAGCGTATGAGGAACAACAGACCAAAATGCAGCCCGAAATTCCCCTCTTCTCTTTGGCACGGAACTCACCAGCGATAAATTCAAACAATTTAGCGGACGGTCAAAGCATTAGCTGAGGAGGATTAGTGATTACCTCATACTCCCATGTAATTACCCGCCCATCAAGCTTGCCCAACCGGACAAGAAGGTAGCACCTAGAAGTTCGCGACACCCAAGTGCACGGCATACCAACGAGCTCTGTTTTGTCTGTGCAGGCACAAAAAGTGCAAATGCCCAAGTTAAAACATCAAACGCAAAGCCATGTGAAAATTTATATATGTTCCCTTTTAATTGTGGAGGAGAATTCGAGAGAGTAAATGTGAGTGATAAACATTGTTGCATGGAATACTCCCAAGATTTTTCAAACAGAAAACCGTTTCATGGACCGCTAGTAATGGAAGTTGCCAGATCAAAACAAACTCAATATCGTACAGCACAATCATAAGAAAAGCCATTAGAAAACAAGCATCCACGCTATCGGAGACCTTGTCCTTCTCCTAGGGAACTTAAAGTGCAACAAGAGCCACCGTAGCATATTTCATGGTATATCTGCATCGTACGTGTAGCTTATTTTCTGTCGAGCACATTAGGTCAGCTGCAAGTGGAACAAAATTTGTACCTCAGAGCTAATCAAACTTTATCACTTCACAGATGCAGCTCATGTCAATGCGAAGCCTTCAGTCCAGATCGTAGAAAAGCGCATCATTCAGAACCTGTTTAAGCAAGCAAGTGCCCAGTATACATGGGGTTCAGGTTGCAAACATAACCCTTACAATTAAAAAAAAGAAGAATGCGATGAACCCGCCACCATGTCGTTTCAAAGTACATCGTAACAGAGATCAACCTAGCAATACGGAAGTAACCCAAATGCCTAACAAAAACCATGTCCCAAGTTAAGACAATCAATTGCAACAACGAGGAAGCTTTCTAGCAAAAAACGAGAATGCTCTAAACAGAATGAACATCAGGTAGCTCACATTCGTACCAAATTCATAGTCCGAGAATTTCAAAGATTGTAGTCTCACATCACTCGAGCGTAATAAAATAATTCAATAAATCGCGCATCACATACTGCACATACTGCTCAAGCACTATAGCAAGGATCCTTCTTCCGAGGATTTTGGAAAGGATGTCAAACTAAAATAAGCTTTTTCAGGACAGAAATACACGCACTGCAAAACTAAAACCAGTGAGTAGAATCAATTCACAGGCATCATCCCTTCCCCAACATGCCGTGTTTAGGGTTTCACAAAAACATATAGGAAAGGATTAGTCGACCCTGAAGAACAATAAACCGCCTCGGAAAACTTCGAGTTGAAATCTGAAGAACGAAGCTCAACAAAATAACAAATCACCCAACACCCTCGCGCATGACAGAAAACACCAAGCAAAAGAGAGTCATAGGGTCGTTGATCGTAGGTCGGCAACCAGAGTACAACATGATGGATGAATTCACCTAAACAATAATGACAAACCAATATATATAAATATATATAAATATATATATATATATATATACTTCATATGAGCTTCCTTCGCATATGAGTAATTAACGTCCTAATAAAACCTTTGAGGAAGAATAACTTGGCCAGAATTGTGGAGGTAGAGTAATTGGGGATTTAGGGTCAATAATCGTGTACAGAAACTCAGATAGCCAGTCCTAACCTTAACGCATACGTTAGAGTTTATGGGTTTTAGGGTTCACGACAGATAGAGGGGCAGCATGGCATCTGTAATTATACTTTCCACGATTTTTTATACCAACAGCAAGCACCAAACAAAAAGAGCTAACAGTCAAGCTTGGTTTAGGGCAAAATCAACATCTATCCTGGTGTAGTCATGGACAACAGAAGCAATTTGTTCCTTTCACTAGACGATTCCACTTTTGGAGTTGGGTGCAAAGCATGTCCATGTGTGTAAGTCACGGCTAAATTGGAATCCAAACAGATGACTTGCACATCCTAAGTACAGCTGTTCGGTTTAAGGGTCAATCTCAAAATTTAAAACCACATTTCAGCGGTCATTCATCATCAGGAGCTCCAGACACAAGACCACCACATTGTGAAAACCAATAATCCGGTCCAATTACTCTACGCAATCGGACATTACCAAGCAGGATAAACCTAGGCGCTCCAACGGCAAAGATTGGACGAGAAAAAATAGCTAGGGACAACAGACGGAGCAAAAACAAGATAAAATCTCCGTCCAATATTCGTCGCACCCAAAAACTAGCCTATACAATTGGTATCGGAGAAAATCGACCAAACGCCGTCCTAGATCCACAAGTCAACCTTCTCTATAAGAGTCGAATTCGGGAACATGGTGGCATTCCAAGATCATAATATTGAGAGCTCATGAATGACTTACAGCTTCAGCCCATTGGAAATAATATTGTCGACCAGTCCAACCTCCTGTTGGACAGACAAAGCCTCCAAACGGCCTGATAACTACACTTGAATCGTGCAATGCACCACATATTCAGTAATTCAAAATTCAAATTGAAATCAACGAGCTAATTAAATACACACAAGACAGCGATTCAACAAGAGATACAGTACAAACTGGACAAGCCCAATCATGCGGTACACTCAAAATCCACATTTTTGTTGCACCCGCAAATCGTCACCAAACAGTTTAGGGTTCGAGGTGAAATATTTGATAGACATAGTAGCATAGGAAACGTTTTGCGAAAGCGGCCATATGCCAAACATAGAGAAGAAAGCGGTAGAAGAAAACGAGGGCGGTCGAAGGAACGATGGAGCATAGAAAACAAGGATAACGCTAGGTGGAACTAAAGCAAGCAAAAACTATTTTAGGGTTTAGGGTTATTCTACCGATAATAGATAATCTCACAGTATCATGCAAGTCTACAAGACATCAATGCCTTCGAGTTCAGATTCAGGGTTTTTCAAGTGCCGATGAAGTAGATCATAAAATTTCAACATACCCCTTATGTCAAAGGTTTCAACGAGAAGCCAAAAAAAAACAAACAAAACAAAACAAACAAAATTGCAGCGACTAGGTGTAGGGCGTGGACGGCAACCGATCACGGAATGCCACATAAAAGCTGGACAAGAAAAGATTCTAGAACCGTGCTTCCCTAACTCAAAAACACGGACCCGTGAGGCGCGATCACACAATCGAAACGCCAAGATAACCAACGAACCTCGGTCACAAGCACGAAATCAAAACCGTCGAGATCTCGACAGAAAAACAAACATCGAAACCCAACAAAATGCATGGAAACAGCAACTTACTTTGCCGATAAGGCCAAGCTCTCCGGCCCGCGGATGCCAGCAGCTTCGGCGGTGCAGGCAGCTACATCGTATCGTCCGTCGGATCCCACGCTTCATCGCATCCCACGTTCAACCTCCATTCGTGAACGCATGGTCATGCACACACAAACTCGTCCCTCACCCAATCGTCCACTGAACAAGCTCGAATTCGGCAACTCATACTAGAAACCCACGAATACACAATCCGGTGGCCAACAAGCAAAAACGTGTTCTGTACGCACGCACAAGTGCATTATCCGCAGACCGTCGAGACCTCACGCGCCCAGCGCACATGGACATGAGGCGTGGATTGGAGGACCACACAGCAGCGCCCAACGCTCGCAAATTCCGCGCGAGCAACAAGGTCGCATGCGGCGAGCGACGAGCGTCGCGAAGCGGTAGGCTAGCAAGAGCCGAGCGGGAGCCTACCCCGAGCGGAGCGGCAGCCGACGACGACGCAGCCGGTCACTGCCAGTCAAGTTGGCAAGTTGTTCTACGTGGAGGTATTCTACGTGCACGTGTCAGTTTGCATGTGTGCAACCTATCTAATGGTTGAAGAATGCACGCCCTAAAGCCGTATACCCTAAAGCCGTCTTCCTGAATCGTCGGATCGATCTTTGCAGCAGTGCAACCCTGTGGCCACGTTTGCGGTGTGTAGCCGAGTAAGCCGACTGCTGCAAGAAGAAACAACACGTGGCGAGGCGCTAGTCGCGAGCCAAGGGAAAAAGATCGTTAGGCAGGGGAAAAAGGTTGACTCGAGAATGACCCTACGAACGTCAAAAGGCTGTGCAGTACGCACATGCGAGTGAGTGCCGCTGTGAAGAGAGCTCGTCGTGAGGAAAGGAGATGGTGGTTGCTTTTGGTGCCTTCCGTCGAGTGGCAGGGAAAAAGAAATTTGGCCGCAAGGTCGGCCACAGCAACGGGCGGTAGGATTTGGGAAGCGGTCGGAGCTCGGCCATTGCGCGCAATGCAAGCGAGAAGAACACCGTTCACGCCCTCGTCGTTTACTACCGTACCGTGGCTGCAGAGTGCGGTGAGAGCGCATTTGTGTCGGTGTAACGCCAACCAAGTGATGACGCCGACAATGAAAAGAGGAGTCGTAGGGGGTGGGTATTCACATCGGTGGAGTGATCGACCAGGGTTTAAAGGGAGGTTTGGCGATGGTTCGACAGATGATGCCCCTCCACTGCACATGGTAATCTAAGTTGTTCAATTTCGCTGCTCGACCAAATTCGTTTCTCTTGCTCGTACGTGTCGACACAGTTTTGTGGGCTAGGGACGCATTCGGTCAAGGGACTTTGTCAATCCATGTTGGTCTTGCAGCATCATGGTGGACAGCCTGTCCACGGACCCCGTAAGAATTTGGACAAAAGATCACCTCGGCAAATGTGCAAATTTTCTTTTTGATTGGTCGATCGTAGAAAAGAGTACACGACCGACCTCCACCCAAACCTTCATGATTTAACAAACCTCGGCTTTAAGCATTGTCAGCCTTCGAAAACTTGCGTGTCCAAGTTGTCTCGCTTGAAAGTCATCCCTTGGGGCTTACGATCGTACCTTGCAATATTATCTCTTTTCAATTCAGATCTTTATGACCAGTAAAGGATGGTCAAAGTTTGCAACAAGCTAGCACGCGGGTTATTATGGTCAGTGATTCGGTTCAAGTAGCGATTTCGTGTATCAGTCACGGAGGATGAACCTCAACCTTCATTGACAGGAGTGTATCGTTCATACAATTAGCGAAAGCTATCATATTTAGAGCCTCAGCATGTAAAAAAGGTCATCACGCTACTTACCGTGGACGGTTTTGCTGTGGGCGGTTTTGCTATTACGACCACTCGCAGGTGTGAATTAGTAAACATTGACCAGATGCAGATTTTCAAAACTCTAAAATTGCTATGCACAGGGTTGCTGTATCGGTGCTTTAGATTCGTATAGAGTGTCAATGGAGGGGGAATTGGTGGATTATGGGTCAGCCTTGTTGTCAACAGCCACCTCAAACCTTTGAGACGTATCATCAATTATATTTGTAATGATATTATTGGGAACAATGAAACCTTCGTCTGTCTACCCTGATCACAATACATACTCTGCTAGTTCATCAGATTATTTTTATTTTTTTATTTTTTTTAAATTTCTTCCATTGGGTAGCTGCAACCGTTATTGAGGCTCTCATTTCCAAATATCGTCCTCCGTTTCATTCCACGTAATTTTCTTTCTTTTTGTGCTGTATGGTCATTCCGTGAAACAATAATTTTTTCATGCTTTTGTTCCTTATTCTTGAATCTTAGATGTGGGAGGTTAATATGAAGGATTTCAAATCAGTTTCACTTTTTATTGCATGTTTGCAAATATCGCTCCAACGCTTGTATTGTTCATGCGCTCTGTAGGGTGTGAACAATTTCGGAATATTGGCAGCAAGGTTGATCTTAACCTCTAGCTCTCAACGTGCAGAGGCTATATGTTCATGAGGCGAACACAACGTTTGATTCAGCTCATCCAATCAGCATCTTTGTTATATTTCCATCGCACCAAAATATGCATGGATTAATGGTGCACATTGTCATTGTTTATTGCTTGCTTAGATTCGTGCTCAATTTTCCATTCGATAATCTTGTGGATTTTTTGCTTGCAGCAAAAAGTAAAGCGGATTTGGCCAGCTTTTTTTCATGGTCTCCAACTCAAATCCGGGCTCGAAAATCGAAACTCCGAAGTTCGTAGTGGTAAATTTTGCCGTTGTAATGACGACTGTTGTGGAGGTGATGAAGATTCAGCCTCCTTATTTACTATGAGCCAATGAAACACAGAAGCGTTCCCACGTTGCAGCCTATTATTGTAAAACCACCATTGTCATGGTTTCCCAAATTTTTTTGGAGGGTCGTTTTTTTGTATGAACATCAAATTACGGTAATGGAGATGCTGTCGGCGATACGATCGAGATGGAATATTAAACGATAGCAGCGAAATTTGTAGAGATTCACGGCGGAAGAGATTTAAAGCAATTACATTAGTTTGCGAAGTGTATTTGTTTTAATTTTCTTGGAGTTTCATGGATTTGCAGGCTTTGCGTTTCGGGTCTCAATTTTTTTGTGCCATGTCAATTGCATGCGATGAAGAAAGGGTTGATGATTGGACCAAACGAGCGTTGCAATGAGACGAAGTGGACTGTGATTTCTCCCATGAATCGGCTTGAAAAAGTAAGTGTCCAAAGGTCGCTTTCTGTGTTCAAGGAACTAGTGATTGTCGTGAATTGGTCATGAGCGGCTTAGGGTTTAAATCGGCCAAAATTTTGCGTGTTCGCTACCAAAAAAAAAGTAGGCAGCTAAAATACTTTTGAACTTTAGTGTTCAACTCAAAACGTCAGCTTTTAGTAACAATTCTAGCCACAGGAGCTAAAAGCAGAAAATCCTATTCTAGCAACGGCTCAAGTTTCAACGGAGATCTTCTGGAGGTAGACGGATTTGGGCCATCAGACTGAGGGTTTTTGGGTTTAGGGTTTACGGTTTACGGGTTACATGGGTGCCCTAGGGAAAGTCATTTTTCAGAATGAAGTTTAGAGGTGACCTACCCCACTACCCCACTAAATTAACCGTTTTGAGTCAAATGGCGGTGTTTTTTTTGTTTTTTTTTCCTAATGATGTCCAGATTTTGAATTATTAAAGCGTTGACTTTTTGGATTTAGGGCTGACTTTTTGGGGTAAGGGTCTGAAATTTTGAGTTTGTGTTTTTATGTTTTTTTTTAAAAGGGTGGGTGGTTTAGTATTAGTAGATGGGTGTACCTAAGATCCATGGTTGAACCCCCGAAGGACCAAGGACCCCAATATGGCCAAAGGGGGTGCTTGGGGTGTAGGGGTATACAAAAGAGGTAGTTTTAGCTCAAATTTTGGGCTGCCGCTCAAGTCCAAATGGAGTTGCTAGTGCGAGAAAAATCTATGATCGGCTCATTGTTCCTTGAAGCGCCTCCTTTGCTCTAGACTCTCCATAGAATACATAAATATTCTATTTTTTGGACAATTAGGAGAAGAATGTCTTAAGTTGGGCAAACGAAGGGAGTGGCTTAGAGAGCGGATGGGATGGGTTTAGGGTGGTGTCATGTCTTGTATTGTACAAGGGAGAAGTTTGGTGATGTGTCATTTTCTTAATCCTTGATTTGGGCAAGCTTTAGAAGGCTGTGAAGGGTTTAGCCAATGGAATCTAGCTACTTTGGGTGACCATATATTTTGGAGTCTTAGGGTCAAATTGTGGAGTTTTCTTTCATTCCAATGAGTATATCAAGACACAATCTCATGGGATTAGCCATTAGGTAAATTTTGATTTTGGGGAAATATTACATGGGAGTTGAAAATCCATATTTTGAATTGTTGCCCAAATTGGAAAACATGAGATTCTGAACGGTGAGGATTTAGGGTGGTTTAAGGAGATTTGAAATCAAATTGGTTCAAAACAATTGATTTATAGTTGGGTATAGAATGACCAATTACATGAGTTAACCCCTAAAGGCCTAAACACCCTTTTTTGGCAACATAGTGATTTTGAGTAGCTCATTACCAATGGGTTTTTTAGTTTTTTTTCTTTGAAATTTTCACACATGATGTGTGCAAGGAGTAGCTTTAAGACCCAACAAATTTCATAACTTTTGACTTCATGGTTCAAAAGTTATTGCATGATATGTTGTTTTCTTTGTTCGGTTTAAAGGGGCCAAAGAACTTCTTAAAAAATTACATTTTTTGAGTTTATTTTGGGAAATTGGTTCTTTAGATTTATATATACTTGGGGAGCTCTAAATCATTCCATTTTGATGAATGGGATGAAAGTTATGAAGAGATTTTGTTTGCGGGCAGTTATGAATTTTCTACTCTAAAATAAACTTTGAAATCCATTAATTTACTAAATTTTCAATATTTTAGAAAAAAAACAAAACCAAAAGATGTTGATGCATGGTTTATCATAACACTGTAACCATCGGGAATTTCCATTCTCATTTTAGGGTTTAGGGTTTAGGGTCTTAGGGTTTAGGGTTTGGCGCTGCATTTCAATGATGTCACTATCAGAGGATATTGGCTATGAAAAAGCATGGCCGTGTCGAGGAATCAGAGAACATTTCTTACACGTCCAATCAGAGATACGAAGATGCCGTAGTTATAAATTCACAAGATTGGAAATTGTCATCAACTTCGTTGACTGAGCAAGAATTGGATTAAGTACAAAGTTCAGATTAGCCAAATGCTATCAAGGATATCCCCTACAGGGTAGGATGCATACCGTTCAAAAACTTCAGGATTTGGTGAAGTTTTATCCTCAATTTCTGGTAGATGATCTTTATCCTGATCGAGTGCCACTGCTTCAAGAGTTGTATAATGTCTCTGCAAAGCTGTAATGCGCAGAAAAGCACCATGTTTATTGATGACTTCCTATGACCATCTAAGCCCACAAACTGTTTCAGATACCTCCAAATGCGGTCAATGTCTAGTTTAGATTCTCTTTGCAAGCTTAGTATTATGCCACACCAATCACAAGTGATAAAGATGTGAGGCCATTCGATTCGACATGTGTCTACACGGTAACTGACACGAGAATGCCCTACAAAACTGAAAATAAAGACTCGTAAATCTCAGCCATCGTGCAACGAAATACAAAGAACTCTTCGGTGTAGAATTCTATAGTTCTGGCATCCGATTCATACGCAGGCTACTCAAGCGAATTTGTACCTGGATCTGGAATCTCGGTAACTGATTCACCTTTTCAGCGGAGCTTTTTTAATAGATCTGTGGCCACTGCTATTTGCACTCTTGTCGCCCTGGGAACTGGAGCGGTGCTTGCATGGTACTGCACCCTCAAAGACACTGTAAATATCAGATTAATATAGTAATATATTCAAACCAAAAATAACAAGCAAGCAAGCCCTTATTCCCACAAGGACCAAAAGGAAGAACACGCACAAACTATAACCGTCGCAATACCCATAAGCATCGAACTATTATAAACATCCTTGTTAGAAGCAACGACTTTTAACTACTAACTTTCAGAAGTATCCAACTTGAAGCAAAGTCTTCACCATATTAGAAGAGCCTGCTCACAAGGTGGACATGATACTGCAACGAGGGATGACATAGAAGCTATAAAAGAAAACAACTGCTGACGTAGACACAGTTGATAAAATCGGGGCAACTCAATCAAAAGAGAATGACTAGCTCTTCATATATTTTGGAAGTATTTAAACATAAAAAAGTAAAAATGCAAGTCATGCTCACTGCATCCACACCAACGTAGACGGATCTCTTAAATTACACCTCCAACACGGACCTACGTCTGGGACCACCGGTTTCAAAAAAAGCCCAGTCATGATGCCTTTCCGCATCAATCCATAGAGAAAAAATTCTCGAGAGCATTTACTACCAAAGGAACATAATTACTCACAAAATAGGCAACTCTCCTTCGAGAATGGCGATTCGAGACAGCTTAGAAAATGCACAGTTTATGATATCACACCTTCTCAGCAGGGCGAATATCGTCTGAATAAGGCAAATATATCAAATTCATGCCATTTGGAGAATCTTGAAAATCGTTGTCTTCCTACACCAAAGTAACAATCCAATCATATCAAACACACTGGCTCGAACTTATGCAACTATACTATAAGATCAGTTCATTACATCGCTTCCATGGTCGATCCTCTGCATGAATCTATAAACTCAAATTTACACTGCAAGACATTCACCTACTGTATAAGAATGTCTGCATCAATATCATGACATCACCTCTGCTGTAAATCTATTGATGCAACTTTGCACTTCAAGAAGAACATGTTGACCATAAGCTCGATGTAACTGTGCAACAGCAAAGATTAAAAGGCAAGGCAGCCTCAGTCTACCTGTGCGACAAGTGCAACCAATTGAGATGATCCTCGTGACGATAGGAAAGCAACGGCATATCTGCATTGCACAAAATTGTAGAAAACATCTATGAGAGCCTAAAATCAGCATGAATACCTCATGGCAAGGATCCCAAACTATCTCATGCTCACAAACATTTTGGGACTTAACATAGGAGAAAAATTATGAGACTGAACATAGGATGGCAATAGAGACGGGGTACAGCGTACTTCTTCAGGCGCACCATAGCTCTGTGTAAAGCAATAAAAGCGCACATACTTCCCTTCACCGCCTGCAATGGCAACATTGCATAAAGTTGGTGTTCGTATTTGCATGCATACTCTCTATCAGGAGGGAAGTGAGAAGTTCATTGATTTGTGGTCGTTTCATCCTCAAACACAGATTAGTCATCTTTCGAACATGGCATTGACCATCATCCATGCAGATAAATCGCCAAAATCAAGAAGTAATACCTCTTCATCAGGAACAGGAACGTTGGGGGGCGCAGGTTGTGGTATGGTTTTAAACAAGTCAAATCCTTGAATCCTAAAAGTCGAAGTTGAAAACTTGCAACGTTCTTAATATCAGATACCTCACCGACGGAAAATACGATCTTCTTCCTGCAATAAACAAATTTCAGAACTGATAAGTCGGATTTCTACTGTCATGTACAGGTTTAAATTAGTCAATCCCTCCGTCTGCGTTGATCAATGACCAGTAGAAACAGGTTAAGCAGAATTCTACTCACCCTTGATACTCTTCAAATCTCTTCTGAGGTTCAGTCATCAATGAGCCGGTGTCGGAACAGATATAAGTCCTTTGAGTCTGCAATATAACACACGTTTCATATATTTCATACCGGAGTCTTGGCCGGGAAGTTCTGGGTAATGGCAGATGTCAGAACTCCTATAATCATAATCGAGTTTCAGCACACCAACAACGACAGAGAACAGACCTTGAGGGGCTGATTTGTACGCGCATCCACATAAATGTGGGAAGCTGCAAAAAGGAAAACTCTGGCTTTCATATTGTCATCCGAAATTCTCAGACTTACAATAATCAACTGCAATGTATTTGAGAGCTCAATAACATCTAGACAATGTAGATGGCATGTCTACTGACTAGCATGCCGCCTCTTGCGAGATGCCAAACTTTGAAATCAGTGAGGAGGAACCAGGCCCAAGAAAATTGAGCATGCATCACGGTGAGAGATAAACATACAAGTGTCTCCTCTATCAGATTAAAACAACCCAAACATGGAATTATGAGATGGTCAAGATCTGTACGTGACACTGCGGGGCGTATCATGGCATACGTTCTCAGTCCAATCTCAGTACCACTTGCCACTGTCAAGAGCATCTTGCGTACAACCCGTTTCTTATACACCCGCCGCTTCAAGGTCTTCTTGAGATCGTCAAGCCTGCTCAAACATGAAGATATTGAGCACATAGATATTCATGTTCTGAGTCCAAGAGCTTGTCGAAAATTCATTAGCGCTAGAATGTTTCACGCAGTTCAAAACTTCCTCATTCATGCTAACTGCAACTTACTTGGAAGCTGCATTTAAGTCCTGGGATGCATCGTCCTCGTCGTCTTCATCGTCCACAATTTGCTGTATACCAAACCCACCAGAAGAAACCACTGAGTCTGTGTAGAGCACAAAAGACTAACCAATGATAGGTGTTGAAAGAAATAAGGTTCCTGTCACACAAGCCAAATCCAGTTCCTCATAATCTCGCCAATTGCGACTTCATGTGCATGAAAACAGCCGAGAAGTGGCGCCTCACACTGTAGAAGATCTGCCGGTCGAATAGTTTACCAGGCGTACTCAAAGGCAGCAAGTCGAAACCTACTCCCAAATCTCGTGCATCCTGTCAGATGAACACTACCAATGAGTACTCAGATCACCCATGAAGTTCCAATGGACACAACCGGTTATCTCTAAATACTCGATGCTGCTCTTACAGGAATTTATCAGGATGTAAACTAACGTTTATATGATCCAACGTGACCAAATCTTAAAATCAAGATGCATGTGTTCACGGGATAGGCTCCTTCAAATTCACACTTCAAGGATACGGGACAAAAACTGCCCTGTAACCTGATTTAGCACACTGGAGTAACAAACATACACAAAACAACACATATGGAATTCTCATTTGAACTCTTTCATATGATCCTGGGAAGACTACGTCACTTCTAACACCATCACTTGCATTGACAAATTAGCAGATAGACAAGTCCAAGATTAGGCCATTCAAGATTCCTATCCTTGAAACGTTACCTGGAAGGACTGGACCACAGAAAGTACCAATTGGTCCTAGTGAAAACAGGGTTATTCAAAAGCATGAGCTAAGAAGACCACAGGCTTTACTTGGGCTCCTTGGATGGTTGTGCGTTTCAAATCCTTTTCCAAGAAATCATCATTAATGTCAGCAAATGGATCGTCGTTGTTCGTGATGATCAGCACAGACTTTGCCACATTCTTTGCACTGTTGTTCACACGATTTGTTTTGAGTAACAAAAACCAGACGACTTTTGATGCACAACTTCGCGCAGATCACATAATTAGCATTGCCCAGAAAGTGACCAAATCACAATGGCACATCTACTTCATAGTTACGGGCTGTAACTCCACGCGCTCATAACGTTAAACACTCAATCGGCAGGGGCCAAGAAAAGAGCACCTTGAGCGGAGCATAGCCTGAACCACCCACAGTGCATCATACAAAGGATGCTCCCTTCCATTTGCTGCTGTTATCATTTGACTGCCGACATCCTTCTGGAAGCATTCTGTAAAAACACTCATATTACATTCGATTTGCATGAGATAAAATAAGCTACAGCACATGTGTTTTAATACTAAACCTGTGTGGACTATTATCCTCATGTACAAACTTTGAAGCTTCGTTCTACACAGAATAAACTTTCGGACTGTTAACCTAACGTCTCGCAATTTAAATGATGAAATGTTCAAGCTCCGGCAAGGAGCCCATTTGCCAATTATCGAAGCTACATGTAGCATGTAGCGTTGCGTTGGAATGCTTTCAATAGACAAGGCAAGGTTGATACATCCAAGTAGAAATAGTGCGTACCACGTAATGAACGAAAGTTTCTGATTAGATCCGCCGACAAATAATCAAGCCCCGACCACACATACACACCGTTTGCCCCTTGAATGTTCTTATTTTTTAACTGTACAGGTCAAATGAAGCAATCTTTCAGTCAAATGGGTTTGATGAAGAACTGGCTCGTCTCAGAACCACATCTAATAGCCAATGAAAGAATCTATGTATTTCGTACTAGATCTCAGCGCATGTACGTCTACATATCCAGTGTCGGTAGAGTAAGTGGCTGTAGAGAGTGACAAATACTTACCGTGTTGAAGAAACAGATTCCCACTTTGTCATCTCGTGCAACGATTCTTGTTTTCAAATTTTCCTCGACAGCCTTCATCACCGATATCAAGCACGAGTCCTGCCAGACACAGAATACCAGTCAGCATTCTAGAGAACATTCTCGGTAAAACGTATGAGAAGAAGGTTTACGAAAGGCATGATCCAAAGGGGAGGTTTATCTGCCAAATTCTAGTTACACAGACACAAGTTGCAGATAGAGCTATTCCTCATCTTGACAGCATGAGTAGAAGTTCTAACCCCATTCTCAAACGGCAGCATCATGTCACAGCCGGCATCAATGAGGTACACCACATGCTCCTTATTCGCAAAAACTTCCTGTACGTTTAAAAGGTATCTTCAGTTGACGTGCATTTTGAAAAGACTGCATCATTTTTGCACTCGGAACATCAGCAGCTAGGAGAGTTTCCACAGCCACACTGTAAACATCAAACTACAAAATAGACAAAAAGCACAAACAGCCCGCTCCAAAACCCGGGGAGTAAGTATGCAAGATGCTCTTCACAAATGACGGCAACCCTAGGTATCTTTTCACGTACGTCATCACGCTGTGAAGCCTACTCATGTCTACAAAATCTCCCTGAGATTGCTAAAACAACCCGTTTCATGAGCACTGAAGTTTGCCATAGTTATAGTCATAGGGTTAACGGAGACTCAGACGCAGAAAAGCAGAGGGCCTCCTCCTGCTCACTAAAAAAGCTGCACTATTACACAGAAAGAGGCTGGCCCTCGCCTATAGCACATTTTTAAATTTTGAATGAGGAAAGGCGTCGTACTACATCATAGCTGAGATCTAGCTCTTCGTCATCGTCCTCGAACAATCGACTTCGGCTCCCAAAATCCATGAGTAATGACAAAAAGTTAAAAGATGATGACTAAATATCCAGCAATGGTCAAAGATTCGAAACCTGTGCACTTGAATGTCGAAGTAAAAGAGAGCTCCTACACAGAGCAGCAACAGAGTTTAAATCGAGAGAGCAAGTCGATCAGGCTCACTTAAGGAGAATGTCTATTGGTCCAGTATGTCCAACAATACGCTCAGAAGCGGACTGCGGTTCACCAGCTCAATCCTACACTGGCTGCACTCGCCAAGAGAGTAATATGCATATTTCCTTGCCACTGGTTTGCCATAGATTTCAATATCCAATACAATTAATAAAATATGTAGAAATCAGACCAGACTAGCTACATAGACCCCTGGCAACCGGTTGAAATTCAGAAGTCAAGGCCAATAGGAAACGTATCATTGCATCAAAATGGAAACAATATCTTAGTGTAAAATTTTAAAACCGAAGATCAGCTACACTAATAACAAAGTGAAGAAATCACACTATGCATTTTCTGGAAAATATAAGACACAACGTACCTGTACATCGTACACCAACCCCTGCGGTGCACAACTGACGGAGTTCTTTAAGAAAATTTCGTTTTTCGCAAAACAGATTTCAATGCCGACAGATATCCCTCGAACTCAATCGCCGATTGTGCCAGAAGTGTTTAGTACGATTAATTGCGCCTCTTCCACTACATCTCAATAAGAGCCCCGGAAATTTGCCACAGACGCTCAAAAAATGACAAACTCGTCTTGTTCGGAATTATGAAACTACAGAAGAAAATCAGAAGCGCCTTAACGTTACGAACTGCTGGTGATCGCATTCCGTTCCTTCGAAGTTCTTCGATTAAGCTTATGCAAACGTCATTGGACGAGGAGCTTGAGGACGAACCTTGAAACTCGAGAAGCTGGGCTGTCGAGGTCCGGAGAGGCAAATTCTAAGAACCTACTCCTGACAACCAAACTGGCATCATCCAGGTGTGAAACGGGTATCATCCAGGCGTGAATCGGATGTCTAATCAATATCATTTATTCCCATACACCAGATATCTTTAGGGCCCAACCATTAAAGGTTCCTACTTCCTAGGTACCCATTTGATTTTGTATGCAGTCTAAAGTCTTTGGGGTGTTTTACATAGAGGTTTTCAGTGAGCAAGAAGTCAATATCGAGTTGATTTTATACGTGCACTTTGATTTCAGTAAATTTGTGTTGTGTATTAAAATATTAGAAATTTTGATAACAACACCTCTATATGAAAATCAATTTAAGATACTAAAAACAACATACATGGCATATAGCGTTAGTGCGGACCTCGAGGCGGACCTTGAGGGATTGGTGTCTAAATTTTATTGGAATCTTTCATATTTATATAATGTTTTTGTATGAATAGATTTTTTATATTGTTTTTATCAAACTAATCACAAACAAAGATTGTATTTTGAAAATTCAAGCATTACTTCTGATGAAACATAATCCCAAAGCACTTTGTTGTTAACTTTAGAGCCCTATCAAATAAACGTCACAAATTAGGTACTCCATTTTGAAAATTTTGTAAAAGTGCACCAATAAATGCCTAGAATAATTTTTGAATCATATTCCAACACAGATAACAAAGTATATGGTATTAGAGAAGATGTCATGAAGTAGTTTAGATTTTCAAAAATTTAAAGATAAGCTATGAAGTGCAATGCAAAAAAATAGTTTTATGATGACTCTCAAACAAAGGTCGTAAACTTAGGACCCATATATAGTATCCATATAAGGTAGGAGGCTCTAAAATGGTGCTAGTTCTAAAAGTGTGCACTTCTGGCAGTTCTAAGAATGGTTAACATGAGCTAAGTCCACCTAACTCATCAATGACATTAATTTTTAGCTGGAGCAATAAACTTATTGCAGTAGCAGCAGTGATGCAAATTTAAATCTTCACAAAAGCTGCAATTTAATGCATTGCATGCGACAATGAGCCAACCAACGTTTCTAGAATTGGTTTTGGGTTTTTAGCCAAATAGCTACAATCATGGATAGAAAAGAACTATTAACGCAATATGGAAGAAAAATGGTGAAATCACGATAGCTAACTCACGGAAAAAAATGTAGAAATTTGGATATAATTTTTTCTAAAGTAGAGTACAACTTGCTAACTTGAAGGAAATTGTGGAGCTTATTGATGGCTATTTTTTGTTAATCAATTTGTTAGAATTGCTAACCAACCTGTCACGGACATGAACGGATTGATCAATGCGTGGAGCATAGAAACTACTAGGAGGTTCTACAAGGTTCTAGATGACTAGAAGGATCTAGAGGATTAACAAATTCTAGAAACTTTAGAAAGTTAAAAGGTCTTGGAAGCTTCTAGAAGATTGGAAGCTTTTAGAAGGTTAGAAACTTCTAGAAGGTTAGAAATTTCTAGAAGACTGGAAGCTTTTAGAAGCTTAAAAGTCTCTAGAAGACTGTGAGCTTTTTAAAGCTTGGAAGCCACTAAAAGGGTTGAAGCCTCAATCTTCAAGTATATATAGGAGTCAAAATTGAGAGGTTCCTCAGTCTCAACAACCCATTTTGCTTCTTTAATTTATGGCCTTCAAGCATTAGCCTTCTATCTTACTTTTATCTTGTATTGCTATCATTTAATATAATTCTCTAGCCTTGGTTTTAAGTATACTTCTGAGTTCTTGTCTTGATTCTATGTTTTTCCTACTTCATTCTTGTTTCTAAGTCCATCTTTGACAGTTTGTTGAGACTACCTTTAAACATCATCAAAATTTTCTGATTTCAAATAGAGCGTGGATTACCCCTCCATTTAAAAATTGCAAAATATCTTAGGAGTTGTGGATTACTCACTTCTAAGTTGGTGGTGCTTTGGGGAGTGTAGTGAGAGGTAGCATTCAAAACTACATGCAAACAAATGATATGGTGCCTAAAATACATTTGAGAAAAAAAAGATAATTTGGTTTTATATACTATAGGGTACAAAAATATCATGAGATGTCTTTAAACTACTATATGGTATAAAAAAATAGGTCTAATTAGAAAAAAATTAGACCTCAGATACCCTCATTTTTATTTTATTTTTTGGCTAAAAGTTATTTATCCTACTACTTTATGTGTGGCATATTCAAAGTGTTCAATAATTTTATAAACTTTATTAATTTCTACAATAGACATTAGAATTTGAATGGCTTTTGGTGGTTGTTATTTAATTTTGAAAATTGGCAGGTCCCACTCTGAATCCTCTGTTTGTTGTTTGTTGTTCAAGCTTCAAGGTCCAACTTAAGATTTGGGAATTGCTCACTCTATTTTTTCCACTGTCTCTATTTTTTGATTGCTATACAACATTTATTTCTCACATATTATTTGGCATACCCTAAAGACATGTACAATACCTTGAAGCAAACATATGTACCACATGTTTTTGCTAATCAAAGAGTTTGCATAATATAAATTATATTTGTCAATTTCTTGTTGTGCACCACAATTTAGTGAAGTATATTATTTTGCATATTGTAAAGACATGTACAGTACATTGAATCAAAAAATGTAAGTTAAAATAAAGTTAATATCAAAAATTGATCTTTATATCATTTATATTAATCATGTAAAAGGACCTAAACCTAAAGTTCAATTTATATAGTATTCCATAATATAATACCTTCCTAGTAATAGAGCGTCATTAATAATTTTTATAGAAAGTACAATAGTAATATTGAGTATACTTTTTTGTTAAGATATAGTTGAAACTTGAATATAGTCATTAGCAGGAGAAAAAAAGTTTGAAAGAAGTTTAATGTTTAGAAAAAATTGTAGTAGAATTTTTTGTTTTATCTAATTTACCATATCATTTATTCATATCAGTTCAGAGTTATAAGCAATGTAAGCCATTTCTTTAATAACGCAAAGTAGAAAATTACATAATGATAAAATGTTTAAAAAATAAATAAATAAATAAATAAACTAATACCCCCCTAAAAAATACTTGGTGTTCGCACCTACCTCTTTATTTTTTTACACATTGACCCCCTCGAGGATAATAATCTGCTAACACAATATATTTTTTTTCTTTCCAAGTATTTACACTCAGGTTATTTTTCAACATATTGCTAGATTAGTATGCGATCATTATGGCGAAAGGAGGTAAAATTGTGATGAACAATTTGAAGCTTGACTCTATTATATCTGCAATTACTTTTATGAATATTGAGCGCCAACAGATGTTCAAACAGACCAAAGCTCTCAATGCAAGAGTTTTTGACCTTGAAGCAAGATTACAACAATTTATGAAGCGAGAACCTGTTGCTGCACCTACATTGATTATTCAAGTCAATAATCTTTCAGATTCTATGCTTTAGGCTTCAAGGTCCAACAAGAGCAAAAAATCCAAAGTCAACCTTTCAAATAAATTTGACAACACGCGTTCCAAATTTTGTGGTTTTGTCAACCAAATTTGGCTTATTACGCTCCTTCAATCTCAACAATATTTCACAAACGCAGCTTGTATTAGATTAGTGGGAACTTTGTTATCCGGACAAGCGCTTTTTTGGTTTGCACCACTTTTTGAGCAAAATTCTCTAATATTCAACAATTTTGAAGCATTTCTCGATGCGCATGGAGAAGAATTTGGCAAACATGACAAAATACGTACTGCAATAATAAAAATCCAAAGCTTGCGACAACGACGCATTCAATATCAGTTTACGCTTCAGAGTTTTGTCAGCTAGCATGCAACATAAATTGAAGAGAGCAAGTTTTGATTAGCCAATTCTATAATGATTTACGGGACGAAGCGAAGGATTTATTACTTTCATTACCAGAATCTATAACATTGAACAAGCCTATTAGTCAAATTGTCAAATGCAACAATCAGTTATTCGAATAACAACAAAATAAACAAGTCTAGACTACATCGCAATTGTATAATAGTTACTCTGCCTCTCTGTCAACTTCAAATATTGGAAAACGGACGGAAGCGGAAGATATGCAAATTGATGGAGTTCGATTCAAACCTTTTACGAAGCAAAAAAAAAAAAGCCGATGCAAAGAAAGATTATATCTCTATTATGGAAAAGAATGACACAAGATTAGCAATTGTCTTGAAAAGCAACAACGCACGATGCAACATCAAAACGCAAAATAGAAAAACAACAAAGTCCAGCCACAATAAGAATTGTGCGGCTGGATTTGGTAAAATTCGGCAGAATTATTAACATCTTCAAATCTTGAACAATTTGCAAACCCTACTCATTACTTTACTATACCCATACATTTGGATTCAAAAAATATTAAAATCCAAGCCTTGATTAATTCATGAGCCTTAATTTGTTTCATTGATGAATTTTTTGTAAAACATTATAAGATTCTTACTGTTCAAAAACCAAAAGCCATTTACGTTGAAATTATTAATAGATGACCATTATCTTTTGACAATGTTATCCAGGAAACAATTTTTTTACGAACAATAGCAAAAAATCATAGTAGTCATATGGTCTACAACATTATTTGTTATCCGTCTAGTCTTGTGATTTTAAGACTTTTATAGCTTGAAAAATTTAATCTTCAAATTGATTGGATGAATCGTAATATTATCATTATACTTAAAAAAAACTTTTACAAATATACTAGTGATTATAGCTGAAGAGCCTTTCGGCTAGAAAACGTCAAAACTTTTATTTTTTAGAGCTCAAACGTTTATAAAAGCTGCTAAAGATACTAATATATTTATGGCTCATGCAATTACAATATCTGAGCAAACTACTACAACAATTGCGCTTTCAGAGGAATATAAGGAATATCAAGACGTCCTTAAGAAGAAAAATGCGAATATTTTGTTCAAGCATCAATCATATGATTGCGCAATTGACCTTCAAAAGGATGCTCAACCACCTGCTAGACCTATATACACCATGTCACAAAATAAGCTCTTTATATTGAAAGAATATCTTGACAAAAATTTAGAAAAAAATTGTATCCAACTCTTCAAATCTCTAGCTGGCGCATCTATTCTATTTGTAAAAAAGAAAGATGAATCTTTACATATATGCGTAATTTACCATGGGCTCAACAACATAATAATTAAGAATCAGTATCCATTACCTCTAATCAGGAGACTTTTGGATCAAGTTGAGCAAGCAAAAATTTATACTAAAATTGATTTAAAAAGAGCTTATAATCTTGTACAAATAAAAAAAATGACAAATATAAAACAACTTGTCAAATAAGGTATGGCCATTTTGAATATAACATCATATTTTTTGAACTTACAAATGCACTAGCTATCTTTTAATATTTCATGAATAATATATTCAAAGAATTCTTGGATGATTTTGTTGTCTGCTACCTAGACGATATTCTAATATATTCTAAGAATACAATTCAACATATAAAACATGTGAAGCTAGTACTTAAAAAGCTTTGCAATGCTGGATTACATTCTAAACTTACAAAGTGAATTTTTTACACCATTCAAGTGGAGTTTATTTGCTATATCATTCCGAGCGACAACATTTTTATGAATTCTAAAAAAATTTAAGCCATATTGGATTGGACTACATCAAAGTCGATACGCAGTGTTTAGTGTTTCATTGGTTTGCAAATTTTGTATCAAATTTTAATAAAAAAACTATTTCCAAATTGCTATTCCACTTACACGACTTACATACAAGGATAAGTTTAAGTGGAATGCAGAAGCAGACAAGGCTTTTCAAACATTAAAGCAAGCTTTTACTACAACTCTGATATTGGTTCATCCAGACTTTTTCAAATTTTTCTTTATGAAGACAAACGTTTCGGATTTTGCATTGAGCGTAGTGTTATTACAACTAAGAAAAGACGAAAAACTTCATCCAATTGCTTTTCATTCAAAAAAATTCAGTGCTGTGGAAATCAACTATAAAATCCACAACAAAGAGTTATTTGCTATTGTGTACTATTTTCAAGTATGGCGTCATTTACTTGAAGGCGCCACACATTAGGTGACAGTATACACAAATCACAAGAACCTCAAATATTTCATATCTACTTCCGTTTTACATCGTCAACAAGCCCATTGGAATATATCTCTATCCAAGTTTAATTTTAATATTATACATCAACATGGAAAGCTACAAGGATTATCTAATGCATTATCTAGAAAATTCAACATTATGCCTAAAGAAGGAGAAGTAGCATATGACTAACAACGAACAACATTTTTGAAGCTTGAACTCTTTTGTTTACGAGTAGCTCAAATCTCATTTCCAATTGGTTCTAGTTTCTTTGATTAAATCCGAGCAACCTTAGCTATAGATGCCTTAGTGCTTAATATCAAGCAACGCTTCATTGACACCACAAAAAATTCTAGCAAATTCAAGATTGAAAGGGAATGTTTGTATTTTGCAAAACGCTTCTATATTTCTAACAGACCATATCACCTTCAAGTCATGCAAGCATGCCATAATCTTCCAACAGTTAGACATTTTGAATTTAACAAAACGTTGGAACTCATTTCTTGTAATTTTTATCGGCCTCAGATGTAGAAGATTATGAAAAACTTTTTACTATCTTGCAATACTTATTCTTATTCAAAGAATCCTTGATATTGACCATACGGACTTTTACAGCTTTTACCAGTGTCGAAGCAATCATGGTCATTTGTTCCAATGACTTCATTACAGATTTTTCAGTTTCAGCTAAATTTGTTTCTTTTTGTATAATAGTTGATTGGTTTTAAAAAATGACAAATTTTATTCCATGCAAGAAGACAACTACGGGAGAAGAAACAGCTAAATTTTTTATTAACAATATTTATTATTATCATGGAGTATCCGAAGACATTGTAATGGACAGAGGATCTCAATTTATCTCTAGGTTTTAGCAGTCATTATTCAAGATCTTGCAAGTGGAGATCAAGCTTTTATCAGTATTTCATTATTAAACCAATAGACAAACTGAACATGTGAATCAAATTTTGTAGCAATATTTGCGATGCACTATAAATTATCAACAAGATAATTATGTTTTTTTATTGCCATTTGCAGAGTTTGCATACAACAACAGCAAACATGCATCAATTCAAGAGACTCTATTTTATGCTAATTGTAGCTTTCACCCAAAAATTGATATGCTAGCAGCTTAGAAGGGGAGAGCCCTGCAGCACAAAATCTAATGAGACATTTAAGAGAGTTATATACAACAATGTAAGCTCATTTAAAGGAAGCTCAAATACATTACAAAGAGTCTGCCAATGTGAAAAGGAAAAAACAATCAAAGTTTCAAGTAAGCAGTAAAGTATAGCTGCTACAACGTAATATCAAAACAACTCGTTCAAGCAACAAACTTGATTACTGCCAAATTGGACTATTTATTATTGAAAAATAAATCAATGCTATTGCATATTAACTAGATAAACCAGCGTCAATGAAGGTACATCTAGTATTTCATGCTTCATTTTTGAAAACTTACAGGAAATCTAATTTTCCTGAAAGAATTCAACTTCTACCGCCTTGCGTTGAAGTGAATGGTATCATAAAGATTGAAGTTCAGAAGTTGTTACATTTAAGGATTTAAAGATGATAAGTTGAATATTTTATGTATTGGTGCAAATATCCAATTAGTGAGCGTATGTGGAAACCAGCTTTAAACTTAACTAACGCACTTTTGAAGATTCAAGAATTTCATTGTCAATATCTATCAAAACAAAGAGCAACGACAGCATGAACTCCTCAAAAAGTCTTGGAGCTAGAAGATGAGGTGATATCATAAATATGAACAAATTGACCAATGCATGGAGCATAGAAACTACTAGGAGGTTCTAGAAGATTCTAGCTGACTAGAAGGATTTAGAAGGTTCTAGAAAGCTTTAGAAAAATAAAAGATCTTGGAAGCTTCTAGAATATTACAAGTTTCTAAAACAGTGGAAGCATTTAGAAGCTTAAAAGCTTTTAGAAAAATGGGAGCTTTTAGAAGCTTGGAAGCTTGAAAACCTTTAGAATAGTTGAAGCCTCAATCCTTGAGTATATATAAGAGTTGAAACTGGGAGGTTCTTTAGTCTTAACAATTCATTTTGCATCTTTAGTCTTTAGCCTTCAAGTCTTAGCCTTCTATCTTACTCTTATCTTATATTGCTATCATCTAATATATTTATCTAACCTTGGTTTAAGTATACTTCTAAATTCTTGTCTTGATTTTACGTTTTTTTTACTACATTCATCTCTGAGTCTGTCCCTGACACAATTTTGAAAAATATAAAATATTGACAATTGTGGTGCAAATTTTCAAATGTTTTAAAACAAATATTGTAACAAATATTGTGTCACTAATTTGGAAGTTGAACTCAATTTGCATAGCAAGATTGCCCATTTTGCAGCATTAACGAATTGTACAAGAATAAATATAAGCCATGTTAGTATTGGTTAGAATTGACAAAAGTAATGTAAAGTTGCAATTGTACCCACCTTAGACTTTGTGCTCTAAATTTCCTTGCAAGTTCAAGTAAAATCAAGTGGAGGCTGTTGAAGTTAAGGTTCAACTTTTAGAAATGCATAGTAACCTTAAGTTTTGTTGCAATTTAATTGCGCATGCTCGCATTTTGTGCAATTGAACCTAAAATGCACAATAACAATTAATGAAGCATTGGGCCACACAATTCTATAAACAATGGCAAATACACAAGTAAAGAGCTTTTACAATTTGGAGATAATTGCCATGAATGAGAGGGCTAGAGGAGATATTAGAGGCATTGCGTCGTTGCAAGTCTACAACAAAGATCAATGCCTAAACAAGTAAACCACTAAACCTAAATTCCATTGGTTCAACTAATTCCTCTACTAACTTCAACTTACTTTATTTGCACAAGAGCAGAGTGAAAGTTGCGATTTGGACGGTGAAGATGTTACTGCTGTAGCGATATGTGCATGCTCAAAATAGCTAAAGAGCTACATTCATGAAGTTGATGGAGGAAATGGATGCTAATTATGGAGCAAGAAGAAATAGCAAGTCGCTATTCAACATTTTCTAGGTGCACTTTTTTGCTCAAATCTCCATTTTTGTCAAAATTTTCCCCATACAAGTTTAGCGCATGATTTAATTTTGTAAAAATCCAACTAAATTTAGCCAATTTAAGGAACACTAGAGCCAATACAATGCATAATCAAATTGTTTTTTTTTTGGAGATGAGTTTTGGAAACCCTAATTAAATTGGTGTTTGTGGTGACAGAGTAGTCACTTGAAGTTTGAAGAGGACTTGAAGGCGCTAAGGATGAAGAGGTCCTTTTGCTCTGGTAATACCTTAACTCTAGTTTTCAAACAAGAAGATTTTTGTTTTTATTTTTTGTTTTGTGTGAGCTTTTGTATGCGCTAGGTTCTGTGAATCAAGCTTGTTTACCACTTACAGTCATTTTGCAGGCCAGCAAGTGCTCCTCAGTGTTTAGAGTTTAGAGTTTTTTATCATTTTATGGTTTTTTCTTTGTTTATGTTTTCCGAGTAACACCTCTCTTAGAGGCTTAGGATTTTATTGTTTTGCAAGCCTTGTCTATTTTGGAAAGCTCCTTGTTGATGTTAAGACAAGATGCTCCTCTTGTTGAGTTTCAGTTGGTTATTTTCTATGTTATGGGTGAGTTCAAGATCTTCTGCACATCATATTGTTTACAAACCCTTCCCAAGTCATTTTTTTATGAGTAGAAAGGCATAGCTTGTAGTTTGCTTTTTTAACACTGATAGGTGAAAATGTAGCGTCTACCATGATGTTGACAAAGTAGTGACTTGGAATTTGTCATTTTTGTAGTGCTCAAAGGATGCGTTTACTAATTGATTGCAATGTTGATTTTTGTTTTTGTAAATCCAAAGTGAATTCGATTTTGAACCTTGACTCTTTCCGGTAGTCTTTTTAAAAATGAGTTGTCTTTGAGATGTTTTGGTGGGTATTTGCTTTCTTAGATCTAGGTAATTATTTTGATGCCTCATAGTTTAGTCTTATGTAATCCTTGCTATTGTGTATAATTTTGTATACAATCACTAGATAGAAATTGTTGCCGCCCCCTTCTTGCCACATTTAGCACTCATTGTATTTAGCATTCTAGAAAATAAAGCTAGCATCTTTTAATTTCACATCATTGATATTAAATTCTAACTAGTAATCCCAATCAAATATACCAAAAATCAACTTGAAAAAACCAAAAGCCAAGTTTTGGTGAATTGTTTTGTAAAATAACCATGGTTGTAGAAGAAGATTCATCAAAAAATAGTGATGGTAAATTTTTGAGATTTGAGTGCATGGGTATGTAGGCAACATCCATACACGCATTTGTCGTGCTAAGAAACAAGCCCTTAAGTGACAAATATTAATCTACAAAAACCCAATGCAACCTGTAATATGCCAAAATTTTGTTAAAACAATAGTTCTTTATAAAAACCAAATTTTGCTATTTGACCCATGCATTGCAACAAAGTTTGTACTTTTGAATATGATGTTATGTGTACTTAATGAAAATCTAATGAAAACATAGAAATATCTATTATAGGGTTGTTGCAAGAAGCACTTGTCAATTTTGGCTCAAACAACTTTAGTAATAAAGTATTGTGAGCTTTTGGAATAATTTTTTTTAAATAAATTTAAAATTTGGATAATTTGTAAAGCAATTAAAATAGCAAACTCGTGAAAACTCAAACCTAAAAAAAAAGTATAAAAGTTATGTACAAAAATAGAGCAACAAAAGATACTAAGAAAAAGGGCACTTTGCTTTTTTCTTTTTAGAAAATAGTTAAAAAAACAAAAAAACAAATTGAAACTTTAGAAATTTATCCTCACTAGAAGGTGCTCTTTTTCCATGAAATTCATTTTTGGACAAAATAAATTGTGTTTTCTGCACTTGCGCAAAAGTAGCGCACTTCCAGCACATGTAGAAGGTGGATATTTTACTATTTTTGAACTATCTTTGGTTCTAATGTGTAACTTTAGTAAAGGATTTTTTTTTAAAATTTTAATTTTTATCCAATTTTTGAATTTTGGGATTTTTAAATATTTTTTTTGTTATTATTTAGCTCAATCCGGCCCAAGTTTGGAGTTTGGCCTCCCTAAACCTTGTCCCAATTTCATCACTTGGGCCCAAAGTGTTGGCGCCAAAATAGTGCCATGTAGGATGCTAAGTAGGATTAGTGGTAGTTCCAGCCTAGATCCAGTATAAAGCCCTTTGAGCGCATTTGGGTGAACCAAGCAATCCTATTGGTTAAAATTTGAAAACTTTGGGCCAACCCTCAATTTGGCCCCAAGTATAAAAGATGGCACATGAATTGTCATAACATCTATGTGTGTTAAGGGGCTTATGGGAGTGCATAACTTTGACATGGGACAATCATAATCCCTAGTTATCAAAGCTCATAATTTGGATTTTGTAACTTAAATTATGGAAGGTGTAACAACTCATGCCTGGCATATACTATAAATATTTGAGGGGAACATGTCAACCATTCTTAAAAGTGTGAGCTTTTAGAACTTGCACCATTTTAGAGCCTCCTCTAACTCATCAATGACACTAATAAATATTTGAGGGAACATGTCAACCGTTCCTAGAAGTGTAAGCTTTTAGAACCCTCACCATTTTAGAGCCTCCTACCTTAGTTGAATTTACCATTGCACTCACTAATGCTTATTGTTTTTAAACAAATGTACCAAATTCCTTTTGTTATTGATTACAAAAATGAAATTCAATCTTTTTCATAAAGGTCTGTCCCCTTTCCATTGATAAGTTAAACCTCTAATCATGATGATTTCTAGAAATATTATATCATAATAACATTTGGAAGAGTAATTCTCTAAACTTAAATATTTAGGTTTTTAAATAATAGTAGCATGTACTCTTTGGATTAGAGAAAAATTAAAGAGAACTCTTTTTAAAGTTTTGTATCAAACTCATATTGAAAAACCTATACAAGAATCTAGTAACTACACTAATAATGGTATTTAGTGTTGGCAACACTAATTACAAACCCCAATACTAAATGTCAACAATCCCCTTAATGTTACCAATACCAAATCTCAACCTATACATTATTTGTCAACTATTGAAATTTTTGGGAGTAATTTTTTTCACAAGTTTACATTTAGTGTTAGAAATTGGTTCATTTTTATTACTAAATGAAAATATAAATTAAATTCATGAAGTAATATATAGACAATTATTTGGCGCAAACTACAAACTTGGGCCAGATTGAGTTTGTCCATTAGATTAAAATCATTGTCATCGTTGTCCAATTGAGAGGAGCGCGCCTTAGAAACACTCGGGTGTTTGGCTGCAACTATGTGTGTGGTTAGTGAATCTTCACGCAGACTCTAATAAAATTCTACAGAGCACCTGCTATTCAAAATATGCCTCTTTTACTACCAACTCAAAAGGAGAATTCTAGAAAGTAGATGCTCTTCAGAATGAGCTTTTTCCTCTACATACTCTAAAAGGAGAATTCTACAAAGCACCTGCTCTATAGAACAAAATCCTTTTCAATTCCCCTAATCCCTTTGAAAGTCTCAAGACCTATAATCTATCAAACTTCTAAATCTATGAAAGTCCCAAAATCTATGAACTTCTCAAAATCTATGAAAAAATTCAAAATCTCTCAAACTTTCAGACAACACAACTCTCTCAAAATTCCTCCAAATACAATGAATGATAACAATCTAAAAAGCTAATCCAACAAGCTATCACCCATAAAATTTTCAAATGAAAATATCAATTTCATCAAAAGTTATGGCTCTCCAAAATTATAGCCTACTTCTTACAAAAGATATCCAACCTCCACGCCTTTATTCCTTCATAACTTTCTCCTCAAAGCTTCAATTGTCAACTCCAATAGCTTCCTAAAAACTAAGACAAAGAAAAACTTACACTTCAAATCTTGTTGCAAAATAATAGACTAAAGTTTAGCTATGGCTTGTCAAAGTCTTAGCCTTTCTACCTCATATGGCTTTGCTATCCTCAAATTCAAGCAATCATAACTTTTACATCCTAGCTCTAAATCAAACTTGCAAATACAATTTGGAAACGTCTCCTCATAAAAAAAAAACTCTTAAAATTTCATAGACAAAAGATACATAAGCCAAAAGCTATCCTCCTTTTAAGATTTGGCTTTCTCTACTAACAATTAAGTGCCACTCACACTCAACTCCCACTTGTTAAAGAAAAACTTTACTTTACTTTTCCACCCTTTCTAAAGTAAGGTGCACGTTAACTCATCCTCTAACCCATGCTTAACCTCCACTCAATATTCTTATCCTCTTATCCTCTCCTGCTTTCTAAATCCAATCCATTTCTTTTAGCAGCTTTATTTAATTCACAAATAAAACGTACAATATCACCTATTGAAAATCAAACATATTTAATAAAGCTATGAAAATCTACATGATGGAATACTTTCCATCAAGACACCGTTCATTGATGAAAAATGATAAAAATAATCCAAAAATCCAAAAAAATCCAAAAATCCAAAAATCCAAAAATTTGAAAAAAAAAAAATTGTTATAATTTCTTCAAAAATATCATAGCTTATTTTTCAAAAAATAAGTTAAATTTTTTATTTAATGTTATAATCTAATGTACCCAAAGTTCCCAAAGTTCCCATATGACGCTCCCAAAGTTCCCAATGAAGTTTCCAAAATTCCCACATGACATTCCCAAAGTTTTAATAGTTTGGAGTAGGCAAGAAAGAGTGGTGTGCACAAAAAGAAGACAACTCTAAATGCAAACTAGTTGAGATTGAGAGTGAGTGAAATTAAAGTGAAGGTAACACTATTAGTACCATAACACTAAATACCATTATTAGTATAGTGGATAGATGAAAAACACGTTTCTGTAGTATGCATTGAACTTGTCTACAGTCATCAATAGTTCAAAATTTGAACACTTGGTCTGTCAGCTATACAGACCAGTGTTGTTGTTTGGGGCCACAAATTGCCAAAAAGCTTTTGTTTGAGGGGCCTGAAATTAGCACTAGAGCCACTAAAAAGGGGTAGTCACGGTTCAATTTACACATTCTCATTCTTCACGGAAAACTGATGTCACGGCAGTTAATCCGAGACTGGCGGAAGCAGTTTTTTGAAAAGATTGAGAAAAAAATTTAGTGTCCCCCAGGCATGGAGAAATGGGTGTCTTTCAAGTTTTTGTGAGAGAACTTTCACATTGCTCCCATCGTTTTTATTGCTCCCTTGCGGCTCTCGTAGTTTTTACTACTCCCGGCTCTCGTTGCTATTATTGCTCCCATCGCTGCTGCATGTGGTTTAGGGTTTGGTCTTGGTCCTCTGAGTTCTTAAGGTTTAGCAAGGTTTACAAAGGTAAGATTTTGCTTGTATTTAGCAACCGTGGGCTTTTTTTGGAGTTAGGGTTTCAATATGTTTTTTGTTTTTTTGTTCAAAACTTCACAAATCATGCTCAAGGAGAAGAACTATCTAGATAGTTGGGTTGCCTTGTATGAGTTTAGTTAGGATGTTTTGGATTCAAGAGTTTCAGAAACAACAAACTCGTTGCTGGTACTTTAAAATTGGGTTTTAGGGTTACTGTTTTAAGATTTGGGAAAATTTCATGCATACCCTAGAAGTTTTCAATATTTTCATAGGTACTCTTGCTTTTGCAAAAATATCACAAATACCCTTAGACCAAAAAAATTAGGCGTTTGTTTTGTTATGAATGTCACTTTCTTCTCCCATTGTGAGCACACTACTTTTTTTTCTCTTATGACATGAGCACAAAGGAAGAAGGGAAGTAATATGCACAACCAAAAAAAACCCTAATTTTTTTATCTAGGGGTATTTTTGATATTTTCCCAAAATTACATATATATGTCTATTTGGAAAGCATATCAGGGCTTTCCTTGCATGTGTTTTAAGAAGCAAGGAAGATTACCTCTTCAATGCACATAAACTTTTTTTTTTAGCTAAATAATGCACTCCATATGCATTTTTATTTAATTACAATGTCCAACATGTATGTTTGTAAGAACCAAAAACATACAAAGCAATACATTTAGTTTTCACAATTCTCATTACAAAAAAAATAAAAAAATTAGAGCAATTCTCGCAAAAACACAGAATTATAAACCTTATGGTGCTCTTTCAACGTGAAGGCGGTCTATTTTCTTACTTTAACCCTTTCTCTAAACAACATACTCTCCATTCTTCATTCTCCATTCTCCATCACCCACAAAAGGGGTGTCACACCTCCTTCCATGGAGAATTGCTCCCATTGGCTCCTACATTCCCCAAGCAATTTCTTAATCTTCACAGAAAAGTTAGTCTCACACCAACTGTGACTACCCCTAATGAGTGTGATTTGTCAAAATTCACCAATGAAGGGATTGCTTTTGTCCCCCTTTCCCCACATGTCACATCACAAATATTTGCTCTAGATGTCTTTTTGCACTAAAGAGCTGGGATCACATGTGGATTTGACCAAAAAATAAATAATAGAAGCCAGATTTACACCCAAAAAAAAAAGAAACAATCGCCAAACTAGACCCAAACACAAAATTCCAATTTAAACACTGGTACACAGTGATACTCGGGATGCGAAATTGATTGATATCCGGCATAGATATCTAGGACTTTGACACTCATCAGTGTGAACGAGAAAAATCGAACTTTTATAAACTTTTGTTTCGTTCTGACCAGCTTTCAGCCGAGTTCAACACAGCGGGGCCATCGCCCTAAAATTCTGTACTAAGTTATTCCGTAGGTTTTTTAGAGCCAGAAACATAAATCTCGTGTAACTAGGAACAGCTTTTGTGGTGGATTACGTGGTCGATCTTATAGGAGATGGCTGGTCTCAGGATTAAACAGATGACCAGAGGGTTTTATCGCCCGACGAAAGCGAGGCTTTCCTGTAACTTAGATATCAAATTTCGATGCTGAATTTGGCGAATTCTAGTCAGTGAGGGGCCTGCAGCTTCTCGAGCGAAGAACTTCATGGACTTTAATAGAGTTTTATCTCTTGTCTCCCATCAGATTCTATTCCTCAAAGAAACTGACAAATCGTCACTCATGTACCCTGCGTCCTGGCTGGCACGCGCAATCACGTATACGTCATCGCAATCGAAACTGCGACCTCATGAAGCGTTGGAATCTGCCTTTGGTTGTTGACAAGAATGAACTCATCCATGGTTGCTCAGGCGTCCGTTGTAAAAGAGCGCGATGACGAGATCAAGAGCAACCGCGAATCGGATTACCCCGTACCCATGTCCCCGTTTGCAGGCGAGTTGTCGAAGGAGGTGGAGCTTCAAAGGGCTCTCGTGGCAGAGGCGGCAATGAAGTCGGGGCCGACACTCGGGAGAGAAAATGTGCTGTTTGAGGACGACTGGCTGATGGTTGTGAATAAGCCTCGGGGATTGTATTGCGAGCATGTGTTTGCGACAGTGCCATCTTTGTTAAGCTCAGGCGGTAAATATCTCGCACCAATCGCATCATTTTAGCTGTCGTTTGCTGTTGTGCTTTCTGAATATTTGGTGCCCGCGCAAGCATTTTACCTATCTTGCACATGCTCTTCGCAATCTCCTGTTCCAACGGAGTCTTGGTCGAAAGCTTGCGATTTAGGGTTCAGGCAATTCACCCTAAACCCTAAACGCTGTATGTCCACTTTTATTACGATCCAGGCACTCCAGCAGACCATGACCTGCAGTTTTTAGTGATAGTCCTGTATGTCTTGGTTTCATTAGATAGGATAGCCACTAGATGCCTCGAATGCCTGTGGTTGCCTTGTTTTGTGTTTATGATTGAAAGTGAATAAGAAAGATTTAAAACCCTGAGGAGTTCCCCTCATTAGTGTACTGCGATGTCATACTCTCAGCCCTCTGCAATGGCACATTACATTACGTAATTGCTCGTCTGTTTCATATTCTCAAGATCTGTCACGCTTTCTATATCCTCAAAATCTGTTATGTTGTGTATACATCTGGTTGGACAATTTTCAAATGTCAGTTGCAAACATGAAACTTATATGTTTCCTGCGGCAGTGTCTTACCTCATTGTCTTAGAAGAGTGGTTGAAAGTATTAGTGACATTTATTGATAGGAATGGGGAAGGAGTAGTGCCACTATTTTTAAAACAATGGGAAGATCTTGTTGAGGCCTAAGGTAGAAGAACCTAAAACTAGCACCAGCTGTTCTCCGACATCTAAAAATAAACCTAAATAGTGCTGGACCCAAACTAGACACGCAGGCACCCAGACACGCAAGTTAACCTAAGGGTACACAAATTCTGTAGGTGGCAGTTTAGGGTTACATGTGACATGGTCTTTTTGTTGTTGATTTTTTGAGGTCTAGTCTCAGCAATAGGTTAGTCTAGGGAGTTGTCTTCAACAATTTGTAATTCGTTCATATGATCTCAAAAAGTTCCAGAAACAATTTTGCTTGCATCTGTGCCCATTTCCTAACAAGCGCATGCTATTAGATTCTCAAAATACCCTCAAAATTATCACATCTGAAGTAAGTGTCACTTTTAGGTTATTCTACCTTCTGTCAAGCCCATTTTGTCCAGTATTCACAAACATGGCTAAATTTACCAATAATTCGAATTTCAAAAGTGTCAAAGTTCAATTTCAGCACAGATTTGCAGCGTTTTTAGCTACTTGAGCTACTTACGAAGATTCACATTTGGGATCACTAGAGTTCCTTCTAGTGTCATAAACCAATAATTGGCATGTGTTTTCCCTGGCCTTGATTTGCTGAAACTTAAGCAGTGCTGTGCGCAGGTGAAACCCAACGGCAGTTACACATGGCGAATCGCCTGGATCGTGATACAAGTGGAGTTATGGTCATCACCAAGTGCAGAGAAGCCGCTGCAAAGCTCACTCGCGCTTTCACAGAGCGGGAGGTTCACAAGACGTATCTGGCTCTCTGTGCCGGAGCTGCCCAGCCCAGAGGCAGGAAGATGAGGATTGAGTCTGGTCATGGCAGGTCCAGGTATGGAGCGTGGCGTGTCTATGCCATGCACGACATTGGCAGGCGTCTTCCTGGAGGGTCTGCAGTTCGAGACATGGTCACCAGAGTAGAAATTCTCGTAGCCTCTGCTTTGTTGAAGCCGTCGCCATCACCATCGCCATCGCCGGGTGATGCCGAGGTTGTGGAGGTGGTTGTTGGAAATGACGATGAGGTCAGACCTGTGGCAGAGGGGAGCCATGGGGAAGACGTGACTGTGGTGCGTGCCTTTCCAGAAACTGGAAGGACTCATCAGATCTGGTTGCACTGCCAATACTTGGGCCTGCTGTTGTGTGGAGATGTCAAGTATGGAGGCCCTCTTGTCTGGCAGGATGTTAGCTATGACTCCCATGCGTTGCACGCCGAGAGCCTCGCCTTCACCCATCCCATCACTAAAGAGTCTCTCAATGTAGTCGCCCCTTGTCCTCGCTGGGCAGCTCAATTGGGAGTGAAACCCTTCTAGTTCAAAAGAAGCTCGCAAGAAGAATCTTCTCATTATCACTGAATTCCTAATCCTTGATGATGATATTAAGGGTTTCAAAGTTAAGGATTACAAACCCGTGTATCATGCAAATTTTACTGAGAAAAATCTACTACTTATTTGGTGATGGAGACAATGCTCGATTTTATTGTTCACTTTTCCACACCTATGGTAAGTGAGGAAAATTGCTTGCTTGCTGCAAGGCCTTTTAAATTAACTAAATGATATGTGTGAATTTACTTTCACAACGATGCTTGTTTTATTATTATAAAATCTATACTTACTCGAGCACATCTTTGGAGACTAAAAAAATTCTTTAATTTTGAAACCCCTGTTGTCTCCCTCTGACTGTAAAGGAGCTCTCTGCTTTCAACAATGTACTAGGCCTTGGGTCCCTCTCGAGTGTCGCTGCAGCGTTTTCGTTTACTAACATTAATCTTGAGAATTTCCAAATTGCTATTGAAGTAGGTTAGCAGCTGCTTATTATTCGAAGGTAGAAACACTAAACGAGACTTTAGTTACAATCATTTTCTTCGGTCATATTTAGCATAACAAGATAAAAAGTGAGAAGATGCAACTTTTACAAGAACGAATTGTTGTAAGTATCGGCACAACTGTCGATTACACCGTGTTCGCCTGTGAATTACAGTGCAGTTCTGAAAGTAAGGATCCCAGTGGGATAAAGATGATACTTTGAGAAATTGGAGCCTGTTGTAGCAGGAAACTTACATTTCAGCCATCTGTTCACCATCTCCCTCTTGCGATCCCTCTGGAAGGTCACTGCCCAAATAAAACCCTAACCTAAATGCCGTAAGCATAGCCTGTCCTGCTTCTGGATAACTTGGATGTTTGGCTATCACTTTCTCAATGGATTCTGGACTCACGTCTGTGGCAAACCTAGTTGACTGCGAATCTCCATAGCAGTGTCTGGAAGCCTGATAGAGAAGCGAGTCCTGAATCACTTGCATGATATGATCATCAGTCCATCCCTCGTCATCCGCCGTCCGCTTCATGGCCAACCAGTCATCTTGGTCAACTGCTCGGAGCCATGCTTCTTCCAGCAAGCTGTGATTTCCACTACAAAATTTGGAACCGGCGCTTGTGAAGACTTGAAATGCACACAATGCCAGCTCCCTCGAGCCACTGTTCAAACAAGCCTCCACTAATTGAACTGGTGACACAACGTCCTCCCCAAGCACCCCTAATTTTGTCGCCACTTCCTGCAATCCCACAGATGACGTAGACCAGGGATAGCCTGATTAATTCTTGCAGAAAAATTTGACATTCAAGCGAGGGACAATAATCAAATAATTATTATTATGCAAACTATTGCTAACGAAATACATTCCCTTAAATAAATAAGTAGTAAAATAAGCACAAAATTGCTTGACTGATCAGGCTTACCTGTACTGCAAGAATTTCCACGTCTGCTTCTAGGCGATGCACTTCTTCCTCGTATCCCACTGCCCCTCCTGCATGAAAACCACATATCGTACCAGAGGGTTAACTACATACCACCAACCCTCGTCCCGGGAGTATCCCTACAAAATGCAGAACCAGGTAAGAAATGCTGGTATTACGTTCAAAATATGGTAACACCAAATATTGTCAACAAACCGAACTGATAATACCTAAATAGTGGAAACTTAGTAAGAAATAGAGATGTCTCAATGGAAATCTACACAACCAACAGTGTTATGAATATTGTCACGTATACTCAGGAATGCATGGAAAAAGTAAGTCAATCATTACCTGCTAATGCTGACAACTTTGCAAGGTACAAGAGCCTCCGTCGGTGGTTAATATTCGGAGGTGCAGACTTTTGGGAGAAGGCCAAGGTATGCAAAGTGCCAGCTGCTTTAGAAAATCTACGCAGAAATAGTTGATGCAACCAAAAAAGTAGAGGGTGTTGCTCGAGATAGGCTGCAACCTCCTCGCCAAATTCTTCTCCAAAACGGAGGAGGCGAGCATACTGGCCTTGTTGATAGCATTGATCAAACACAAAGCGACTGAAACGACCTTCTTTGAGCCCCATGCTTTCTTTCTGCTCAACAAAAAATCAAAGCTTTAGTATGTGTGCAGATCTCTAAACCTGACATGTGTGAACAACGGCCTTTGAAGCGATAGATTAAAGAATTGGCAATAAAAAAATATAGCAATAACCGCACTGACAAACACAAAAATTGAACAGGCCCCCTACACACTCAGTTCAATGGAGCAAGTAAGGATACAAACAGACCATGAGGGTACGCAAGCGCTTATGGTCATCAAGGTCAGTGCACATTTGAAGGAGGCTCGCAAAAGCTGCATGCCGTCGAGCCAGAGCTAAAAGTGGTGTATACAGCTGCTGCAAGATACTGAGTCTCTGCTGTTCAGCATTTTCACTTCGTCCAGCTTTCTACAATAGCAGCAATCACAATGGCCGTCAGAAAAACTGTAGAATATATGTCCATGGTTTACATGAATGCAACATTCCAAGCAGGATACAATAACATGCGACAGGAGCCCCAACCGAAGGAACACAGTAGTGTTGTTTAATTTGTGGGCATGTCACAACCTGCGTTGCAACTTGAAAAGCATGCTGCTGAAGAGCATTGAGGAGAAGGTCCCTGCGAGTCCAATACTCCATTTGCAATCCTCGATACTCCTCTTCTCGCTCCACTTTAGCAGTGATAGCACCAGCATAGCCTTCCAAAAGAAGATCTGCCGTCTCTTCTACCTGCCGCATCACCTCTGCAGTCAACGTCGGTTCACTCATGTCCCCCTCCACCTTCAGCTCCAGGAGCATGGTCGCGATCTTCCACAACCCAGAACGGACATTCTGTTTGCAGTACCAAGGAGTAATGCCCTCGGGTGAAGGATAGCATGCATAATGAGCATCCCGATAGGCTATAGCAACCTGTAGTACAGTGCTACAGGCATGAGCAAGCTCACAAGCACGCTCAATCTGGACTCTTACAGCCTGGTCACGTTGCACTAGAAAAGCGGCATGCTGTTGAATGCACACAAAAAAATCTTCTAGCCCAGATACTCTTGTATAGAAGACCTCCACTTTGTCACGGTCCATAAGAACCACATTATTCCTTCGCGCCTTGTCTCCTACAAGCTGCACCAAATCCCATATGGCGCCACTCATGTCTCCACCAACATTATACTGCGAGAGCATTGTAGGAGATGTAGGTTTTGGCTGTGCTCGAGTATTGTTCAACTCTCTTAAAGCTACCATGCTTGCAAGCTTCTCCCCGTGCTCCAAAATTTCATTAAGAGATATTCCTGACAGCCACAATCGTCTGCCTTATTATTATTTCATTGAAGCTAACTACAAAGTGATGCTGAAAATTCAATTAAAACGAGTGAACTTTGCACCACCTAGACTAGCAGGAACCATTTTCAGCAGAACGAGTAACCATGCCACAAAATTCAACATTAAATTAAGCACTCGGATGCCTCAATTGCAGATTCCAGTCAAAACCAGCAACCAGCAGCGCAAGACTAAAACGTACTCCGATTGTTCTGAAGTTCCTCGTGGCACTTCGAGACTGCAAGAAAATTCAGATACTGCTGGTGCTTTTTTTGTTTTTCAGCAAGCTGCGAAGACACAGTCGCAATAATAGCCAACCCAGATCCACCTCCAGAGGCCCAATGCTTTGCAAATGTATCAACCAGTACACGACTGGTACGTGCAAAGACGTTCTTTTCACCGTCCCCTTCAAACGCTCCCGCACGCAGCAGCTTCTCAAATGCTTCACTCCCTTGTCCAGAGCTGAGGAATTGCTGAAACAATCGTCCCACAATAGCTTCTGTTTCTTCGTCCTGTGAAGACCATGAGACTGCACCACGGTCCATATTGTTACTTATAGACTAGACTCCAGAATAAATAAATGAAGACTACGATGGCGTTGTTGGATGATGCGTCGACAGTGACTCGTTCATTTCATGGCCAAAGCTAACAATGAAATCTTTAAACAGCAAAGTTAGAAGTGGCATTTCTTTCAAACATTTGCATGTTAACAGTTTGAAATAAGGTTTCGAACATACAAACATTGGTGCAATATGTGCAGCAGATATTAGTACCAACGATCAAATACAAATGAAGGAATGAGGTATCATACCAGCCTCTGAATTTGATCGCAGCAACGCCAAGGCTTCATCAGATGAATGTTCCGAATGGTCCTCATTTTCGATCTCGAGCTTCTCACTTCCATAACGTGAAAGATTTCTTTTGGGGGGCTCCACCTTTCCAGCCAAAACCACCGTGGCAGGAATGGCCCAAACGCCGGCCTTCTCAGTAAGAACTGACCAAGCCCCTCCATCATCAGCAGGAACTACAGATGCATCCAAGACTCGCCCGGCTCCACAAGCTATTTCAAATTTGTACAACTTGACGGCACCACTTTGAACTACATGAGCGACCGTGGCTGTCCCGTCTTGAGCAAGAATTACAACAGATCCTGCTGGCTGCCCTCCTGTTCGCAAACGTATTGAGTATAAAAATGATTCTTCCTCCACTTGGGCCTTGGGTAGAATGACTTGTGGAGGCGCGTTGCGTTTCACCTCCCCCTTACCCGAGCAAGAAAAATAATGAAGAGAATATTGCAAAGACGTCGAGCTCGTTATACTGCCATTGCTAAAAGAAGCCACCAGCATAATGAACTCCTTCCCTGAATCATCGACCTGTAAGTCGAGCAGCCACACTTGTTTCTGTCCCGAAAAATCCGACATGACGCCCTTGTTGTTTGAGATGTCAAAAGTCCAAGCTTTAGAAACCTTCCCTCTTGCAGTAAGATCCACCTGCCAGCATTCAATACTTTGCGCTGTCAACAGCAAGAACTCACGAGAAGCTCTCTGAGACGGTGATCGCCAAACAATTCTCCTCACACTGCTGGTATCAGTCACGAAAATGCTGAACCCTACTTCGGCAACTGTTATGTCACGGACTATCTTCTCCCGCGGTATACCCCCAGCACTACAATCAAATCTCCAGATCTCTCCATCAGATCGGCTTACAATAGCTACACATGAGCCTGGCATGTCTGCTGCCGATGCTTGCATAGATGTCACTCCTGGGGCACCTCGACTCGTCCCTGTCCAGCTGCCAGAAATTCTGCGGCTACTTCGCCTCTCGTTATCCAGGGAAGATACCATTGCAGTGTCTTCGGATTCCATGCTGGTGATTACCGATTTATTGCCATTAGTAAATGCATCAGGCCAGTAAAGCAGCGCTAATGATTTGCTGGAGCACATAACCACACTCACCTCATCACAACTTTTGTAATGGGCCTCTAAATTCTCATCCGTCCAGTGTGGCACTAGACTAACAAGCCACGTCTCAGCGGTGCTCAGCATTCCCAATACATGCCGTGGCATGTTCAAGACGCAGCTCTGGCTACTATGAAGGTGATTCCAAACATACAACTGGTTTCCTTGCAGAACCCAGGACAATCCACTTCTCCCATCCATGCCGCCTTGTGATCCAGCTGCTTCTGCAAAAGAGTATCACTGCGTCCATTAGTAAGATATGCAAACGCAGCCTACACAACCTCACGAGTTAACACATCCATTTAGCAATAGAAAAATGCAAAGGTTAAAAACACCAAAGCTTTGTACCTCCTGTGGCGAGCGTAGCATCGCTGTGAGAAATCCGCAGCTGCAGAGGCAAATCCGACACAAACACTGGCTGATTGCCATTAGCAGCAGCACCTATCTCGGTAGATCGAATAGCAACGCTTGCCCTGCAAGTGCAGAAAGTCTTTATAAAGCATTCTCCCACGTACACACAGCATGACCTAATTGACATAAATTGTTCTGCCATGATAGACATTCAACCACTACCTGGATCGCCACTGATCCAATCGACTGAATCAGCTCCTACACCGACAGAGAACTTGAACAAGATAGAAAGCATCAAAATGTGCATGCATTGAGTCATCATGACCAATCACTCAAATCCAAGACGGATACCTGGCGACACTGGGAGCAGGAGCGGGCCACAGCGACAACGAGGAACGCGATGGGGCAACGGAGGACGGCACCAGCGAAGATGGCGTCCCAACAACGTCGGCTCCGCCATAGCCTTCCCTCTCTCTCTCGCGCACTCGACTGGCGGGCTTCCTGGCGCGCCCCGGAGTGAACATTGTGTGAACTTCTCGCAGGCCAAACCGAGAGATTGATCAGCACAGGATTAAATCCACAACTGCAACGATCGCCTGCCAGGCCCACGCCTAATCCACCATCCCCATCGTCGTCACCACGACGCCAACGAGAAGCAGTGCTAAGGAGAACAGCAGCAACTCCCCCTAAAACCCTACCGTGAGGATTTGAATGGGATTGATCGGACAAAAGCAGGGTTCTAGGGAGGCACCAGGCTGAGAGCCAACTTCCACCTAAGGTAGGAGGACCCATAAACGTCAAACTAAGGGTTTTGAACATGATGACTAGTGATAGACAACTAGCAGAGTGTAGGGTTTATTAGGAACAGAAAAAAAATGAGTTTGCATTTTCGAATGTATTATTTGGATACTGTGAGAACAAGTTGTGAATTTTTAAAGAGCAAATTGCCATTGCATCTATAACCATTTTTAAGATTTCATGTTCACATATTGTACATCCTCGTCATTACATTTATTCATTTCCACAAATTTTTCAAGATTTTAGAGGTGACGGTTATGGGGATACTGACGCTTATGGGTGTTCCTACCCTAGTAGAGAGGGAATTGAGAGAGAATAGGGTAGGAGGGGTATTTTATAACTCTGCCCAAGTGCAAGAAATACACTACACCGAAGGAATTAGGCATCTTTGTTTGAAAAAGCAAGAGGCTTCAATTAGATTTTAGGTACATTGTTGAGCCTCTAAAGCTTTGTTTTTTGGCCCAAGTTTGTACTAGGCTTATCATAGTCTTTTTTCCCTAGTCGTTTTCTACCTTTTTCAATAAGGCATTGTATGATTGCACATATTGTATAAATTATCCTCAACATTTATCATATTCTATTTGTTATTCATTGAATGATTTCAATATGAACACTATAAGAAAGCATGCTTTTTTTTTTACATTGGGCAAAAAACATGTGTGTTTTTGGGGACATATCTTTTTGAAATTCTAAATTCCAAAATACCAGAGCTGTCCATGTTTGGGACTTGCAACATAAAAAAAACCTGTGCATGTTGGAAAAAATAGCAGCATGTCAGCTAGAACGTAGACGTTCATCAAAACATTAGAGTGGATGTTGCAAAAAATATGATTGCCATGCTAGCAAGTAATTATGATTTTACATTGGGTAACCTTTTTAAAATTACTGTGCAATTTTAGGGTGAAAACCCCATCTAGTATGAATACAACCGTCTCCAAGAAGTCTAGCATCTAATCAAACGTCTAGTCCAACGTCTACAAAAATGTTTCTGACACGCTGACAAGGGGAAGGTGGTTTAGGGTGGGTAACTTTTTGGATGTTATTATGCGATTTTAGGTGAAAATTTTAGCCTCAATAAAAACCATAGTTTGTTGTCACTTCAATGTTTACTAAAACATCAAAATTGACGTCTCAAAAAACATCTTTGACACATTGTCAATAAAGTAAGGGGTTCATTGCAATTACCCTTACAAAAATTACTATGCAGGGGTGGATAAAAATACTAGCCTTGGTAAAAACGACAACGTGCTAGAATTAAACATTTGCTGAAACATCCAAACTGACATAAAAATAAACATTTTTGACACATTGTTAGGAAGCTATTGGTTTCATTGTGGGTAACCTTTTGGAAGTTGCTATGCGGCTTTGGGTAAAAATCTTGACCCTTGTACAAACCACAATCTGGTGTAAATGGACATTTACAATGACATCAAGATTGACATCAAGGAAAACATCTCTGACACACTGTTAGTGCACAAGTTGATGTCACTATGGGTAAAGTTTTGGAAGTTACTATGCATGTTTGGGTAAAATTTGGCCCTAGTAAAGGCCATAATGCATTGAACCAAATGTCTATTTGGACATCTAAACCAACCTCCACAAAAAGAACTTTGGCGCATTGTTAGTACATGCTTGGTTTCATTGGTGGTGATTTCTTGGAATTCACTATGTGGATTAAGGGTGTAAATCTTGGGCAACGTCAAATGCTCAATAAAAGGGGCATGGTTGCTTGTGATCACAATACCATAATTAGCGCTCATTAATTGTGAAAGCGAGTTCCGTAAATAGAACAATTATTTCACTATTACATCAAACCTGCACATGCACCTATTAAGAAAGTTCCGCCTAGCTTACGGGTAGTAACACCGCATGATTATGATGACATTTTCAAAATCAATTAGTAAAATTGAAACTTTGTTGCAACTGATATCACAATTGCTTGAGCACATAGTGCCTGCATGCTCAAGACAACATTGCATTCATGCAAAGTGCCCCTCCTTTTATAAACCTTGTAAATGATGTCCATGTAAACATACCTTGAAACATAATGGCCACTGCATGTAACATTTAGAGGGGGTTTAGGGCATTGTACTAGCTAACCACTCTAGTTGTCTGCCATATTTCAATCCTCTTCCGCATTCCCCTCTTCTCTTGTTTTGTCTACTGTGGCTGTCACATACACACCACTTGTTGTATCTGGTCTTCTTTGAGGTTCCGCTTCCACTATCACAAGGGTTAGACCTCCAATATTTGCGTTGTTACCACTGTCAATGACAATAGGCAGTTGCTGCAGTTCCAGCGGTAGTGTACATCAACCTTGCACATCTGTTCTACAAGTAACTTTCCATCCACTTCTTCATGGATCATTAGAAAAGAATACTTGTTGGCAATGCAACAGAAATGCAAACAAGTCCGCGTTCACACAGTTGTCCATGCAGTTGAAGCTGGCTATGCTAAAACCATATCAGTCACATTCAACAGTTGGAAAATGTGCATTGCTTGTGCTCTTAACCCAATTGCATAGCAATACTATGGTGCAGTGGTTACAATAATCCAACTCCAGAATTTCTTCAATGTATCCCACATAATCCGCTGTTTGTGCAAGGGGTCTTCCATTGGAAATCCTCCATTGCAGCTATTTAGTGAATGATGCTACTACGCATAAATCTCAAGTGACGAGTCCCTCCTATGAACTACAAGCTCGGAAGTGCATTCCAAACGGATGCATTTGTTGATGGATTGTTGCATACCTCTTTGGTGGATGAGTATATTCAACAACGTCATCATCTACCTCTTCCCTAGCATTCTGAGCACTCTTGACGTGTACATGTAACTAGTCAGCAAACACAGGTAGGTTGCACAATTCTTAAAGGTATCTTCACTGCGCAAATTGGCATTAGTGGTGAAAGCAAACATGATAAGCCTTGTGCTCCTTCCATCTACGTGCCTTTGCAGTGATGTACTTCTTGCAGCAAATGCCATGACTTTGTAAAAGACTGGACATGCTGCTGATATTAGCAAGTGTCGTTGTTAAAGATATGAAGTGGAGTTCATAGAATGTTAAAACTAACATTTTCCTCTTCCAATTGATGTCAATTTAAACATAGTAAGCATGGTTGTCTTCCTCGACATGGCGACAATTTGACAAACTTGACGTCACAGACAAACAAGAGACCCTCTCTCCGTCTAGTAGAGTCAATTTTAAGGCTGACTTTTAAATATAACACTTTCTTTTTCCAATCTTGACATATTAATGTTTCATTTTATGAAAGTATATCAATTCAATATACACTTATTAGATTCTACATTTTGGGTCATGTTTAAAGTAGATTTTCAAATAATCTCTGCTATTAAATAGGGCCTTATTAGACAAGAGTGTCACTCATACTTGACACTTGTTATGCGCAACATCAGACATCAGACAGACAACACAACAACTAGACCCCAAAATGTGTCCAATAAGACAACTCTGATAGTAAGTGTTACATTGATCATCTAATGATATGCATGAGCGTTGTTATAGCTGTCTCATAAAACGTTCTTCATTGCATATGTTTATAATAACATTAAGCTGTCTTAAATGACATAGCCATCGTCATTCTATAAAGCATGCCAACCATCTCAATATAGGTATTCAAGTTTTTTGTGATGTACAACAAGACAAATCATGATATATTTTGTTGTCAATAATAATATCTGCTTAACATGGACTATGTCATGATTGATGCACTATGTAACCACTATTAATATATGTAGGGTTCAATGTACACTTACTCTTGCCATGGCTCTAGACATGCCGCGTTGTCAAGCACAAACAAATGCGCATATCCACGCACAACATGTCAACATTTGACATCTTACTCTTCGTTTTCTCATTAGGCTTCAAGACCTCGTCATTCATAGTTGCATCCTCATCTGCATCCCACACACGATGAATTGTTGGCTTGTGCCGTTTCATATACTCAATGCAAAATCCAAGAACATCCTCCATGCAATACCCCTCCACTATGCTCCCTTCTGGAAGCGCATATGTCCTCACGTAGTCCTTCAGCATCTTCATGTACCTCTCAATTGGATACATTCACCAACAGGGGACCGGTCCGCAAATGAAGAGTTATTCCACGAGATGTATGGAGAGGTGTGTCATGACATTCAAGAACGTAGGTGGAAACACTTTCTCTATCATACAAGATGCCATAATGACATTCTCCATCAGCTCTCCCTTGCTGTCTTCTCGCACCTCTTTCTCATAAACCTTTTGAAATACTCAACACATTTTTATGATTGCTTGGAGCACACTTTTGTCTAGTAGGTTTTGGATAGCCACAAGAAGTATTTGCAACAAAAAATAGGGAAAATTGTGGTCCCACATCAATGACTACGCATTGCAATGTTCTAGAGGAGGGGTGTTTATGTGAACGCAATGCACTAAATACCATTTTGTGTTTAAATTCTGAACATCTATAAACGCAATGTTGTCTCTAGATTGACATGGAGACATTGATCCAGACATCTAATGCAACGTAGGAATGACGTATACATGTTATCTATGTTATAGTTTTGAACATTTCTCAATAAAATTTATTACATTGAGTGTCAGTGGTAAGTTTTCTTGAATGTTAGAATAGAAATAAACCTATTGCTTACAACATGTTTATAGATGTCAAATAATCAAAGGAAATGTAAGAACATCATTTGTGATTACCTATTGCATGAAGACATGGTAGTCATGTGTCTTCATGTAATGAAGTTTCCCATCTTTGAGGAGCTTATGAATTGCTCTCACAAAGTTTGTTGGAGTGCAAATGTTTGATATTATTTGCACAAACTCTCTTTGCTCGTCCAGCTTCAATACATACGGTGCATGCGGCATGAAGAACTCGTGACCATGTCATTCTCAGTATTGCAACTATAGCTCCTCTTGCATTTCCAAATCCTCCACATCTTACCAACTTCTGAGGTTGTCGTTCAAGCCTAATAGAGTCTTCAAGATGTTCTTGCATAAATTTTTCTCACAATGCATGACGTCTAGAATGTGCTAGACCATCAGATGCTGCCACCATCAAAACCTATGTCTATTAAAATGCAGAGGAAAACAACTAAATGCTCACCCAAACTTGTGGACATCTTATACACTGGTTTAGGATGACAATTTAATGTATTGTTTGACATCTGCTAGTGACAAATATGTTATTTAGAACATCTAGAAAGATGTCTATTGTGGTGTAACAATATATTCAACAATCATAGCATACAACACACTATTTTTGCCAACATATTTTGTAATATCTTCCATAACGGGGCATTATGATTTCTAATATTGAACTGTACAAGCATTTCTAAAATAGGCATGTGATGGAACATTCTTTGTGATAGTAATCTATATTTTTGCCAATTTCAACAATGGCTAATGCACGTTGCAAATTCCTTTATGAATATCACTTTAATAAATCTATGGCTAGAAGGTGCTACCAAATTCAATTATTTGCCAATATGGGAGTTCAAAGAATGCGCTCAACTGCTTTATACCTGTGAGGTGTACGGGGTTGTTCTTGCCGCCATCCTCTCGACAACCTCTGTCCAAATATTCTTTGACCAAACTGCATACGCAATGATGTCTTGTCCTGTAATTATCCAAGGAGGTATCCGATCTTCACGTTGGCAATTGAAATTTGTATTGCCGCAATATGGGTGGATTCAAGATAAATACCTGCGCATGCCACTATAAACAATCTTCTTACCTTCTGTTGTCTTATCTGGTTGCAAGTCCTTGGTCTTTGCCATCCTTAAATCTGTGTTGGACCCACAATATGGACAACCCTAATATCCATTATAGCATAAACCAAAGATGAGGTCATATGCAAGAAAATTGGAGATTGTCCACATAAGCAATTCTTGCATTGTGAAGCGTCTTAAACCCTTGGGCTGCGAATAATCCAATGCTAGAATGCCTCGTCACAAAGTGTGCAACTCTTGCAGTAACGATCGTATAAATACATTGATATTTTTTGCGGTGGGAGATTGAGCACTTGCTTGATATGAGGATGCTGAGCAAGATTCAAAACTTCTTGGTGACAAAGCACAGCTCTAGGTTGTAAATCAATATCAATGTTGGCCGCGTTGACTAATTGGTGTTGCTAAGTTTGAATTTATTGATGCCGTCTAACGCTAGGGCCAAACACATGTTTCTACATTTGGCTCCAAAGGTGCCAAAGGCAATGTCTGTATTAACATGCTTCCACACTGGAGTGTCTATTACAGAGCGCATGTTTGTGCTAACGTGCTTAGTGTAGCCAATTAACATGCCAGCAATCTCAAAGACTTCCACATCCGTTTCAGCCTTAGTATGAGGGAAAAGTATCAAATAACCTTTGCAAGGATAGAATCTAATTCGTCCATCTAGCTTGATTTGGAGAACTTTAGGCAAGCCTCTAACTCTGTTTCATCACTTTCAAACAACACGTTGTCGGATTAAGAGGAGCATGCCTTAGAAACACGCAGGGTGTCTTGCTACGATTGTGCATTGCCGATTAAAATTGTTGTCAATCTTGATCTTCTCTTCAGATCTTCAGTCTTTAGTCTTCCGTTGGCCTATCATGTGGCTGGCTCTAACGGTATAAGGGTCAAGGTAGGGATAAGAGCCCACTGGATACGGAACGGGTAGATTGAGACAGCAGACACGAGCTGCTGTCCGTATGACAGGATCCTAAAATCAAATTCACGATCTGCTTGCCAAAACTCCAGATCGTGAGAACAGAGCAAGTCTCGACCATGTGAGTGATCAATCTCACTTCGTCACCATGACAATAAATGGGGTTAAGTTTGGTTTAACCCAAACTGCCCGCAATAAGGTTTACAAAACAAAATAGAAATGAATTGACAAACGAGCTTCCAAAACCGGCTAGGAATAACAAAGTCACATCCCAAAACATTCTTCTTGAAATCTTCATATCTTCAGATCTTCAAGTCTTCATGTCTTCAAGTCTTCATGTCTTCAAGTCTTCATGTTTTAATAAAAACAATGGGGAAAATCACAAATAATAAGTCCTAGAAAAGCAGCAACCTTCTATCTAGTGCCATAGATGGCTCAAAAATTCAAATACTAAGTATAATAAGAATTTGAAAATCTCTTCTAACCTTCTAACATCTCTCCAAATTTCAACTCAATCTAAGATATTGTCCAAAAGTTATGCGAGTTCAAAATAGAGGCTCTTCTTCCTCCTTACAAACTAAACACTACCTCTATAAACCTCTATAACTTTTGTTCTATACATTATTCATAGAAATTTAATATCAATTTAGAAATATGATATCACTAGCTACAATTTCTAAAATTTTCAAATCAAAATAAAACTCTGTCCAAAAGCTCTAGTCAATCAAAGTGTGGGTTTCAATTTTTTAGAGAGCACCCAAACCCTCAACTTTTACCCATTATAACTTCTTCAATAAAATTCCAAATGAAATGATTAAAGACAATTCAAAAAGCTATAACAACAAACTATCACCTCTAAAAATTTGAAAAGAAAATTTCATATTGTCCAAAAGTTGTAGCTCTTCAAAATCTCGGCCTTCTCCTAACAAAAGGGCAGCTACCTCTAAACCTTTACACCTCCATAACTTTCTCGTTCAAACTTCAAATCTCAAATTTAAGGACTTTCTAAAAAGCTAAGACTATGATGAACACTTCTTCAAAATTTTGTTATAAAATGATATACAAATCATAAGCTATGGCTTGTCAAAGTTTCAGCCTTTCTTCATAGTTTGGAATTTTGACTCCAAAATTTGAACACTCATAGCTTTTGCATTACAACTTCAAATAAAACTTGCAAATTCATTTTGGAAAGGTAATCACACAAGGAACAACTTCTTCAAATTTCAATTCAAAATTATGTATATACAAAAAAAAAATTTTACATCAAAATTTTGGGATTTCTTCCCTCTTCTAACCAACACTCATCCACTAACTTCCAACATACTAAGAAATCTTTTCTCCTTGATTTCGACCCTATCTAAGGTAGGGAGGTGGGGCACATCAGCCCATGCCCCTCTCTATCTTAACCTCACCATAGATGCCAAACCTCTTTTCCTTTCACACCTTTTCCATTTACTTCTAAATCTTTAATATTTTTTATATAAACAAAGGCAAAATATATGAGCCTTTCAAAACATCTAGATAAATACATAAAAAAGATTAAATTACAAAATGAACACCACCGTAAAGTGGCCACGTGCCCTTGCAAGCATATAATAGAGTCAATCGCTTATTTTCAGTCGCCAAGTCGTGGACTTAGTTGACTGGAGAAGCGATTGTCTCTGGCTGCCTGTCGATCCGGATTCAAATCTCATTGGACTCGTCGAGCCGTGACGGCGGCCGACGGCTTGGCAACTAGTGAGGCAGAAAATTAGTCCAGCCAATCCGCTATCTACTCCCCTGAGCTGTACATGTAACAAGACGGCGCAGCGCACTGGAATCTATGACCACTGCGCTGTCACCAAACCGTGGTCTTTACCACGACCATCCCTTTTGCCTCAACTGTTGATTTATTGAAATCAACACAAACATAAATAAATAACGAATATCTACATAATGGAGGAATCTCCATCAGGACAACGCATCCGTTTGGGCATGCATGGATGTTGTTGTAGTCTAGATCCAGTTTTAGAATAGTCTTTCTAGCCTTGTAATGATTGCTTGGTAGCTTATTATCATTTGGCAAGAGGTCTGTTGCCAAGTAGTACAATAGCTCATCCACAAACTTGTTATTGACACCAAAAACAACGCACATATTCATGATGATAATTGTGGCGGACACCACACTTGTCTTTGAACCAGTGTACACTGGCATTGTAGCTAGCTCGTACATTCCATGTAACATCTCTTTGATGACGCTCCCAGTGTCATCTTTTTCTAACATGTTTGAGTTGGCTAGGGATTGTTGGTACAATTCATCCACACAATCAAATATATCCATAATTTGCCTTTGCATGTTGTGGTACTCGTCTATGACAATGTAGTCATTAGCAAAGGGGACTCCCCTTTGAAATAAGGCAACGTTGTTACTTTGGACAAGTTGAGGTTGTTGGACAATACAAACGGACAGACAAATCAAACCGCACAAGCGGACGTGTCCGTGCTCTCACATTTTTAGGGCATTTTTAGGGTTTTTAACTTAAAAATGGAAGAATCAAATCATCTTTTTTCATTTTTATTATGTGATATGGCTTTGAATCCAAGTTTTGACTTCATATTAGCAACAATGAGTGTCACTAGCATGTACAAAGTAAGTTTTTTTAATCATTTTGTATTATTTTTTACAGTCAACTATGAGTTGACTTCATCGGATGGACCATGACCTCAATTGAACATTTCAGGCGGACAGGCGGACAGGCGGGCAGGCAGATGGGCAGCCTAATGTGACAACCATGATATAAGGCATGTCATCTTTAGATGGAGCATTGTCAATATTGGCGTTGCCAAAGTCATCAAAGTTGTTCACAACAACATTGTTGTTGGAAGCAATATCTTCAAATCAAATACCACTTGGTGGAAACCCTTCTGGTGGATCTCCACCTATCATGGATTTTGTCAAAAAACAGTCTTTGCCCACGACTGCGTGGTGTCTTTGAATGATTTCAATCTGCTTATGTTGGCCACCATGACAATCCTTACACGGGCATGGGTAAGACTTGTAATTGTTGGCGATTGCTACGAGCAATTCCGTCTGCAGTATATGGTCGCCAACAAAGATATGGCGCAAAGTCCGTCTATCACTAGCAATGCGCACTTTCACACCGCAGCTAGACATGATAAAGGAATTGACACTTGCTATAGGGTCACAATTACACGGACAATTGTCTATATTAGCACTTGAAGTGGAAACAACAATCCACAACAATTTAAAATGTCCTTACACTTGGATAGCACTCACATGCTGAAACAGCTTGCAATATACAACATTATGTACATTAGAGCAATCACATCAACTCATATGACAAAATAGACATCTGCTAGATGTAACGTCAATAGTAGCAGCACGTGTGATACATCCATGTTCCAATAAACATCAATGACAATGCATCCATGTCTACATGGATTTCTTGAAGTTGTGAGAGAAATAATACTTGACATCCTCAGTCTCTGACTCCTACATGGTGGGTCACTTGGGTGCCCTACAAATGCACCACCACCTCTAGAGCATAGCTCCATATTGTAAATGAATCAATAAATTGCCTAATAGTTTGGTGTTCACGAGTCTTGAACCTCCAAAGATCCCTCTCTAACTCTTCCTTGTCTTTTGCTTGCATAGCTTGCTTATACAAATAATTATTATAATCGGCCTCCCAACTATCAAATGGATAACATCCTTGGTAGGCCGACAACATGCTATACAAATTACTGTGGTAGACGTCATCTATCATGTCTAGCATGAAATCCTTACTAGACAAAAGATCTTGTTTATAAAAAATCATGTGGTCTTTATGCCTGAAGGCTAACTGTTCAAGGGATTCTGCATATTCCATGTTACAATTTTCAAAGGGGTGTGGTTCATATGAATCTCCAACTTCTCCTACAATCTCAAAAGTGGAAACTGAATCCATGTCCATTTCATAACTTTCAAAGGGGTATGGTTCATATGGATCTCCCACTTCTTCCATAAACTCAAGGGAGGAAAAAGAATCACTGTCCATTTCCATTTTAGTTGTCCTGCACCCCTACAAAAACTCAAGTCCGTGCTTGTCAAAACCCACCCAGCATGCCACTATGAGCATGCTTAGCGCACCCACTAGATATTGTTTAGTAGAATGTTTGAGTCAATGCCCAAATGTTTGAAGAAACATCAATCACAACGTTGTAACAAACATCATTGACAACTGCATATAAGGCAAACAATCTAGCTATGAGGCTGAATACAATACTGTCTTCAAATCTATGTTTATGAGAAGGTTTAAAATAAAATTACTGAAAGTGAACCACCACCTTGCCTTGCTAGCACATAAGCTATTGCTAATCTTGAAGACAATCTATGACATCTAAAACAATCGATACCCATTGAAGCCAAAAAAGCCAAATAATACTAGGCAAGATTTGAAAGGGGTTTTGGCCTGGATCTAATATTGAAGGCAAGCCTACAAGGCTAAAAAGATCCCTAAGTGTTGTCCTCCATTGCCCCTCCCATCAAATCAATTTCTACAAACTAATAAGATTCAACCATATTCTACATATATTTTCAACTAGGCAATTGCAATAATCACATATAGAAAAAAGATTAAAAACAAAAAGTGAACCAAGTTGCGCCAATCTAAGGGAGGGACCATCCACAAAAACAAAAGTGTGTCTCTTGATGACAGACTTGACCACGGGTCGACAGTATTCACATAATGGAATACGGATAATGGGATTCAATGTAACCACCTACCAGCCCCAACATAAACAAACAAGCAATCCAAACTAAAAAAAAATCCTTGACACAAATATCCATGTGATCCCAATTTGAATTAAAATGCACGATGGTCACATCAATTACCATATTATATAAACTCAACTAAATAAGCACTCTCTACTTCTTTCTAGTCCCTCCTTTTAATTCCCAAGCACTCAAACCACGCAATGATCAAACATAAGCAAAGTCTTCTCTTCCACCCCAATCGACACCTGATCCTAGCATTCCCCAGCATTAGCCTTGGAAAACAAACATTGAAAAAAAAAAAAAAACAAGGGTCGTTACATTTGTTCCAGCCCAACACAATTGAACTAGCATTCTAAATTAAAAGGGTTCCTTAATTAACATAATTATCCGTTTGATCCCAACTTAAATCAACAAACGCAGTGGTCACATGAAACTTTGGATTATGAATTGAATTACATAAACACCCTTCATTTAACTCCAGCCTTCCTTTTAACTCACCAAACATTCATCCCACAAGATTAGCAAACATAAGCAAACTCTTCTCTCCACTCCATCAACACTTGATTTTAGCATTGAATGTCTTTTGCTTTGGAAAACAATCATTGCAACAACAAAAAAAATACAAATGCAAGTGTTAAGGCTGTGGAGTTGTACCTGAGCAACATCTTCACCAAGTTCTTTGACTAGATTACACAACAGATGCTCAAGCACGTCGGTTTCCTTGGCAGCAACGACAGCACCGACCTCTTCTAGACCATCTGCAGCTTGAAGATTTGCAGCATTTTTGAGAAAGTCATTGACAACCAGAAGAACACCTCTGTCACATCGGTAACCAAGGCTTGCGTTTTTTGGTAGCAAGCGTTCCGCGTGTATGGGTACTATAGTAATAATTTGATAACTAGCTTTGCAAAACACAAGGACAAGCTAACACTAAATTCATTCAGGGAAAGTCTAAAATTGCTAAAGTTATAGGATCTAAGATCAAATATAAGGTAAATAACACTCAATTAAGGAAATGTAAGGATAAAGTTATGACTAAGGTATATCAAATTGGAAATTGGGATAAATAGAAAAGTGCATACTTTCCGTGTGTGAGTTTTGGTAACTACAAATTAGTCCATTGAAGTTGAATGCAATCCAATGCAAATGTTATATTTCTATCTCAAAACATACAAAGGGATTTTGGGTAATTGACATTTATTAATAATAAGCATCAGCAATAGTCTTTGGCAATTGTCACAATCAATACCCAAGTAGTCCAAAGCAATTGTCATTGATTTTATGTTTTGTATTTACAACAAGGCAATAGTCTAGCAGTGAGTGTCTATCAATAACCATGTGTCAGTTTTATCATTAAATATCCACATATAAGGCCAATTTAATTAATTTCCATCCTTAACCTTTTTTGCTTTCAGCACGTCTATGGCCTAGTTCAAATAGGATTCAAAAATGAATTAATCAATTGCCATCTTCATTCTTTTATATCATAGCCATTTGCTTTCACTATATGTCATATAAACTAATTAGTCAGTCTTGATCTCTATAGAATAATTCTATTCTATCCCTATTAGTCAATAATCATTCTAATCAGTCAATAGCTAATTCAATTCTATCACATAATATTGAATCTACTTCTATTGCTTCAATTTTCTATCACATTCCTATGATCACTACAAGAATAAACAACATTTTATGTCAACTGCCGTCTGCTTCTCTTTGCAGTATCTTGCAATGTTTAGGAACTTGTACTTAGATATAATCTCTTGCTTAGGGTTCACGCTCTAGGCTATAGCTTTTCTCCTTTGCTCCAATGTTCAATCATAAAAAAGCACACGCAGAGAATCACTCTCAGATCATGGCCATCATCTTTTTATTCATGCATCACATTAATTCATCTCCATCATCCCAATCAGATTATAGCCTTTCTCTTTGATTTAACAACCCGAGCTATATCCTCACAAACTTCAATTAGAATTACTATCCACTCTAATAGTTTTCATACTATTTCTCTCATAAGCATCTCACTGCCTTAATTCATTTTATGCATTGAGTTTTACAATCACAATTCTGTCAATTGCCTTGAGCATTTCACTCTCTAAAATACTTGCATGACTTCTGTCAATCAACCAGCAATGATTTGGATTACTCCTCTTGAGTATATCCTTTTTAGTCTATTGCCTTGGCTATAATAAACTCAAGATTGCATTTTACTAACAACAAGGCATTCATTCACAAATAAACAATTGGCCATTGCCTTAAGCTCTCAATCATTGAGACACTCTCATAGAATAGCCTCAACTTTTGTGAACAAGAATGTTTACTTCAATCCATTACGTTGCCTGTCTCAGGCTGTAATTAAACAATTACACTTAGGCTATAGACAGGTGGGTAGTTGCAAGAATGACCTACCAGTTTTGTCTCAAATACCCTTAAGATTGGTATTACTATGTAGTACTATGAGCTTTTGAAATAATTTTTTTAAATAAAATAAAATATGGACAATTTGTAAAGCTCTTAAATTAGCATACTTGTGAAAATTCAGATTTCGCAAAATTTTATTCTAAAAGTTATGCACAAAAATAGAAGGACATAAATTACCAACAAAAAGCCACTTTCTTTCTTGCTTTTTAGAAAATAGTAAAATAATTCAATAAAACAAAATAAAAACTGGCCATTTGAAAACTCATTAAACGCATTCACATGGTACAATTGCTTTGCTGTGGAATTTCTTTGTATTTTGCTAATGAAGGGAGATAGAATGCCCACTTTGAGACAATGTAGATGCCATGGAATTTATAATTTTGCAAAACCTTTCTAAAAATGGATGTAAGCATGCTTCATAAACAACATCCTTGATTTATAGCCCTAGAAAAGCTTTTTTGGATCCAAAATTGTACTAAAAACCTCAAAAATGGCTAAGGTAGATACCTATTTGGGGGCTACTTAAAAATAGCAAGATAATTTTAAAAAACATCAAAAAATCACTAAACACCAATAACTTGTTTGTTCACGTTACTCTAAAAAGAGAAATCAAAATAACTTCTTTTGCAAAAAGTACAAGCAAAAAACAAGCCACAAAAGGTGAGGGGGACAGAATGTAGTACAGGTCATTCTTGCAACCACCCTAGTATACTCACTCACTGAGTCACAATCGGCCATTGCCTGAAATATACACATTAAATCAATCACATCAATTGAATCATAACAACAAAATCAATTTACTCACACAACAAAGGTCTTGCAATCTCCAAGCCAAATATACAAACACACATATAGAATATTGCCTTCCACAGTCACAACAGATTGGGCGCATACATAATATAAACATAAAAATGAATACTACAAAGAAAACAAAGAATTTGCAACGGAAGTCAGATTTAAATTTTGCTCCAAGTTAAAATGAGAAGTCAATAGCCATATATGCTTTCCAAAAAGCTAAATTCCCGTATCAACTTCCCAACTACTTAACCATTTATAGCCTAGTGTCCATTCATAAGACAATTGACTATACATTCACATTATATTTCAAAATTGGTATGCACTTTACTTCCATTTACATTTCAAAACTCAAATGCAAAACCAAAAAATAAAAATGTTGATCATAGGAATTGTTGGAGCCTAGAAACCAAGGTTTGAAATTGTTCAAGTAGATTCAAAGTAAGGAATCCATTCTTAGCAAAAAAAATTGCTTTCATGTGTGGAGGAAATGGTAGAAATATGGATTAGCAAAAATATACAATTTCTTAGTTAAATTAAAGGGTTAAAGAGAAAAACTTAAAGTTTCCTCTCTAATTGGAATTTGGCATCTGGAACAGTCAACTGGGAGCGATAAAGAGATTTTGGTGAAACCATAACCAAAATCGGACATAAACTAAGCGCTAACGGACACTATCGAAAGCCAAAGGGCAATGCCAAATGGATAGAAACTCTGCACGATCATTTCAACAATCGCAACGGTTGACTTAATGTCTCAAGAATTAGATTCAAAAAGAAGGGGAATGGAGGTCATTCCTCACTTGTTTCATTTCTTGTTTGAATCATGTTGCAATTAAGGAGTTGTGTATTGTGTGTTTGCTAGGACGAACGAGTTTGGAGTGTTGTAGTTTCTATTCCTAGTGCGTCAGGAAAGATGGTGAAGGTAGGGAGAGAAGAGGAACCTCATCCGGTTCCTCTTTGGTCAGTGATCCTTGCCTTGCCTAAGAGTAAAAAGGATAGAGAGCTCTTGGATGAGGATTTGCAACATATGCACTACAAAGGAAATTGTCCAAAATGACCAAAAATATGTCCAAATCAACATGGCTAAACTTATAGAATTTGTCCACTTTGAAAGTTTTTTTGTCATTTTGGACACATTTAGTCAATTTTGACATGTGAATTAGGACACAATTTCTTGTAGTGATTGGCTGCCGTGGCTTAATTCAAACTTTGTGGAGTTTGAAAGATGAAAAGATGGTGCGGGAATTGATGGTGGATCCATTCAACAAATGGGAGTAGATTGTGAGAGCTCAATCATCTAAGTGGACAATTGAAAACTCGTGTGCAGTGTTGTGAGTGCTCAAATCTCCTCCTCGAGAAGTAAGTGCAAGCACAACTGAGTTTTAAGAAAAATGGGCAATTGAGCTAAATACAAGAGGATAGCAAGAGGGTGATTTTGGTTGTAGATTTCCAACTAAAAGATGCCTTCTAAGCAATGGATCTTTTCCTGACAACCTCTACAACATACAATGATGAGCAAAATAGAACTACGTACTTAAGTAATCAAACGTTGTTTTGACGTGGGCTAACCAAAATGGGAAGTAGGAGTGATCATACCTGGTCGTGGGACCCAACATACCCTATGGCATTGTTGATGATGGTCCCTATGCGGTCGTTGGGCAAGTTCTTGGGGTGCGGATACCTCCAATGGCAAGTACTTCTCAATCGTTGACAAATAATCACATAATACTAGTGAGTTGCTAGGGGCATATCCACTAGTGCACCAGTTGACACACCGTACTTATAACAAATAATCACAATGTTGGATACATGCCTGGAAGAGGATTGAGGATGACTTCTCCCTCCTTTTTATAACCTCAATAGTATCTAGAACGACGCTAAATGACTATTTAGCCCACCTTTAACCAAAATATGACGAGTTTGCTATTCGAAAGGCTGGGCTATGACGCAATCCAAGAGTTTAGCAAATACCAAGAGAATTTTGTGGTTCTAGAAGTGTAGAACTCATTATTCAACCCTTACTATTATGGCCTTGTTGGATAATGTGTAGTATGAGTGCTCAAACCTCTCCCTTGAGAAGTAAGCGCAAGCACAATCGGGTTCTAACAAAAAATAGATAATGAGCTATAATAGCAAGAGGGTGAGTTTGGTTGTAGATTTCCAACTAAAGATGCCTTCCATGCAATGGATCTTCCTAATGAATCTACAACATACAATGATGAACAAAATAGAGTGAATCATTAAGGAGTCAAACATCTAAATAAAGGTGGCTAATTGAAATGGGGGCTTAAGAGATCATACCTCGTCATGGTGCTCTACGTAATCGACAGCCGGGTCGGTAATGGTCGCCATTCTCCCTTGAGCGCGGATGTGGTGGTGGTAAATCAAATATGTAGTGACTCTACTCTAGGGACAAATAATCACAACATACCAATGGGTGGTTTGGCACAACCTCACCCTTAAAGCGGGTCATTCTATGTACATGTGACGAATAGTCACAACTTAGAGTGGGCCAAAAGATGGCGCTCCTAAGGTCTTTAGCCCTCTTTAAATACTTCTATGGTATCCAAGGGTGATTGCAAGAATGACCTGTACTACATTCTGTCCCCCTCACCTTTTGTGGCTTGTTTTTTGCTTGTACTTTTTGCAAAAGAAGTTATTTTGATTTCTCTTTTTAGAGTAACGTGAACAAACAAGTTATTGGTGTTTAGTGATTTTTTGATGTTTTTTAAAATTATCTTGCTATTTTTAAGTAGCCCCCAAATAGGTATCTACCTTAGCCATTTTTGAGGTTTTTAGTACAATTTTGGATCCAAAAAAGCTTTTCTAGGGCTATAAATCAAGGATGTTGTTTATGAAGCATGCTTACATCCATTTTTAGAAAGGTTTTGCAAAATTATAAATTCCATGGCATCTACATTGTCTCAAAGTGGGCATTCTATCTCCCTTCATTAGCAAAATACAAAGAAATTCCACAGCAAAGCAATTGTACCATGTGAATGCGTTTAATGAGTTTTCAAATGGCCAGTTTTTATTTTGTTTTATTGAATTATTTTACTATTTTCTAAAAAGCAAGAAAGAAAGTGGCTTTTTGTTGGTAATTTATGTCCTTCTATTTTTGTGCATAACTTTTAGAATAAAATTTTGCAAAATCTGAATTTTCACAAGTATGCTAATTTAAGAGCTTTACAAATTGTCCATATTTTATTTTATTTAAAAAAATTATTTCAAAAGCTCATAGTACTACATAGTAATACCAATCTTAAGGGTATTTGAGACAAAACTGGCAAGTCATTCTTGCAACTACCTCCAAGGTGACTCCTAATGATGCCTTGCCCCACTAGCGGCTAGTATATGATGGGTTTGCTGTCTCAAATGCAAAACTTTGATGTGAAAGACTTTAACCCTTGAGCGCCCAAAAGACATTATAATGTCTTTCCAAAAGTTGGGTCAACGTAAATTTGACTGAGGTAATCTCATTGCTCTTTTGATGAAACTACCTCTAATCAAGCCCATCACGATGAATATTCCTACTAACAATCTGTATGGTTTCAATCTTGTAATTTGTATTTGTCAGTTTGGAGGGGCACTTTGATTGCAAGGTGGTCTGTCTAAACTGGATTTTAAGTTGGACGCTCAAGGGTTAATCAAAAGATGTAGCGTAGTTTGAGACAACAGGTAAATAATTACCTTGGATCAACCTAGGTTGGTGGAGGTATTGAATGCCCCTCCATTCTTGGTCTTTTTTCTTTCTTTTTTCTTTTCCAAGTGCACGAATTTCCAGAGAAGAGGCTCCTTGTCAAGGGCAGCACTCCGGCCTGTGAGGCTAGCCGAGTTGAGGACCAGTGAGGGCCAAGTTGAGGACCGACTGGGGTCCTAGGGCCGGGTATCAACGAGAGGAGCTTGGGTAATGGCAAGGGCGCTAGGTGACGCCAGTTGTGGGGGTTGGAGCCTAAGAAACTGATTAGTGGAAAGTTGTCCGGAGGGGGTAAGGAAGCAATTGATTGGAGAGCAAGACAGTGAGCTTCGAGAGCTAGGACACGGCCAAGCATGAGAGCTAGGCAGCCAAGAATTTGAGAATTGGCAGCTAAGAAAGGAGAGCTAGACTGCCAGAGGACCCTTGAAGCTAAACATCCGAGGAATGAGAGCTGGTCAACTGAAGGATGAGAACTAGAAGGTGAGAGGACTTGAGAGCTTTACATTTGAGAATTGAGGGTGAGGTAGTTGAAGGGGAGCTAGACAGTTAGGAGCCCCTCGAAGCTCAACATTCAAGAATTAAGAGCAGCGCAGCTGACTGGGAAGCTAGGCAGCAAGGATTGAGAGCTAAGCAGTTGAGGACTTGAGGGCTTAATAGCAGAGCTTGGAGAGTTAGACATGGCCGAGAATGAAAGCCAGGTAGTTGAGGACTTGAAAGCTTAATCAGCAAAGAATTGAGAGCTAAGCAGTTGAGACTTGAGAGCTTAACATCAGAGAATTTGAGAGCTAAATAGCCAAGGGGATCCTCAAAGCTAAGGACCACAACCTCAAGTTAAGGTGAGGATCATGTGGGAATTTTTGTAGAATTGATTAATACTTATTTAGTGCTTACTTCTTTTGAGCCACTTTTGTTAAGAAGGAGAGACGGGGGGTCAATTCAAATGAATTAACAAATAGTTTGGGTATGGGGTGAAACTTGCACTACAAGGTAAAGGTAGGGTATGGGATGTGTGGAAATTTTTGTGGAATTAATTAACACTTACTTGATGGTGACTCCTCTTGGATTTACATTTTCATTTAAGGATAAATGGGGGGTTAATTATAAAGGAATAGCAAAATGTTTGGTTTTTGGGTGAAAGTTTTACTACAAAGTAAGGGTAGGTTAGGATTACTTGGAAATTTTTGTGGGATTAATTGACACTTATTCAATATTAACCCTGTTTGGGTTCACATTTAGCAAATGTGGCCAGCTAAAGAGCTTTTTTGATCCCATATCAAGAAAGCACTTATGACTCCTGCTCTGCCAAGGTGCCTCCATGAATTCTTGTGGAGGCATTGGACAAGTTTTCAATGCTGACTTCTTTTAAGTAATGTGTGACTTTGTGGGGAATGGGTGAATGGGACAATTAATATGTATATCCTTCTCAGTTTGGTTTTAACACGACTTTGAATTGCTCAAGGGTTCTTATAGAGGAGAGAAGTTAGTAGATTTAGTGTCCAAAAAATAGAAGTCACGTATGCCTTAGTGAACCCTCAAACAAACACTAAAAAGAAATGAGCGCTTATACTATCTGGCATAAACTTGGTCTTAATTGCAAACACTTGTGGTTCTACGTAATATAGAGTTGAGTTTTGTCATGTGTTGTGAGAAAACACTTACCCGCATGCACTCTAGAGGCACTCTTTGATGCAAACCGCAATTGTTGCCACTCCACAAGCATTTCACGACGTTACCCACACTCACAATCACCTAGCACCCACTTTGCACTGCAACTAAGACTTGTACCAAGCACTCCACGTCATCTACCCGTGCTTGCGGGCACTCAGCGGTGCGTAGCAACACCCAAAACCAACCCACGGCGCGTATCAACACCCAATACCACATTGAGCGCGTATTGACACTCAACACTCCACCAAGGCGCATATCGACATTCAACACTCCACCAAGGCGCGTATCAACACTTTGTGGCGCGTTCAAAAATTTGTGAGCATTGGTTGGCGTGTATTGAGGTTCACAATTGACTTGCAATGTTGGTCGAGAGTTGCAATCACTTTGCGGCATGACCCAAACAAGCAAGCACTCTGCTATGCGTATCAACACTTAGCAACCACTTTGTGATGCAAACCGCAACTTGCAGGCACTTCACAACACGCATTGACAAAGGTGTTTTGCAAGACTCTTTCAACATGGCTGTTGCATGTCTCTTAGATCAAGAAGTATAGATACAAATGTATTTTTAGTTGTGAATGTGTATCAACGTACCGTCTTACTCAACTACATCAAGGCTTTCATGTTATAGAGTTAGCTCTTCACCCGGTAAAGTCATTGTGAAAGTGCCCTTACTAAAGTGAATAAGCTTCTCCTCTCTTGCAATAGGATAAGTTGCATAAGCTGACACTTGTTGTAACCTTGAAACTCTTGAACAAGCTCCAATAATGTTACTTGGAGAAAACAACAAGAATCCTTACATCAAAAATTAAACACTACACAAGTCTGAGTGGATGACGTACACTAACTTTCTAACCAAATGGCAAAAATTGTATATTAAAAATACAAGAGATAGCTATTCTCATATTTGAAAAATTAAGTACACATTTGGGTCACTAGGATACAAATAACAAAACTAGATTTTTGAATAATCCTATAATTGGGACACTACATCCTACACAATAACACACTTCAAGTACAAGTAACAACAACAAAATCTACTTCAACGCACATGATACAAATCAAAAGAGCACTAGCAATAGGTCCCTTACGTTGAAAAAGTCATGATTTTTGCATGATAGATAAGATTCAACTAGTGTAAATCAAATTGTGATGAAGACCAAGACATCAACTTGATTGTATTTTCCCATTACAAATTGAAATGACTAAAAAAACTTTGGAATTAAATGAAAGTAACAAAATAATATAACAATGTAATTCATTCATGATAAATGCAGTTTTCTTATGCCATTTTTGTTGATCATCCACGGTAGCATGTGTTTTTGAATTAGCCTCTTTGGCATCTTCTTTGTGTTTGCTTCTTCCCAACCAAGACTTTTGTCAATAGACGTAAGTTTTACATAGGGAAGCCCATTTCTAGAAGAAGGAACATCAATAGACGTTGTTCCTTTGGATTCAGTATTTGGCTTTGAATTTAGGAAAGCTTGCTTTGAGGCTAGTGGCTTTTGAGGAACTTGACTTGGTGACAACCTCATAGGGGAACAAAACATCTCATGTGGCATAATCCCACACGCCATCATCCTGTTGTATAACAAGACATGAACATCAATGACTTGCACCAACAAAAAACAATTTCAATGATTAAGCATTGGAACAAGAATGAACGGGTTTCAAAAGCATTTCCCCATGCTATGGTAACATTATATACCAGTATGCCCACCCCAAATCATGTGACGGAATTGAGTACTTCCAAGATCAAAGTACTTTTGAGCAATGACAAAAAAAAGCAAAGAAGAGATAAATACCTAACATGATGAGGACACTAAACCAGAACAAGCCCAAACTCATCAAGTTGATGTCCAAGAGGCTCATTCATAGCTTTTTTAGCTCTTGTTTTTGCGTCATTGATTTCCAACATTGTGGTTAGTGAAAAGCCAGCCTCCTGACAAAGTCAAACTAGTCTATTATTTTTCCTTGTTGCATGCAGTTGCATATTTGTTCATAAACTTGAAATTTTGATAATCCTTGCCTTTGCTGAAACAATTCAAGAGAAGCTCTAATTAGAAACTCAAGTAACAAGGAAAAAGCTAGGCTATTATTATAACCTTAGACATAATCAGGTACCTTTGTGGCTTTGAAAAGATCTACTTCCATAAGTGATATTTCAAAGCATAATGTTGTAACATTCTCATAGAAACAGCAGACATTAGCTATCTAAATAACTTAAGCTTTTGACCTTTGCAAACATTGCTAAAGCAGTTGCTACTTACACTAGTCTCCTTAACACTATGATTCATTGTATGCCATAGCTCCCAACTTTCCAAAAGATCATTTGTGTTGTTCTAATATTTTTGTACCACATAACAAAATTGAATACACGCAATATGAAACCTATCATTTATCATTGAATTATAGCAGCTTTTGAGAAATTCACAAACTACCCAAAATTCCACAACAACTATGCCACAAGCTTCTAAAATAACATGCTACTTGCAATTGGCACTACCTCAAATAGAAATGTATAATTTTCAAGTGCGCCTTCAAATAATCCACACCAATTTCAAAATTATGCGCAACAATCTCAAAATGACACTATTCATAGAACTAAATATCACAATTTTCCTTAGATAATGGGCCATAACATGCTACTACTGCTAAAAACGCATGTCTCATTCTCATTGGACATCATAACTTTATACAAAGCATTATTTAGGAATCAAGGTATAGCGTACAAAAAAACTTAGTAAAAGGAGAGATCAATCTTGTACTTTGACCCATTACGTTGGACAAAAGTCACCTTGTGTTTTGTTGTCATTTGCATATTCACTTTAAATGATCAAATTGTTGTTATCTTGGAATTAGAAACTAGTAACGCTTTAAAAATTCTTGGAAAAGAGAATTTTCTCCAAAAGCAAGGGCAACCAATACTCACTTTAAACCAAGAGATGCCGTGTCTTTGAATCAAAGCATTGCCAAACATTCTTAAAACAGGCTGCTTAGATATGTGCGTCCAATGTGACTTTTATCACAATCAAGAATGGAAGAATCAAATAATGCCAAATTTGCAACTAACCTAATTTAGTGCTAAAGGATAGAGAATCCACAATTATTCTCTTGTGTCACAACCAATTCAAAATGAGTCGCAAGTGATCATTATAATTACTTTTGACTACTCTCTTTTGTCTATTGACAATAAGTTTCAAAACAAAGTATAGCTACGTAATTGCTATACATATGTAAAAAGCAGCAGCTAAAATTCTTATACGCTGACATTGAGAATATCCATCACCTTAGCAACGGATTTGTGATGATTTTAAATCATCTCTAGACAAAACTTTGAACTCTTGTTATTGCTTTGCATACAATAACCATAGAAAGCATATTCTAAAGCATCAAATTGCCTATAAACAATTTGATTAGTTCAATAACAAGAAGTGAACTCATTGTTTATTGCTTTAAAGTCTAGTTAAAGTAGATATGCTACCTACCAATGAAATATGCGGGGGAAATAATGTTGTCATTAAGCCATCAAAACTCTATAGAGGTGGATGAAAGATGATTGATGTAGTAAATCACTTGAAACAGAAGTAAATAGAGTTACCTACACTAATGAGTGGAGTTTCAAAATTTCAAAAATGCAACTCTGTGTGTCTACTTGACCAATTATTTTAAGAACTAGAGTTATAGACTTGCATCTATTGGAAGAATTCAATCATCTAAAAATGTGTGAAAACTTTGTACCAGCTAAGGCAAAATTCTGACACAGTGATGGTGCTGGAGCTTTGGGATGCTCAATTTGTTTAAATGGTGCTTCCTAATGCAAAGTTCTGATCCAACCTAAAACTTCTCCCAAAATGCTCAAAACTTTGCCTCCCTTACAAGATGCGCGTGTGCAAGTTCATGGCTCATGAAAACCCTTGAAGCTTGATTCCTTCAAAACCTCAAGACTCCGCAATTCAAACAAGCTATTTTTTTGAGTGCTTCCTACAGATTGGGCTTGTGTATGGTTCTCAATGTTGAGAACCTATCAAGAACCAATTTGAGAATTTGTCAAGAACCTATTGAGAACCTGCTGAGAACCTGCTAAGGAACGTGTTGAGAATTTGTCAAGAACTTGTTGTGAGCTTATTTGTGCCCCTTCAATGAGTTTAATGGTATATTAAATGTTGTGTTAAGGTTGCCCCACACTAATTTCTTGACAATTTAGAGTATTTGATAACTTACTGCTCCTATAGTGATTTTCATCATTAACAAGTTGTAAAGGGCCTAAAAACAACAATAAAGTTATTGAAAAACAAACCATTGACATCAAATTGTAAACCATGTGAAAATCAAGTGTTTCGAAAGTTGCATGCACCTTTAAGTGGTCAAGTGATGAATCATGAGATAACTTTTCAAGGCAAGGCAAGGCAACTTGATTTTTGAGGCAACCTAAATGCAATATTCAATGTAGTGAGCTTTCAAATGCAATTTTTAATATTGACAATCATTTGAGAGCTTTTAATTTGAGCCCATAAAGTAAGTTGAAATGCGGTTTCCTTAGAGCATCTCTTTTGTTGCACTTTGAATTTGACACATCAAGAGATATTTATTTTTAAAATGCCTTCAAAACTCTTGTTTTCCACCTTGCACTTCAAATACATTACATAATCAATCATTTGACCATTTACTAAGAGGAATATAAGATAAACTCACTAATTTAGGGTGAATAGTATTTTGGTAAGACAAGTTTTTGACACACAAGGATGGAGTGTCATGAGAAAATTTTGAGAAGCCCTAAAAGCTTATCATCCATGCTTTAAGTGCATCATATTCTACAATACGGCAATGCTAGAGCTGCTTTTACATCAATTACAATGGGTCCATGTTTGAAATGTTTGACTATGGCAAAGTAGTAGTGGTTTTTGCCAGCCAATTCCAACTTAAACTAACTTCTTCATTTATAGATAATTTCAATTTAGTACTACTTTTGATGTTAGATCAAAATAATTTTTTCCACTTCTACGCAATTTCATCATTTTGTTTAATATAGAATATAAATTAATTTAAGACATACCTTTAGAATAATTCTATTTGTAAAAAAAAATCTTCTCAATCACTTCTAAGACCATATAAGCATGAAAAGATATGTGGAGAAGTTATTGAAAACATAAAGAAGATAGAAGAACAAAGGCATACATGGTATTCTCAAATGTATAAGATACAAATGAAAGAGATGAGAATGTTCCAAAACCCTCTCATATATATACTCTTTCAATCACTCTCCTTTCACTTAACTATATGGGATAACCATGCCCATGGTTTAATCTTCTCTATGAATTGCCTCCTACCACATGCTCTCTCTCTAATGCTAAATATTCCACCTAGCATATTTTTTTGACCTAGAGCAAACTCTTAATGCCATATTCCAACTTTTCAACACTTCCACTTTGCGAATGGCCAAAGTCTTCAATGCCCATGGTTCTTGTGAAACACTCATATCTATCCCTCGCCAATACTTTTGTCATTGCATCTGCCAATATTTCCTCAATTGGACAATATTCTAATGTAATGGTTCTTTTTTTTGCCTTCTCCTTCACAAAATGGTGTTGCACCTCGATGTGCTTTGTCTTTGCACGATTCACCAAATTCTTGGCAAAAACTATGGCACCTTGATTGTCACACAAGATCAAGGTGCCCTCCACGTTTATACATTTTACATCCTCCAAAAGCTGCTTTAGTCATACAACATTTTTTGTGCAAAGGCTCGCTGCCATATACTCTACCTCCATTGTGGATAAATCCACCGTAGGTTGCTTTTTGCTACTCTATGACATTATATCCTCTTCAAGACTAAATGCATACCCTATGCTAGACTTCCTATTGTTGGCATTGCTAGCCTAATCTACATTACAGTAGTCCATCAAGCGTATGTGCTCCCTTCCTAATTGCAATTTTACATGAGAGGGTGCCTTTGAGGTACCTCATGATCCTCTTCACCGCCATCCAAAGACTCCATCTTGGTATTGCCATATATTGGCTCACCGTACTAACAGCAAAAGCCAAATCAATCTTTGTCGCTACCATGACATACATCAAAGACCCGACTGCTGATTTGTAAGGTGCATTCAGCATCTTTGAAGCATCCGTATCATACTCTTTTATACTAAACTTTACCAATTTTACCTTGGTGTCCAAAAGAGTGCCAATGGATTTGCAATCTTTCATATCAAACCGCTTGAGCACCTTTTCGACATACTTGATTTGGCTCATGGTGATGGTCCTTGCATCTTGATCTTTTGCAAACTTCACTCCAAAGTAATAGTGCAACTCCCCCAAATCCGTCATCTTATACTCCGCTTTCAATTTGGCCTTTACTACATCCATGGTCTTCACGTTGCTAGAGAAAATGATCAAATCATCAACATACACAAGCACAAGTATCACATGGGCTCCCACTTGTACAAAATACAAACTATAGTCAGCCACACTATTTTCAAAACCAAAACTCAAAAGACTTGCATCAATCTTTTGATATCATGTCCTCTATACTTATTCTAGCTCATACAAGGACTTTGTAAGCTTGCAGATAAGGTGCTCATGACCATGTTGCACAAACCTTTGAGTTGCTCCATGTAGATGTCCTCTTCTAAATCACCGTCAAAGAAGGCCGTCTTTACATCCATTTGGTGCATCTCCAAGTCCAATGATGCTTCAAAGGCCACAACGTAATATATGGTGGTGAATTTGGCCTCGGGAGCAAATGTTTTGTTGAAGTCTACTCCTTGGACTTGAGAAAACTCCTTGCCACCAACCTTGCTTTGTGGCGCACATTCTCCCCCGTAGCATCTCTTTTAGTCTTGAACAACCATTTGCATTCCACTATTTTAAGAGATGGAGGAAAGATGGTCAACTCCTACATGTCGTTGGCATAAAGAGAGTGGTACTCTCTTTCTATGGCTGCCACCCACTTGTTTGCATTTTGAGATTCCAAAGCCTTCTCTAGTGTATTGGAGTCATGAACAAATATCACATTAACATGATTTGAGTTGAAAAATGGTCAAAGAAAAATGTAATTTTTCCACTACTCCTTCAAAGGCTTGCTTACTTTTGTTGACCACCGTATGCCTCCAATATAATGGCTACCTCTTACATGAGCGCTTGGAGCAATATTTTGTGCATTCTTATTTTTTATGACTTTCTTAGATTTAGAGCCTCCATCACCTTGGCTTGTACTTACATCTTCTACAAGGTTACTATCTCCATCTTCAAAGAGCTGGTCATCATCATCTCCATCATGATCATCATTATCCAAAGGCATTGAAGGTGTGTCCATAACAAGGTCACCATTACTCCCACTTAGATCCAACTCAAACTCCCCTTGCAAATCTCTATGCTCTCAAATGGTTACATCACAACATCAAATGATTTTTTTAAATTCTAAACAAATCAATCTATATGCTTTGGAGCCTTTATAATATTCCAAAAAAAAATACCTCACTGTATTTGCATCAAGTTTGGTCATTGATGCATTGGAGATCTTGGCATATACAACATACCCAAAAATCTGATTGTGTGCCACCAAAGGCTTTTACCTACTCCATGCTTTTTGTAGAGTTTTGCCATCCATTACACTAGTGGGATATCAATTGCAAATATACACTGTGTTACTCACTGCCTCGGCCCAATATTCTAGTCCAAGCTTTTGGCCATAAAACATGCTCCTAGCCATCTCCACAGTGGTGCAATTGGTCCTCTTAGCCACTCTATTTTGTTGCGATGTATGTAGAATTGAGGTTTAGTGCACAATACCTTGAGCTTTCAAGTAGGCCTCAAATTGGTTTAAAGTGTGCTCCCCATTGTTGTCAAATTGCAACACCTTTATGAGGCACTCCGCCTCCTTTTCCACCAAAATCTTGAATTCCTTGAATCGCTCAAAACATTCGCTTTTAGTCTTGAAAGGATACACCCACACTTTTTTGAAAAGTTGTCAATGAAGGTCAAAAAATATCTTGCTCAATTTAATGATGTGGTTTTTATGGGGCCACACACATCTAAATGCACAATGCCTAACATCTTGGTGGCATGTGTGGCACCTTCTTGTAGAAACCAATGCCGTTATTGCTTATCCTCAATGCAACCCTCACAAGCATTATGAAAGACATTACCATGAGACTTGGAAAGGTCAAGGCCACTCACTAAGCTTGGAAGAGCCCTCAAACTTTGCACATTCAAATGCCCCATGCGTCAATGCTACAAAATCAGCCCATTTTTGTTTGAAGTGGCAATTTGGACACACTCTCTTCTATGCACAACTTTATACTGCAAACAATACGAGTTGCCCTTATGTGATGCTATGGCTTATGTAATTCCATTAGAAGACCTCACAATGCATCTACGTCTTTCAAATTGCATATTTAGCCCTCCCTCCACTATTTTGCTCACTGAAAGGAGGTGCTTTGCAACTTGGGCACATACAACACATTCTTGAACCAAATGCGCTTAATGCATCCTTCAACAAGAGAGTCTACAAAAATGGAGCCCCCTCTAATGACTTGGAGCACCAAATCATCACTCATGAACACATTCTTTGCTTAAATGGCTTTAAAAGTGTAAAAATGAGCTCTATACAATGACATGTGGGTGGTAGCCTCTGAATCCATGGCCTAATCACCTCCCAAGCTCAATGGACCATTATAAAAGACCATGAATATATAGTCTTCACCACTCTCATTTGCTTTGACTTTGTTGGCCTTCTCACTTTTGTAACTTTTGCATTTATAGCAATTATGAGCAAAATAGTTCGGTTTGCCACAATAAAAGCATAGAAGGGACTCACCTTGAACTTTTGTTGAATCTCCACCACTTTTGTAGCAAGCAAGTAACGCCGCATTTTTTGTGGTCATGATTTGATGTTCTTTATTCCTTGTCACTTCATGCATCAACCGCAACGTCACATATGTAAAGGTAAGCTCCTTAGTGTCCTTGCTCTCCATTGCCACAATCAAGTTCTCAAAAAAAGGTGGCAAACTCTCCAAAATGGTCATGATAATATCCCATTTTGTTACGGGTACATCAAGGGCCTCAAATTGATCCGCAAGAGTCTTCATCTTGTTGATGTGTTGCAAAAGGTCAAGATCCTGATGCATCAAAGACCAAACTTGATGTAAAAACGGTGAAGTATTTGTTTTTAAGATATTGTGAGGGTTCGACAGCATATAGGCTAATTTGTTTGGAGTCTAAGAAAATCATTTGATGTTGTAACGTGACTTTTTGTGAGCATGGAAATTTGCAAGGGGAGTTGGAATTGGGTCTAAGTAAGAGTAGTGGTGACCTTGTCGTAGACACACCTCTAATGCTCTCAGAAGTGGGTCCATAATCTTTTGGAAATATAAGAGAGATAGAAGAGCAAAAGTACACATGATATACACAAATGTATAAAATACAAATAGAAGAGGTGAGAGTGTTCTCAAACCTCTCATCTATGTACTTTTCCAACTATACTCCCTTCACCTAACCATATAGGATAACCACGCCCATGGTCTAATCCTCTCTATGAAGTGCCTCCTATCACATGCTCTCTTCAATGCTTAGTACTCCATTTAGCATATCTCCTTTTGCCTAGAGCAAACTCCTAATACCTGATTCCAACCTTTCAATAGAAGTAAGATAGACTTGTTGTTACGTAAATATTAAATTTATTGAAATTCACAATATGTTATTATCATCAATATAACAAACTTCCAAAAAAAGATACTTTTCCAAACCAAATTGGAAACATGCTTTATCATTAGAAAGCTGCTGCAACTAGAGAAAAGACACAACATAAACCTTAGATATCTCAAAACTTGAAAGTATGGTTTGGAAAACAATTAGCTCATGAGCTTAGACCTACACAAAATTTGGAGCAACATTCACAATCAGTGAAAGCCAGAGTTCATAAAGATGGTGAAGAGAGTATATCATAAGATGATTGCTTAAAAACAAAAGGTGTACTGAATTTGGCTCGGATGTGGTACAAAAGATTGTATCAAAAACACATTTCAGACACTATAAGTGTTAGAATGTGGGTTATTGAAAACCCAAATTTAGTTTTCTTCTACCAAGAGGGTTTGAATACATGTGATCAATCTGATGTTTTAGGTATTCAATTAACTTAGCAACAAAAAACATGTTGGATTTTCAACATGATATCATTAGTACTTGCAATGCTACACTTGGCACTAACAAGTATAAGGTGGTAATCTAAACTTTAGAATTATGAAATTACTTATAAGCATGCAATTTGCAAATTTTTGTGGGCTTTTATTTACAAATGTCTTTGTTGGAATTTTTGCAATATCATCTATTTACACTTATGGTTTTTGATTTGTTTTCAAATGGCATTCTACTTACGTAGATCATAACAAGCAATGCTAAAGCAATAGACATGGCAATATGGTTGAAAGTGGCAAATGCAATAACACAAGAACAAGACTCTACATAGAAGCCTAATGCATTTATAATTGATAATGCTGATGCAAAGATTAAAGCTATTTGGTGAATTATTATTATTCATGATACATGTTTTTTATTTTAAATTTTATAATTTGCATATGTTTTATATATAGTATATTATAGTGCTTATACTTTCATATATTTGTAATAGTAATGTAGGTTGTTAATGTAAAAATCAAGTATTCATAACAACTTTACATGTTTATAAAAGATTTGACACTCAAACCATTTTTGTGTATATTTTTACAAGATGGTATGGAGGGACCCTATTGCCACAATTCTTTATCTATGGCATGTTTGAAAGTATTGGCTGAATCATCTTCTTAAAAAATATCAAGCAAAGTAATTTGACAAGATATTATGCATAGACTTGGTGAAATAATGTACATGGATACATTTGAAAAATTGGTTGTTCAAACGATAGCAAAAACAAGTGCTAAATTGAATCAAATGTTTTTGGACTATGTACAAAATGTTAAGTTTTGTAATTACTTCAAAACAATTTGGATGAGAAAACTTGGTAAGTGATTCTCACTTCTTTTTTACTAATTTTGTCTTCTTTTTGCTTGCATACAATTAAATTTTAAACATTTTACATATATGTTTTTTACTGGTATGTGGATAAAAGCTACACATTAGTTTTTCTATGCAAACCAAGATACTAATGCAGTAATAGAATCATATCATAACTTTATGAAAACAAGACAAATATTGAGCAAATAAACTCTATTATTAAAAAGATTGGATTGATTGGTATGGATGCTTACAGAAGATTTGATATAACATTATTGGTACATGGACCTATTAAAAAGACATGGTCATATTTCAAATACTCATTGAGATGATCTAATCAAAGACATGGTGCTGAAAAGCAAAGTTATAAATAAAGAAGATATTATATTTTCATCTTCAAAGATGGACCTTATTATTGTTTTCAATCACAATCATGGTCCAAATGTGTAGTATCATGTTTATCATCTAGATACAAAGTGGGCTTTTTGTACATGTGCTTGTATTTGTCAAGGAAATTTGTATATATATATAATATGAGTTCTACACTTCTTAACAAAAATTAATGATGAACAGCTTATTAAAGTATGTGAGTGTTTTTACAATTCTTTAGAAGATGGAACATGGATAATTCCTACAACATTAGATCATGGAGAAGACCTTCTTGCTTTTCCGCCTATAGAGGATATTATTATAGAAAATGAAGAAAATGATTCCACATCATGTTTGGGAGAGAATTCATCATCCTCAAACCTAGCATAGTTAAGCAAGAAGACACTACATGATGAGATTTTAAGACTTCAAGAAATAGTTTTGGCCAACCCTGCCCTTTAAGATCATGCTAATTCAATCATTGTCAATTTTCAATGTTGTTTATTACAATTACCAAAGCCATTGAAAGCTACACATTTACATCTTTTGGATCCATCAACAATAGTTATTGATGATTGGAGTACTTCTACTCAAAGAAAAAAACCAATGATGGAACTCATTTTGAAAAAGAGGAGAAATTGAAGTTTTGGTAATTGCTAATACCAAAAATATAATGTGTATTTTGATCTTTTCCTAACAATGTAAGATGCTTTGTACTTATTGTGTTTAATGCAGTACATAATTTCTCCATCATTCTCACCCTAATTTCATATTTGTATGGAAGTACATTATGAGAAGCAATTGTTCTTTTAAGCAATGCAATTTTTTCATCCAATCTTTGTAGGTTAGCTTCACTTGTGATTAGTTGATTACAATTTCATGCTTTTGTGCTCATGCAGATTTGCATCACTTGATGGCTATCTTCATCAGTGATTTTAGCATTGTTGAAATTTGTTTGCTCAATACCTTGCAGGTTTGTTTCTTGTAGGCTTAAATACTGTCTACCAATTTCAGTGTCTTTCCAACTAATACATCCCTTGGATGATCAATAGTTACATTGCTAGATTTTTTTGTAGAATGGAGATTGTAATCATGGAAAAATTTAATATGTGCAATCCACAACTAGCAAGATTTCTTGTTTGGCATTTTAGAACCGGCTCTTATGCTGCACTTTCACAGTGTTGTTGTAGCAGGGATTTTTTTGGTTTTCTATCTAGTGCATGGGGGAGCATTTTTTGAGAATGGTTTGTAGTCTAGTAGGCTTCATCTTATTATTTGTTGAATTGAAGGAGGCCCCTATGCATGGATTTTTGATGATCTTTGTAGTACCATGGATTATTTTCATAGGCAAAAATTAAGCTCTAGCTGCTTTTTGAAATTGCCCAACAACCATTGCCTTCTTCTAAGTATTGCATTGAATTGGATTAGGCAACACCTCAAAGAAAAATGCTCAAATAGTTCAAAAATGATGGCATCAATTCTCAATTTGACTAGAAATTGTGCAATGCTATTACTAGATGGAACCATTAAGCATTTTCTATGCTACACATTGAAAAGTATCAAATATGTGTGTAGAATTTTGTTGAGAATCTTTCATCATGGATTCACAATTTGTCATTAGTCAAAAACCCATTCTTTTTCTATATGAGATTCTCTAAAACTCTTGTCAATGTTTTTGATGTGGTCTCAATTGACATCAACGTGACTTTCAAGATGATATAACCAAGCAATAGCATTACTAGTATTAATGCCCAAGGATGACTGTAGTATTAAGCAGCAAAGATGAGGAAGCTAGGAGTACATCCTCTATCCCATGACTCCCATTGGGCTTATCCGGTCCTATGTCTCTAAATGGTGAACTTGCAAAAGTCCATGCTATTGACGATTTTGTTTTTGTAGCTCCTATTGTCATTATCACTGAGTTTGAAAATTATTGTCTTTATGTTCTTGCGCTTTTTAAATTTTAAATAGTAGATTTTTTGATGATTGTTTGCATTTGGTGATTTTACAAGAATGGAACACCACGATAACTAGTGATACTCACTTTACCAAGAGCAAGCCTTGTGTTGTGATTTGTGAAGTAAGAATATAGCAACTAAAGCGCTTGATGGTCTCTCACAATTCTCAAAGTACTCGCACTGCTGGCTCATTTATGTGTTTCATGAAAACACTGACCTACCTAGACTTTGGAAGCAAACTCCACACAAAGATTTGAAAGCTAAGGTAAAAAAACTTGTCTTTTTATCAACAATTTTTCACATTGTTCTTAGATTCAAGAGATCCGTTGGTTTAGAGGCTACAAGTGAATTTGATAATATGTCCTTAATTCTAGCCAAGGACTCTATTATCATTTCATCTTTATCGGTATTTTAATTTGAAATCAAATTATATCAATGAACAAAGCTTTAGAAAGGCATTTTTCAATACTAAAAAGGGAACATACCTATCTTGCTCTTGTGGATATACTTGTTGGTGTATAGCGCCTATAACAAGAATTTGATCACTGCTACTTCTTTATTATTGCTGTTATGAAGTCTAGGTCATGGTGGCGGCTATACTTTAATTATAATATTCAAGGGTTATGGTTCTCAGTGAGAGACTTCTAACATTATATGGTTTTCAAAGATTGAAGTGAATAAGCATAGTTTGTTTACCTTTTATGTTTTCTTGGAAATTATCATCAGTGTAGTGCTAATGAAGTTAACTTTTTATTGCAACTAGGTGCAGGTACCTCAATTGGATGGGGGTGAGATGGAAGTTTTTGATACACATGTTCCACATTGGGCATGCCCAATATGTTTAAATGTTGCCACGGTACATTCATGACTTCAACCACTTGTTTTCTTTTTTGTATGATAAGGCATTGTTGAACATGTCCAAGACCTTGATTTTTTTTAGTTTAGGTTGTAGCCAATGTGAAACACCTTGTTACAACAAAGTTCATGTCATATTGCATTGAAGATGAACAAATACTCTTGTGTGTACCATGTAGACAGGTGAATGCATTGGGTCTATATTTTATCAAGCAACAGTCCTATTATTAAAAACATTCTAGTTCTCACTCTGGCACACTCTCTTCCATGGCCTTTTATGTGTAGATTGAAGGCATTTATGGAGCAACTTTTCTATTGTTTGGAGCTAATTTAGTTGATGGCACAATACCTGGCACTTGACAATATATACCTACTAGTGTTTTGAGAACTGTATCAAAAATATTTGAATAATTGGGAATGTGGAATCTCCAATTAAATTTATGTGCAGTTTGCAGATTAGGTGCTTGGATGAAATATTGTATGCTGTTTTGCTATTGCTTTGGTATTGAAGGTAGCAAGAGTGGCATTGGTATGGGTGTGGCAGCCAGTCTTGGACAAAAAGTTGTACTTGCCTTATTGGGACGCCATGTCCAATACAATTGCGCCTTCTTGGATGCAAGTACATCTTTTCTCGAGTAGTTTCCTCAGAATTTCTTATAAATATGTGATTTCTAAGCGGCTATACTATATCAGACATTGATTTGATGAGGACTTCCAAATCTATAACAAACGATGCAGGCTGGTTTAGATGATGATTTTATTGCAATGGCATCAATTGAGTTTACTACAAGCTTCTCACAAGATCTTTCAAAATGTTGGGATATAATATTGAGTGTCCTCTGGGTTTAGTCTTTCAAGCGGTGTATAAATTTAGCACAGCAACAAGAACACTAGTTCTCATCTTCACATGATTAAACAATAAGTTATACAAAAGTTATTGAGATAGTGAATTTGCTAGTGCTATATATTATGCATATGTAACATAGTGACGTTATTTATTTTTTCTTGATCTACAAGGCAAATTGTCATTGTACTCAAGCTAGACAAAGTTTCAGGCACTTTTCAAGCAAGTTTTGTCTCATGACATGCTCTCGTTCAACCAACGACAAAAGCCTCATAATGCCACTTTCAATGCCTTGAATGAACATTATTTGAATGCTCTCAAGGATGAAAGATTTGACCCATTGCAAAATGCCACAAACATTGCCAAAAAATTTGATCTAACAAATGTCATCTCTGACATTGATCACTCTTCATTGTCCATCCACTTTGTTGAATTGAGCACATATGACCATAGAATTGAGAGAGACAACATTGTAGGGTATCATTTCGTGTTGGAGGGTTCAAATGTTTCTTACACTTTGCTTGAACATGGCAAAGTAGTAGTTGAAGGAGTTGCTTTTATGAAAGCCCTTAAGCTTGTTGCTTCTTGTGATTTTGACCCTTGGAATTGGACGCATTTGTTTTCCAACAATGCCTAGTTTTAGTTTGGAAAAATCCTCAAAGAACAATTTTATGGTTTCACTTTCTTTGTGATCAGGGTTTGAAGATCTTAGGGCTATAATTGAAACTATGTCCATATGACTTGAGTAAAGATCACTTGTTTTATGGGGATTAGTGGATTACTTCACATAAATTTGCACTGAAAGTTCATTTTGAGTGATCTATTTCTAGCTTAACCCTTAAACATCTGAGCATGCTGCTACAACCAATACAGTGTGAAACATGTTTTTTTTATTAGTAACAAATCCGCACTTTCACTATAGTCAATATCAATAAAGAATTTTACTACATTTAAGATCAACTAACGCTCACAACATGTAAGATTAACAAAGAAGTTGGAATACATATCAATATAGTTCTAGTGAGCAATTTGAGACCCCAAAGTAAAACTTGTCACTTTTACAAAATGTCTACTATGCCTAATATGAGGCATTTAAGGATTAACTAGATAGTGCAAGTTAGAAAGTCATGTAGGTCATGCCTTGAAAGCCAAGAAATATAGTTCTTTCATATCTTCACATAGATCATAAGGCAATGAAGCTTGAAGTATGCTATCTTAACCCCTAAATGCCAAAGGCACCACATCTTGTTGTTGACTTCATTTTGAAGATCCCTAAATCCTAACTAAATTGCTATTTTTAGTAGTGTATATTCTTGAACTATTCCTTTTGAAGTCTAGTTTTTAGCATCAAAAATCTAATTTATAAAATTATTGATTATGTTTTTTCTATTCAATATTTTGTACGAGGATATCCATTGTAGTCTTGACTTCTTTAGATTGCATGGCAAGATTCTTTTTTTTGACAAATTTTGCCTAAATCTTACCTCGGATTACCTCTAGCAACCAATACACTAAGATATTAGTGTGAAAAAGTGGATGAAATTGCCACCTCCTTGCTTATCCAAACTCCTTATTTGCCAAAGTTTGGATGAAGGTAGCTTATATAAATAAGCTTATTAGATGAACATGCACAAATTGTTACCTCATTCCAAATTTAGCCAATTTTTCCTTACATGCATGCATTTTGGAGTGCCAGTTGATATACCTTGACACAAACAAAAAAATCACCTTGCTGCAGAGCACATGGAAAGGTGAAGAACCTATTACAAAGTCGTTTCCTAGAAGCACAATAGATGAAGGGACCCAAACACAGGGGTGTAAAATTGAAAGCGGGGAGCCAATTCAGCCTGTGCAGTTTTGGAAAGCCATGCTTGGTTCATGCATGCTTCAAGAGCATAATTTGCACAATTTGAGAGCGGAGTTCAAGCAAGAAGGCTAGGCAAGGCGTCAAGCTGCAAAGCAGCGGGCTCCAGCCAAAGTGGCATGCCATCTAGTCCCGGCCCTCCTTCCACTAGCATGTTAGCTGCACCAAGTTCTAACACAATATCATTCCTTGGCGGCGCACTGTGTTGCATTAATCTACCCTTGCAAGCTGTCTCCTTTGGGAGTCAACTCCCAACTACCATACCCGGACAGATATTCTTGCTGCTCTTCTTTTGCACTCTTCTTCAATCACTAAATTCAAAGTCTAATAAAATATAACTGACATTTTATTAATTTGCATCAATTGTGCTCTATTCTTATTAGCAATCTCAATCTAGCATACCAAAATTTCAACTCCATAAAACCAAAAATCAAATTAGAGTGAATTGTTTTGTATAATAACCATGGTTTCACAAGGAAAGTGATTGAAAAACATTGGTGATAAATTTTGGAGATTTGATTGCATGGATATGTAGGAAACATCCATATGCACACTTTCCATGGTAAAATAAAACCCCTTAAACAACAAAATTTTGATTTAGAAAAACTTCAATGCAGCCTAAAGTATGCCCATATTTTGTAAGATAGACATTTCTTTATAATAATCAAATTCTATTGTTTCACTCATACATTGTGACTAAGTTTGTACTTTTGAACATGATATTATTTTTACCTAATGAATAGCTAGTTGAAACATAAATATATCTACTCTACAAAATTTGGGCATATCACAAGTTGCATTGAGTTTTTTCTATCTCAGAATTTTGTTACTTAAGGGGTTATTTTTTACCATGGAAAGTGTGCATATGGATGTTTCCTACATATCCATGCAATCAAATCTCCAAAATTTATCGCCAATGTTTTTCAATCACTTTCCTTGTAAAACCATGGTTATTATACAAAACAATTCACCATAATTTGAGTTTCGGTTTTTTGGAGTTGAAATTTTGATATGCTAGATTGAAATTACTAATAAAAAAAGAGTAGAATTGATGCAAATTAATAAAATGTCAATTATATTTTGTTAGACTCTAAATTTAGTGATTGAAGAAGAGTGCAAAAGAGGAGCAGCAAGAATATCTTTCCGGGTATTGTACATAGGAAAGTTGCTGCCCTTGTTGCCTATTCTCACCAGGTACTAAATCTTCTTACACAACTTCTTTTTCAAGTATTGGAATGAAATAAAACTTAGATCTCCTTGTAGGTATTGAAATTCCCCACCTTCAGTAAAAGTTCAAAAACTCACATCAAGTAGTTTAGCTATAGGTACATGTCCAAAATCCATTTGTCCCTTGAGGAGATACTTGGGCTTTTAGGGGTTGAATGGATGAAGAATGACCTTCTTACATCTAACAAATTGTCTTTTTGTCATCCAATTAAAAAGACAGTTTCATCTTTAAGGGTTAATAACACTCTACAAAATTACTACTCAAAGTTGCACAAACACGCAAAGCTTTTGCAAGTCAATGTTCAAGTTGCATAGATTAGAGGATCTAACTTAAGAAAAACAATGTGCTATGGAAGATTTAGGCAAATGAACCATTTTAGGACAACATGTAGATAGACTATCTAAGCTATTAGTAGCAATAACAACAAAAAATAACTAAAATGTTACAATTTGATTGATATTTGGTTGTTTCAAGAGCATGATTGTTGTGAATAAACTTGGATGTTCATATAACAAGCCAGCAATATTTTGGATTCTTCAAAGGTTGAGGTATTTTAGTCATATCTAATATCTCCAAGCCGTATCACAAGAAATTGAGTCCAAATTGACTAAATGTGTCCAAAGTGACAAAAACATGTTCAAATCAAGACAACCAAACCTACAAAAACTATCCAACTTGACAATGTTCCCTTGTAGTTAATTCAAAAATCCAATAAACTATATCTAATTTCTATTATAGAATGCAAATGCCAGCCAATTGTGTTAGTTGGGTAGTTCACATATGATTATAAAATTTGTGATTGGCCGCAAGCCAAGGGGCAAAGTGATGAACATGGATGTTGGGTGTGAAAGGACATCTTTGGTGGAACCCATTGAATCTTTTTCCAAATTGAATTTCAAATTGAGATAAAAGGGTAGAGAGGGAGATAAAAAGGCAAATTGATTTGAATCTAAAATTGAATTTGAGTTTATATTATCCCAAGGAATATTTTTAATGTGAAGTGGAGACATGCCATGGGGCCCATAGAGGGCACTTCTTTTTATAATAGTACTCTATGTGTTATCAAAAAAAATGCAAATTGCATGTTAATTTTTTTGCTCAATTGTTCATTTACAATTCGAGCTAAACAAAAGCACACAAATTGCCCTCCGCCGGAATGGTAGGTGCACGGATCAATCATCTATCTATCTATTCTTAAAATAGTCTTACATTATTAGTTGGGAAGTTGAGTATCAAAATAATAGAATGTAAGGCGGTTGAGAAACTTATTAATAACTAAATTTTCTACAATCAAGTTTTCTACCTTACTTGCCGGCATTGGATAGAGGGGCCATGGGCATGAGATGGGATGGGTCATAGGCATGGGATGGAATGGATCATGGACATGGAATGGGATGGATCATGAGCATGGAATGGGATGGATCATGAGCATGGGATGGGATGGATCATGAGCATGGGATGGGATGGGTCATGGTGTGGGATGGAATAGATCATGGGCATGGGATGGGAGAATACAAATCAATACTAATTATTTGCAGGGATCCCTTCCCTTGATGGCCCTGCTTTGGAACGGCGGGTACATGAGCCCATTGGTAGTATTTGATTTCAATAGAGAAAATGCAATACAAGTTTAGCTTTATCTTACTTCCATAGTGAAGCCATATTAAACAATATAATCTCACAAAATTTGTGTTATTTATGAATCTCTCTATCAGTCAATTTACTATCTCAAATCAACTCATCTCTTTGCAATAGTGTTTACAAATTTTGCTAAACTCAAAAACTTCTGTCCATTTTATTAGAGCTATCAAAAAACTTAACAGAAACTAAACCCTTTTTAGCCCTTTTTAGCCCAAGAAAACTGGATTTTTTTTTAAAGTTTTTGCTTTGCAAAATTCTAAGGCCAATTTTAAGACAAAAGCCACCGTGTCATTATTCAACCTACAAAGACAAAGATTCTTGTACAAGTAGACCTTCATGAGCCTTCCACAATAACATACGACTACATAGAGTCCTTGTTACATTTGGTTCATTCTATTGGTTTTTGATGAAAAGCCACACGTGAGGAAGTTTGAATAAGACCATACTTAAAAGAGCAAGTCAAAGATGCAATGCTAATACATTGCCTTTGAAGTTCATGTCAAAAAAATTGTTTACTAATATGGAACAAACCACCAATGTAGAGAACCATTTGCATTGATGTCAAGAATCTTTTGTAGCAAGAATGCTCTAAATAATGGTATGATGGGTTTCATTTTTGAAGAAGAATACATTAATTCAAGTCACATGTGGGAAAGGGTATAGAGTAATTTATGATGAAACTTTAATTGTTTACACAAAACCCAACAATTATTTTGGTGTATTGGATTTGCTATGTTGATGTTACAAACATACCCTAAGCCTAATTCCACTGCACATGTGAAGAGATGGTAAAACCAATTTCAGCAAAACAAGATATTCATATAGCAATTGCACAATTACTATTGTACCTATTGTGTAAGTAACAAGGAGAGGAGGTTGTGGTTGCCATTTGCAAGTGCCATGGAGGCAACGTGATGATCCAATTTCAGTAAAATTTTTGCACTTTTTCTCAAAAAAAATTTGAAAAAATTATATTGCAGATGTTTCTCAAATTTTGTGATTCAATATAAACTTCCATGCTCACTTGGAGTCATAAAACTCATAAACAACAAACAAATTTGTAAAAGGATAAACATGTTTATTAGTTGTTTTTAGGTTTTCTAATTCCAAGGTCAACATGGAAGTTTGCACTTATTGTTGAGGTGCTTTAGCTTAAACAAATATTGATGTATTATTCAAAATATGGTTATTCTAAATTTAGATTATCTCAGGTAACATTTCAAAGATATTTTTTTGCAAAAAAAATACTATCCACCTTCAATCTCATACAATTTGCTCTTCAGCTTCTACATAAGCTATTTTGTAAATCATGGGAAACTCTCTATATACCTCCCTTTGGAAAATGAAGAGAATTTTCTACCATCTTTGATGTTGCTTATCCTATGCCAAATGCACTTTTATTAAAATTGTAAGCAGATTTTAGAAACTTGGCTTTACAATTTTCAAAAAACATCCAAAATACTCAATCTCCAATACAAAGACCAACAAAATACATCTTTTTCCAAAATTAGCACTTGATATATTTTCATACAAATAACTCCAAGGCTCAAAAAGTATCAAATTGTAGGAGTTCAATCATGCAAACGCAAGAAGTAAACAATTTTGACACCCAAGTGCCAAGTCTACCTTTCCCATATGGTGTAAAATTTTGAAACTATCAAAGAGCTTTGCAAGCTACAAAAACTTCATCACATCCAAGACAAATAACAAACATTTTCTTTAAAACATCAAATTCACTGATTCTAAGATTTTCTAAAAATCCTTTAAATTAATTTACGCAAATTGATAGAGTACTTTTGACAAGCTTGGTTCAGAGTTCAAGCCCTTTATTAAAAAGGAAAATTTTGATGGATATCCCTCAAGTTTGCAATATTTTTACAAATGCCCTTGGTTTTCCAAAAATTGCACAAATATCCTTGGACCATAACTTTCAAGCGTGTGTTATGTTGTGGACGGTCACTTATGCACGTTGCTTCTATCTTATTCTATTACAGTCCCTCCTTCAACATTGATCATGAAAGAAGTGGTGTGCACAACAAAATAAACACTTGAAAATTATGATCCAAGGATATTTGTACAATTTCTAAAAATCAGAGGCATCTATAGAAACATTAGGAAATAGTCACACCTTCTTTGCCCATTCTTGATCTTTGGAGAATGGGGTCAAGGCAGCCCATCCGTGCTAACTTTTTGAAGAGTGAGAAGTTTTTCTCTCCACCTTTGGAGGTGAAGAATGGGGTGGAAAAATCTTCACACATTCATTTTTTACCCATTTTTGTCTTGTTTTCATCCTGCTTAATTTTTGTTTACTCTTATTTTTTCATTTTTAGCAATAGATTTTTTATTCTTGGAAGTTACTCCTTGTACCTACACTATAGCTTTTCTTACTTTGGTCATTGTCCATTCTCCATTCTCTATTCTCCGTTCTACACTAATCACAAAAGGGGTGTCCTACCTTCTTCATGGAGAAGTGCTCCCATTTGCCCCTATTTTTCCTCCACCACGTCTCATTAGGGGTAGTCATGGCACTGTCTTCTCTGCTTGTAGAGAATGAGAATGCAAGCATGTTGCGTCACTGGTGGCTGTCAGAGCTTTTGATATGCTTATTGTGCTAAACTTCTAACCAGCCCACTCTTCTCCTCCTAAGGTGAAGAATGGAGTGGAGAATGAGTTAGGGTGTGAACTTCTTACCATGGTCTATTTATTTTCTCCGCTCCTGAATCACTTTCTACCTTAGCTCATTTTTCTTTTCCAATTGCTGGCCATGCTGCCTTTTTCTAAGTAATCCATTCTCCATTCTCTGTTCTCCATCAAAAACAAATGGGGTGTCACAACATCTTCACTAAAATCAAGCTCTTATTGGCTTCTACTTTCATGCAGTTGATTTTCAATCTCCATTCTCTTTTCATTCTCCAAGAAGCTGTGACTACCTCTATTGTTCATTGAAGTTTCATTCTTGGAGAAGGTGTGACTGCCCCTAATACAAACTTCAAAGGTGTCCATTGGGTTTTTATAGTTTTAAAATTGTCATTTTTTTACTTTTTGTTCATTTTCTTCTTTTCATCTTTTTTTTGCAACTGGCGTGTTTGCTTGCAGAGTTCCACGCCCGTTGAACAATTGGAAGGCCGGAAATTCATTTTGGTAACTGCCCTTGTGGGTTTTAGCACTGCCATCCTCATTTTTGTATGGAACTCCAAACGAGTTGTGAAAAGTATTTTTGCAACTATAAATTATTGGCCCCATTTGGAATGACATGTAAAATTAGTTTTGAAAGTTATAGATTGTGTCATAATACAAGTGACCTTCTACAATTGGTCACCACCAACCATTGCATTTGGCCAAGTTCTTTGTCCATACAAACTTTTTGAAATACTTGTTTTGTTCTTATATCATGCTGGGCCAAATTTTCCGTTAAATTTTTTGCTAATTAGGAATTAACTTCATTCTCAAACAACTAATTTTGGGCAAACTAAGAAAGTATAAAATACAATAATGAATGAAAGAATAAGAAAACTTAGTTTTGCTTTATTCTAGATGTTCAAAATGCACACTCTTAACTTTTTTCAATCTTTGTCTATCAAAACATGGTTTTATCTCTTAAACATTTGTTGCAACAAACAAATGAAGTTAGGTAGCGACACACATGTTGCAATACCCATCTATGGATACCCATCTCTAAATACAAATTTGTATACACCCATTTCTAGATACTCATCATTGCATACCTATTCCTAAATACACATCCTTGCATACTTGTCTTTGAATATCCATCCATGCATATCTATTCTTGAATATCCATCCTTGCTTACCCATCCTTGAATACCCATCTTTGCTTATCCACCCCTAAGTACCCATCCTTGAATATCCATCTATGCATATACATCTCTAAATATCCATCTTTGCATACCCATCCTTAACTCCTACAATATTGTCATTTGATGTGTAAGGTAGACAGATTCATACCCGACCATTAAAGGATTTGGGATACCTCAAGGTATTGTAAAACTCAAGAAAAAAATCAATAGGGTTAGCCTTTCAACAAGCTTCAACAATTTTTTTTGGAAAGTAATTTTTGTAGAAAAAAGTATTGTAGAATATTTTATATTAAAGGGCAAAATTGTAGTTCATGTGGTCCCTATTAACAACTCTAGTGTAAGGAAGTAAGCTCTAAGAGCACATGATACTAAATTATGGAAATGAATTTGATGAAGATCTAAGCATGTGTCCTCTAGTTTTGGTATACTATGCCAAGGCTAAAGTTAGCATAATTGCAGTCTTGGGGCTAACTTTAGAAGGCACTAGAGCTACTCTAGTACTTCTTCTAATGCTTCCGCTTCCATGCATGAAAGGATAAGATTAGAAGAGGCAGATGATCAAGTAGTAATCATAAGTCACCACTGAGATCAGATTCTTGAGCACCAGATCATCACATTATGCCTTTTTTAGGTTGTGGGTGCACCGCGGCGGAAAGATGGAGGGAGTTCACTTGTCGCATCACAAAAGGAAGCTAAGTAGGCTTCTCAACAATCTTATGCCTCTCTATCTTGAAAGTTTTCAGCAAGCTCCCACAGCAAGAGGGCATACGCGGCCCACTTGACCTCAAGAAACTTCTTACGGCCACATCCACGTTGATGCCATTTTTCCATAAGAATTTCTTCAACATGATACTTGTCTTGGCCATCATTTTGAGTAGGCAACAGCTGCCCATTGTCTATCACTTGGCTCTGAAGGGGGTTGATCGTAGCTAGGCAAAGCCTGTTATCATAGAAAACATTGTGTGGTCCAATGGGTGTGTTGAGGCGAATTGAATAATCATCAATGACTTTGGTGATTGTATTTTTGGTAGCTTTCCAATCAAGTTTTTTATTTTTGCGTCTTGTTGAAAACTACCACTCTAGCTGGAGCCAAACTTTATTACCTATCCAATAACGTGTAGCTTCTTATTGATGGCAGTTAGCTTGCCTTGCTTGCTCTTGTTGTGCTTCAGCCGTGGCCACTTGCTCTAGCTCAACTGTCTTCTAAAGCTTGTCCACTACTGCTTCAGCTTTAGCTTGTTCAATTTTAATTTGACCGCTCACTTGGTCATTTAGTCTATGGAGAATCTTGAGCTAAGTAGGGTCAATGTGCTAACCATGTTGTAAAAAGAACCAGCTAATTCCTATTGATGTCAAATCTTGTCCCTGTATTGCTATTTTTGCCATTGGGCAAAAGGTTGACCAATCTTTTTGGCTCCAATCAATGTATGGCCACAAGTAGGATTCAATTGTGCTATTCATTTTCTCCATTGATCTATCAGTCTGAGAATGGAATGTTGTGGACAACCATTGATTCATCTTTAAGATTTCACATGATTGTCTCCACATGGCATTTAGGAACTGAGTACCTTGGTTGAAAACTATGGCATCAGGTATCCACTGAAGTGCTACTACATGTGTGATAAGAGCCCAAGCAGCAGTGCAAATGTCCATATTTGATAAGGGAATCAATGCATTGTCCTTGCTCAAATAGTCGGTAACCACCAATAAATTAGTAATTCTGTTGTTTTCTAGGAGTCCGTCAATAAAATCTATAGATAACTCTTTTCATATACGCTTTGGCACTACCATTGGTTTCAAAAACCCATGTAATCCATTATACTAAGGTCTACTTTGTTGGCAAGCATCTAATTTGTGCATACAATTGCAAACATCTGGTAACATCCTAGGCTAAAAGTAATCTCTCATCAATAATTTATACTTTACCTGATGGCTTGGATGGCCAATTGCTAACGATGTGTGGATTTTGTGTATGAGCTTGATTTATAGAGGTTTAGCATTTGGGATTCATCTGTGGCCACAGTAATGCAAGGTTCCATCAATATCCAGCAAATGTTTGGTGATAGAGGCTTTGATTTCCAAGTGATTTGAGAAGCGTTGATTGCCATTTCAAACACTCTTGATTACCTCTTGCTATCCATGATCTTGCAAGACAACATTTTTCCATATAAGCTCAATTTTATGCTTGGCTTTGCCAATGATGGTGTTCAAGCTTTGATCTTGGTCATCGTCTGTTGCTGCTCCCATCTTTTGATCTCCACTAGGTATGACAACTAGTTAGGCTCTTTATATGGCAATAGTGATGATTGAAGACTCATTGTTGTCATCTGGTTTGGTGTTCGGTACCCTATTTGGCTTCAAGAGCCGCATGTATTGGTGGTGAAGGCATGGGTCATTTTCACCATCAGGCTTGATTTTGTTCTTGTTGTGATAATGTGTTTGTCTGTCTATTGCACTTTTTAGGCCGGTATAAAATCTCAAGATTGTAATGGCCTAATATTTGTGACCACCAAATTTGTCTTTTATTCAACATATGAAGTTGCATAAAGCACTCCAAGTTTTTATGATCAGTCACAACAATACACTTCTTCACTAATTGCAATTCTGCATTCCATTCCTGAAGACAATGTATAATTGCTAACAACTCTATGTTGAGTATTTTGTACTTACACTTGTGAGGATTATTTTTCTTCAACAAATAAGCACATGGGCATAGAACACTTGTGTGGTTGTACTATGATAGCGCGTTGCCAATAGCACACCCGAACGAGTCTAATTCTAGCATTGTCCCTTTATCCAAGTTAAGCTAGATCAACATAGTTACAATAATGAATATCTTCTTAAGTTGTTCAAAAGCCACCTAGTCAATTTCAGTCCATCTCCAACTTACATTCCCTATTAGGTATATAAAAAGGGCTGCAATGTTGGACAAATGTCGTATAAACTGTTTATAATAGTTTGCAAATCCAAGGAAGCTCCAAACTCCTCGCACTGCAATAGGAGCTTGGCAATTTTCAATAACCTTGACCTTCTCGAGATCCATCTTTACTCCTTTGCAAGCTTAAAAAATAAACCCTAAATATTTTATTGCTTTGACTTCAAACTCATACTTCTTGATATATCCAAATATATCCTAGCTTCTTGCAGCTTTCCTAGCACTTTATCTACCTTCGTACAATGATCATGAAGAGACCCACAGGAGTAAATAAAAACATGGTCAAGAGAAGCAGAACAAAATTTATCTACATATCATTGCAATGTCCAATTGATGCAATACTAAAAAGTACTAGGAGAATTTGCCGTGCCAAAAGGAATCATTAACCACTCATATAACCTAAAGTAAGTGCAAAATGCTGTTTTCCATTCAATTATCTTTGCAACCCAAATTTTGTTAAAAGCAGTAGTGACATCAAGCTTTGTTAACCAACGAGCCTTGCTAATTTGTGTTAGTGTCGTGTAGATAAGTGATTTTAAGATATTGATCATTTTTGTAATGTTGTTCAAGGGTCAATAGTTAATACAAAATTGCAATCCAATACAAAGTTTTTTGACAAATAAAACAGGCGTAGTAATTAATGAATGACTTACATGTATAAATCCTTTGGCCAAAAATGATGTGAGCTTCCAACAAAGCACTAACAATTCCCTTTTTAAAGTCAAGAACGGGTTTAGAGCAAGAACAATAGAGAACAAACACAAAAACAAGACCATAATGCAAGGATGTATAAGAAGAGAGATCCAAAAATGTATTTCACAAAGTAAAGGTATGAAATAGAAATAAAGCAAAAAATCAAGGCTTATAAGCCAAAGACTAAAGCGGCAAGATAAATTGTTGAGACTAATGAACCCTCTAGTCTTGACTCTACTTATACTCGAAGATTGAAGCTTGGCCGTCAAGTTTGGAAACTTCTTAAAAAACTTCATCTAGCTTAGAAAGTGCTTGAGGTTCTTCTACGAGGTAGAAAGCTTCTTAAAAAGCTTCCAATGTTCTAGAACCTTTTAGGAACTTCTACCTTCAAGAACCTTCAAATATATTATAGTATATTTTTGATCTTGATTATGGGTAATCCGTTCATGTTTGTGATTTTATCTTCCTTTCTAGCTTTGAAATTCTTTGAGGAGTTCATGTCATCGTTGCTCTTGGTTTTGTTGGTTGCTAACAATGAAATTCTTGAATCTTGAACAGCGCATTGGTAATGTTTGAAGCTAATTTCCATGTACGCTTGTTAATTAGATAGTTACACCAATAAACAAAGTTTTTGACTTGACCTCATCAAATCCTTGAATCTAAAATTCTCTTAACTTCAAATTCTTGGACGCTATTATTACAACTAAAAGTAGTGAGGATTGAACTCTTTTAGGAATAATGGATTTTTGATAAGTTTTTAAAAGCAAAACATAAAAGACTATATACTTTTATGGATGCTAGAAGTTGTAGTCAATACGCAACAGCATTGACTTGTTTATCAATGCTAAACAGTTTAATTTGACATTAACTATAATTCTTGCTTAGACAAGTCGTCTTGATGGTTTATTGTAGCAGTCACATTTGATTGTTTATTCAAAATTTTGGTTGCTTTTTTCTTATCATATTGGCAGAATCTTAATAACTCACTTCAACTTCTTCTAAATGAGCTTCTATTGTTGTATGCAAATTTTTTTAACTGCATTGCTAAATCTTTTGCTGCAAGGTTTTTCCTTCTTGAAGCTGGAAGCTTATCAATTCTTGGATGATATTTATAATTGACATAAAATAGAATCTCTTGAGTCAATATATGTTTGTTGTTGTTATATACAAACTTTGCAAACGGTAATAAAGATATCAAATTATCTTGTTGATAGTTTATGATGTATAGTAAATATTGCTCTAAGATTTGATTCATTTGTTTTGTTTATCCGTTAATTTGAGGGTGAAATGCAGAAGAAAGCTTCATTTTTACTTACAAAACTTCAAATAACAATTAGCAGTATTTGAAAATGAACTGCAATCTTTATCCAATACAATATTTTTAGACAAACCATGATATCTATAGATATTGTCTGTAAAGAAGTTAGTTGTTTCTTCTTCCGTGATTGTCTTTTTATATGGAAAAAATGTGTTATTTTTGAAATTTAGTTGACTATTACGCAAATAGAGTGACATTTAGCTGAAATTGGTAAGTTCGTGATGAATTTCATAAAAACAGATATTCATGGTTGTTTTGAAATTGGTAATGGTTGTAACAATCCATACGGTCAATTTCAAAGGTTTTTGAACGCAAATATGTATTGCAAGTCAATACAAACCTCTTAGATGGTGTTTAACATTTGAAGCTACCAAAAACCTCAAAAAATTAATTCTCAGCATCTTGTTGAAATCAAAATGTCTAACAACTAGAAAGTCGTGCCGTGTTTATATGATTTGAAAGCATACTATTTTATTGTGAATGTATAAGCATTTTTAAAGTAAAGAAGTTGATTTTTAATTTTGAACTTGCTAAGATATTTTGCAGCATTGCCGAGGCAGTGCTTGATATAAAACACCAAAGAACCTATAATCGAGGCTATTTGGATTTTTTTTTAATTCAAAAATCTGTTAAAAATGAAATTTGAGTCGTTTGTAAACACATGCACTCTAACTTCAAAAATGTTGTCTATTGTTGGTTATATGTTGTTTTTTTTTCTTTAGGCATAAAGTTGGATCTTTTTGATAAGGCATTAAACAATCTTTGTTGCTTTCCAAGTCAATGTATGATGTCAAAATCAAATTTAAATAAAGATGTATTTCAATGAGCTTGACAATAATTCAAGACACAAATAAACAAAAAAGATTCAAAATTTTTGTAATCAATATATATTATCATCTAGCGTGCAGCGTTTATAAGTAAATGACACCATTTTTAGAAATAATCTACAATAGCAAATAATTTTTTATTGTGAATTTTGTAATTAATCTTTGTAGCACATAATTTTTTCAAATGTAAAGCAACTGAATAAAGTTTTCTGTTTTTTCTTTGTGACAATAATATTGCATCCAAGGTAAAATTTGAAGCATACATCTCTAAAAAGAAAAGCTTGGAAAAATCTATATGTACCAATATTAAAACTATAGAAAAGGTTTTTTTCAATATTTGAAAAGCCTTGTCTAATTTTTTGCTTCAAGCTCACTTTTTTTTTTTTTTGTAAGCCGTGTAGGTGAAGTGATAATTTGAGAGTAGTTTTTAATGAAAATTTGATAAAAGTTTGCAAACACAAAAAAATATTAGACATCTTACACTATCTTTGGTGTTTTCTAATCTATTACAATTTGAATTTTTTTTAAATCCATCAATATACCGTCACTTGGAATAATATAATTAAAAAATTCAACTTAAATAGTGTGGAAATCACATTTTTCAAGCTTTGCATACACCTCAGCTTTGCAAAACTTTTCAAGCCCCAGTTTCATGTGTTTTTTATGTTGTTTTACATCTTATGAGTATATCAAAATTTTGACTAGATAGCTAACAACAAAATTGTCTAGGAATTCTCAGAATATATCATTCATCAAATGTTAAAAGATAGCTAGTGCATTTGTAAGTCTAAAAAGCATAATGGTATATTTGAAATGACCATGTCTTGTTTAAAAAGCTGTCTTCTTTTAGTGTTCTTATTTCATTTGTATTAGATTGTACGCTTCTCTTAAATCAATCTTGATATAAATCTTTGCTTGTCTAATTTGATCAAGAAGTTTGCTGATTAGAAATAATAAATAATATTTTTTGACCATTAGTTTTTAAGGCCGCAACAATCCACATACAATTGAAAAATACGTCTGTTTTCTTCATAAATAGTACAGGCGCTCCTACTAGAGACTTAGAATGTTTCATGATGTTTTGCCAAATTCTTATCAATGTATTCTTTTAATGTAGCAAGCTCATTTTGCAATACATTGTAAATAAATCCAAAAGGTGATTGAGTGTCTTGTTCAAAGTTGCTTGCACAATTATCCGATCGATATTTGGGTAATGCGTCTGTAGTTTTTTCTCAAAAACACCTTGGTGTTCTTTGTACTTTTCCAAAAACATTATTTTCTTGGTGATTTGTTTAAACATTGGAATTGCAAAAGCCACAAATACATCATTTTCTTTAGCAGCTTATACAAATGCTTGAGCTTCAGCAAATAAAGATTTTGAATTTTTTAAGTAAAAATGGTTTTCATGTGTAAACACTGATTTTTTTACCAAAGATTTTTCAAGAAAAAACGTAATATTATCATTTGTCCAATGATTTGAAAATTGTATTTTTCGAGCCAAAAAAGTCTTAAATTCACAAGACTCAACAAGAAACGGGTAACATTATAGACTATTTCACTATTATGGTTTTCAGTAGCCGTTTGCAAAAAAATTGTTTTATAACTAACATCGCCAAAAGACAGTGGTTGTCCATCAGTAATTTCAACGTGAATGGCCTACGATTTTTGGGCTAGGGAAATTTTATAAAGTTTTATAAATGATTCATTTAATAAAATATGCTGAGATCTCTAAATTTATTAATGTACAAGGTTTAATATTTTTTGGGTCTAAACATATTAATAATGTAAAACAAGAAATAAAAATTTGCAAAGAATACAAGATCTAAAGATGCTAACAACGTTATAGAATTTAGTTGCACTGTCTTTATTGTGGTTGGATTTTGTCATAATTTTGTTGATTATTGGTATTCTGAAGCTATGATGGGTATTGTTGTTTTTTAAAGCAATTGTGAATTTTGTGTCTTCTTTTTCCTCAGAAGGTACACCATTCATTTTTGCAACAATGTTTTTATATTATTTGATAAGAGATTTAAAACAAATTGCATCAATTCAATGTCTTCAGCTTCAAACAACTTGCCTGTGCTTGTAGTTAAAAAACTAGCCGAGTTACCAGCATATGGTTATGGTGTTGTCTATATTTGCCTATCTAATTATTGTTCAAATAATTAATTGTTGCATTTAACAACTTGGCTAATGGCTTTGTTTGTTGTAGTAGAATCTAGAAGTGAAAGTAATAAATCTTTTACCTTGTTTATAAGCCAAAATAGAATTGACTTATTAGAGCTTGTTTGTCCTTGTAGATATTGAATGCTAATTGACAAAAGTGGGAAACATATACTAATGCTATACGCCCACTTTTTCGTAAGTTCCAAATTTTAGTTGTTGCAAAATGTTGTTTGTCATGCTCTCCAAATGCTTCTCTAAAAGCATTTAAAAACACTTCAAAGCTATTAAGTATCGCAAAGTTCTTTTCAAAAAGCGATGTAAACTAAGAAAGTGTTTACTTATATAGCAAAGTTTCCACCAATTTAATACAAACCTGCATTTATTAAGTACCATTATGGTTGAAATAGTATGACAAATTATACCTAATTGATAAAATCACAAAACTTGAAACAGGTGCCGATAAGTTTCTCTGGAAGACTATCCTTAGCTTTTTTGTTTTTACTAAAATTTGAAGCTTGCAATATAGAACCAACAAGATTGCTAGCTTGAGTAGCCAATGCATGTATTGCAACATAATTTTGATCCATTGTATGTAGCAATCTCATTTCAAGGTTAAAGATTTTTAAGTTAAATTCTATATTCTGTTTGAATATCTGCCTGCATACAATGCTCATGGCTAAAATGACTAATATGATAGCGTCTAGCTTTGAATCGTTCATAACACCATTATTTTCTACCACCATAGTGATAACTAGTAAAATACATATATAAAATAATGTGATCACCAAGTGTTGGAACAATAAAAGGCACAAGTTGCGCTACTTATTCCATAAATCTAGCTTTCATAAATCAACAAATGATCAAATCTTTGAACTCTTCTTTTGATCTACTATAAATATAGATGTCAAGATTGAAATTGAATTTTTAGGCAAGTAGTCTATTCAAGTCCATAAATTTTTGTAATGGAAAAATCTAGAACAAAAATAAGCAACACCATCAATTTAAAAGTGGGTAAACCGCAACCTCCAAAATACCTTGCAGTTTTTAAATAAATGGGTAATCCACACTAAATTCAAAAGCAAAAGATTTTGATGATATTGAAGTAATCTCAACAAAATGTGAGGGATGGATTTAGAGCATGAATAATAAAGGCAAAACACAGAAACAAGACCATGATGCAAGGATGTATTAGAATAGAAATCCAAAAATGTATTCTACAGAGTAGCTATACAAGACAAGACAACAGAAAGCCAAGGCTTGAAGGCCAAAATTTAAGGCAACAAGATGTTGTCAAAATTGAAGAATTTTTCAATCTCAACTCTATTTATATTCAAAGATAGAAGCTTGGCCGTCAAGCTTAGAAAGCTTCTTGAGAGGCTTCTTCAAGCTTGGAAGCTTTTTGAGAAGCTTTTCTGAGTTTGGAAGGTGCTTGAGGTTCTTCTACCAGGTAGTAAGCTTCTTGAGAAGCTTTCAATCTAGTATATTCTAGGTTTTGGTCATGACTAGTCCATTCATGTCCATGACACTTGACATATTATAAAGAAGGTCTCAAAGAAGGTCAACTTCTTTTTTGTCTTTCATCTCCACGCTAATTTTATGATCAATTCTTGGTCCTTGCAGTGATGGAAGCTCACTAGCTTTACAAAGGTCAAATAATGCTAAACAATGCCATTACTGCTCTGGGAGTTGCTCTTTAGGATTGAGTAGCTTTTTCAGAGCAAGTACCTTTTTATTATTGGCCATAAAGACTGCAAAACCTTCATTGATCCAACTTGACTCTTTTGTAAATATTCAAGAAAGGTTTAGGCGTTTATTTCTTGTAATTAGAAACCCAATTTCTTGGTGTTGTTCCAAGTTGAGCAGCTACCAGCAAGCAAACGGCCTTTGTGGCTCCTCACCCTAATTCCAAAGTTGTGAATGTATAACAACTTCTTTGTTGGAGCAATTTGGACGTCGTTCCTATTCATCTACCATTTCTTAAGAATTAAATCATAGCCCATGGTATTCCCAAATACTATGCAAACTCAAATTCCTTATGCCAGCTAATATTGTACCAAAATTTTGTAACTTGTTGCACTAAAATATCTTTTCTATTAATCTCTTGAATGAATTGCGGTAGAATATGAAGGCACTCAAGCTTAATTTTCCTAGCAAAACCAAAATTCACAAGAAAATAGCATAATCATCCACTATCAATAAGTGCATCAGCAATGCTTGTTTGGTTAATTATTGTATGTACCAAGATAAATGATGTAATCATAAATTCCCTTTTAAATCCTTTCCATTCTACTTCTTTCGTTAAAACATGGTAATGCTTCTACTTGTGACTATGAGCAGAAGCTAATCAATTTTCCGACCCAAATTCTGACTGATTATCATCCTTTGGTGTGCGTTTTGCTTACACTGTTGCTAGTTGGGCTTATGCTTGATTGACAAGAACGTGCTCGTTAGAATGCCATTTGTTGGAAGTTGGCCATGCTAGTTGGTAGAAACATGCATTCATATAATGATTTGTTGCACTGCACCTAAGGCAACGCCTTTCCTTCTTTTATTTTTCAATCTTCCCAATTTGCCCACTTTGCACGTTTGGTTTGTCTTTTATGAGCTGCTGCCAAGCCTACTCGTGTCAGCTTCTAATCCATCAGATTTCCACCAATGACAACTACTGGAGCGGTCAAAGAGCTACTACGGCCTCTCCCCGTTGTTTGCAAGCCAAGGCTAAAATGTACTTTGAAAATGCAAACATTTTCATTCAAAAATCTCTCAAATGACAAATCCTAAAAAATGAAAACAATAGATTTTTGTAACTTGACATGCTAACCTTGGGTAAGTATTGCCTTTACATGGAGCTGCCCGGTTCTGCTATTGCCAACAATAATTGCTTGTTGAAGTCTGCATAGAAGTTTTTCACTAAATGCTTTCCTTGCTTCATTCCTTATAGTTTATCTAGAGCACTCTCGCATTGGTGAGAGTCTTCAAATTGATTGTTTAGGAACCCCCAAAATCTCTCAACGTTGGCGGTCACCTCCATATCCAACCAAGGTTGTGTCACTAATGCAGCATTTTTTGTAAGGCGGGAAAACATGTATCCTACTATCAAACATTCTATGATATATTGATTAGCGTAATACTCCATTTTGTCTGCCATCTGCTAGCAGAAGAGAGAATAAAATGCACATTTTCCTTCAAATCTCTCAAGATCAAGAAACCTGAGCCACCTAGCATCTTGATGTGCTAGTGGTGCAGGTTTAGATGCTACTATAGCTTGTTGTTGCTTCAACGCCACCAGTTTGTTCTTTAATTGTTCTAACTCCAACTTTTGTTGGAGTTGTTGCATATTGGGTCAATTGCCTTGGGCACTTGGATTGTGGATGGAGTCTTCCAATTCTTGGACAATACTCAAGCGCTCATCTTTTCATCTATTCACTATCCCAATAGCTATTGCTTGTAATACACTCATTGTTTCTTCATCCAATAGGCCTTGCCATTGCAAATGTCCTTGTAACTCTGCCTCTACAAATCCCTCAAAATTACCGCCAGCCAATAGGTGGTTGGCTCTTTGAGCCAAGTTCACCGCAAATTGCTATTGCTTATGCATAACGTCAATGCTCAACAATTTGTGAATAAAAATGATTAGGTTCAAATGTAAAGAAGTAAGCTTTGAGAGCACATGATACCAAATTACAAATATAAATTTGATGAAGAGCTAAGCATGTGTGTTTTGGTTTTAGTATGCTATGCCAAGGCTAAAGTTAGTATAATTGCAATCTTGCGGCTAATTTTAGGAGGCATTGGAGCTACTCTAGTACTTCCTCTAGTACTTCTGCTTCTATGCATGGAAGGATAAGATTAGAAGAGATAGATGATCAAGTAGTAATCAAAGGTCACCACCAAGATCAAATTCTCGAGCGCTAGCTCATTACATCAAGACTAATCTTGAAATTGCTTGGGTGTGTTGCTATAAGGTAGCTGCGTCCATCCTCGTGAGTGTCTCCATAATTGTCACCTCTACAATCTTTGAAAATCTGTGGATATAAATAGATGTAATTATAAGGATGTACAATATGTGAACATGAAACTTTAGTGTTGATTATGGACGTAATGGTAGTTTGCTCTTTAAAGAATTCACAACTTATTCTCACAATGTCTAAATAACATATTCAAAAGTGCAAACTTATTATTTTTATGTTGCTAAAAGGATCTTGTAATTTGCTATATGTTTATCAATAGTCATCATGTTCAAAACCCTCAAACTCATGCTTATGGGTGTAGCTACCTTAATGGCACTTGAAGGTCCCAATCTCAACCATCTCAAAGTAACCTAGCATTTGACATGTGGCAAAATTTGCCTATGTAAGAGGCATTCATTGCTCTACTGTGAGTTTAACAATGGGTGGAGTTGCCCTTAAAAGTAGGGTGTGGAAATGGAGAGGGTCAAAGAAGGGTGTGTCTACTTTACAATTCAAGTCTCGGGGTCTCATGGCTGAGGTTAGATGGCATGCCGTTATGTAGTACCAAGGTAGAAAATTCCATTTGTTTCACTTATTAGAAAATGTGAATCTTTAGAGATTTATTCTCTAGAGAGTGAATTTGGGAAGTTTGAACTCAAAATTAGATTTAGAGACCCTAACTTTGATTTGGTCTAAATTGAAGGAGGATACCATTGATAATACCAAAGTATGGAGCAAATTATTATTCTTACCTTGATTTGTAAAAACCATGGGGTATTTGCCTATCAAGTCTCGCTATACGGCATATCATCTAACCCTAGCCGGCTCTTGGTTTCAAGTTATTGCATTTTCTCTTGCCAACGCACAATACTAAATGTCTTGATTGATATTTAAATCTTAAGTAATATTCTTGAATAGGAACAATATTTGAGAATTTTTTTGGACTTCACCAACTAAAATCTGACATTTTTAGTACTCAATTAATTTTTTTGCCAAACTGTGCTGTATATTTACCTACATATTTATATTTACATTGTAATATTTTGTATTTAGAATTGTTAGTAAAATTTAATTGATTTTTTTGTCGACAATTTCAAAAATTGCAATTGATTTTTTTCTCATTTCGAATGGCTGTTTGTGAACAAGCCGCTGATTTTTCCTGCACATTGAATAAGAACTAAACAAGATAGATGGGTCTCATCCAATGTTGATAAATATTAAACGTCCATTGACGTTCCAGCGCCATGGCAAAGATTCGAATTCCTTTGAAAAGGGGCTGGGAGCGGTAACGCCGCCATCGCTCGCCATGAAAGCGTTGGCTTTGCGTCCTGCATTCCCATCTGAGCATTCTCCACAATAGCTCGCATCTTCACAGGCTTTTTGTCACTCGCAAGTCTGACACTCCTCCAATTCATCATTTCGCAGAAGAGCGTGCAGATCGCTCTCTTCAGTACAAAGTTCCACTGCCGGAGATCAATCAAGGTTCGTGATCTGCAACACCCGATAGTAGTAATTCATACTCTGCAGCTTAGTTAAGGGTTCCCTACCCTGTCTCTTGCTTTGATAGGGACGATCGTGCTACCGAAGATGTTTAAATTCGGCTTACCCGATTGGTAGGCTTTCCTCGAAGCTGCAGTTACTGCTTGTGCTGGGAATGTCGCTGCGTGCTTAAGTCTTTGAATTTAGCATTTGGTTGAGGCGCAAATGTTGCAATTATTATTTTTGGATTCTTTTGACCTACAATGCACTTCCTGGAAGTTCACAGCAATTTTTTTTTGCTGAAATCTGGCTATATGTTCGCATTTTCTTCCTTTACTGCAGCTATTTTGCAAAGTCTAGCGATGTTCAGCCCGGGAAAGAAAGAACGGCTGCATTTCTGATTTCCATGGAGCATTAATATTCACCTATTTTGATTGTGATCCTCGTGTAGTTTTGTGAAGCTGTTGAAATCGATTTCCTGTGGTTTCGATCAGCGAAGACATGGTCGTTGACCTCCCTTACAATGAATTGTTGCAAATCCCTCGTAAGGAAAAGGGAATAACGTGGAACTACCTCCTCGTGTGTGTGTTTTTGAACTTTTGAAGAACGTAGGTCGGAATTTGGTATAATCTGTGGGCGTTCTTCAGGGCGGGGAACCGATGGGTGAAACGGCGGTTTCGTCGAGGAGCGTGCGAAGGTTACCCAGGCTTGTCGAGGAGCAGGTCAAGGATCCTGCGAAGGTAGTAAATGCCGAGGATGAAACGAAAGAAGCGGCGGAGAGGAGGGCATCGAAGAGAGGCCAGAGTGTGACGAGTAGTAAGCGTAAAGGAAAGCAGGCCGAGGAAGAAGTAGTGATGAGGGAGTTGATGGGCACCGATGTGGTGGACGCCGTGTCGCTTGAACTCGGATTGCTTGAGTTGAACGATGAGTGCAACGGGAATTCACGTGCTTCAGGAATTGTCTTGAACGCAGTGCCGCAGGAGTTTGTGGCAAACATGGAGAGGTCTCTCTCGCGAGGTGACGATGCCGCCGGTGCAAGCAGCAGGTGTGTTCTTGTCCTCTTCAAATTATGCTACGCTTTACTCCGAGCTTCAACCAGCAAGCTTCAGAGGAAGACTCGTGTGCTTTTTCAAGTTTTCACATCCAACTGATCATTGCAAAACCATGAAATCCGTTTTGAGAGAACCACTAAAGGTAGTGTCTGGTGCAAGTGCATCGTTTTCTCATTGCGTGGAGTATCGGTATTTGCTCAGCGGCGAGGGAGACAAAGATGACAGCGTGATGGACCTTGAAAGCGCAGCAGAGCAAGGAGTTACAAGCAATGCTCTCAGTCGAAAGGATCCAGCATTTTTGGCTGAACTGATGCAAGAAATTCGAAGTGTGTACGTTTGGTTTTGTGTTTTCTAATTTGTATACGAAAGTCTTTGTTGAATGTTTGCTTGTAACAAAGACTCACTGAATAACTGTCTTTGCAGAAGGCGGTGATTGGACAAAGCTCAAAAAATGTCATATGCAGGCATATTTGCGCCACCATGGGCTTCGCATTTCTGGTCGAAAAAAAGTTCTTGTGGATCGTATTGAACAGCACTTGAAGTAAGGTTTTTTCTTGCTTTTTTTGTCAGCCAAACTTTCTCAATTTATATTGCACCAATGTAGCTAAGCGAGAACCTTTTCATTTGTGGTCTGCTTATTTTAGAATAAAAGAGGGGCAAGCACAAGACATACACCCGATATCGTCTTTTACCATCAATTGCAAAGGTAACAAACTCCAGCAAAAACAGCTCATATTTTCTGAAGGGTAGAGCCCATCTTTCCATTTCAATTCTGCCCATGCAAATGCTGTGTAGACCAAAAGAAGACATGCGATTCTATCTTTCGGCATGGGTGCTGTTTTTTACTCTTGTTTCCTTGCAGGTGACGCATGTCACGGAGACACTGTTTTCTTCTCGCAAACGATTTTTGATATGTGAGCCGTTTCTCCCTTTTGGTTGGATTTTTGACCTGTTTTGCTTGTAGAGGTTGACGTTTGGCAAATTTTTTGATATAGCTTTGAGTTCTTTTGTTGTTGAGGCATTCTACTTTCACGGATGAGACTGCATGTAGTGGATACTATTTTTATTAAATACTTGTTCCAGAAGCTCAACCTCAAATAGGCATTATAATTTGACCTTGACATTGGGGTGGGTATGATATCGTTAAATAAAGTGCCAGTTGTCCACGCTTGGGAGAGCGTTGGGTTGCTGGCAAGGTTGTGCACGAGAGCTATGGCGCCGAAATTGGGCAACACACGTTTGTTGTGAGTAAAAGTTCAAAGTTTCCTTGTGTCCCTTCATTGGATTGCAATGTTTTGACATCCTAAGTACTCTGGTGTTGCCCACAATTATTTGTGTATTAGAACTGTTATTGGGGTAAATCTTTATGGTATTTTGTAATGTGCTAGATTGAGGTCTTGTGGAGCATAGGTATGAAACCCCTCCGCTTCATGAAACAACTTCAAATCAAAGGTCGCAAATTGTATAAATTTAACACTTTGAGACAGGTGTGAATTCCAACCTCTCTTTATTTTTTTGTCAATACAAACATTTTTGCTTTTGAAAACTAACCTTACTTTTTGGCAAGTCATGTACTTACAAGGGTTGCTATGATGTGTATTCTGTGACCACCACTAGAGCAGCCATGGATTGACGAAGAGGCTAGAAAAGAGGTGCTGGCCGAGAAGCATAGGCGAGGTGCAGAAGCTCGTAAATTTATTAAAAGTCAGCGTTGCAAAGGTCCGTATTTGCAAAGTGCTTTCTTCTACCTAATCAGTGTAGTTACTTCACCCAAATTTCAGCTATGTCATTTATCCTTTGTATTTGCTCGTCTCTCTCCTCCATGCTAGAGTTTCCTTCTTGGAGAGTCCTCCCAAAATGATCATAATCAAGACTCCCTTTTATATTCAACTTAGCTTTTGCCGGTCATTTTGTTTTACAAAATTTCCTCTCTTACAAAATTTTCACTCTAGTACTAATATTTCACATTTAACTAAATACATATTAATTTATGTATGTATTTTCTTTTTATGCTCTTGAGCATTTTAAATTTCTCAATATTTTGCCTAAATTTTTTTCAAAGTTTTAGCATGTCCTCTGATTTGGGCATGTCTCTCAATATTTTATAACCAATTTCTAATGTCTTGCAAGTACCTCCTAATGTTTTGCAAACCAAACTTTTTAGATTGTTAGTTATGGACTTCAAGATTTTGGATAGTCCATATCATACTCATAAAATCACAATGACCTTTTAAATATTACATCTTCAATCTCTATGATATAATTATAATTAAAGAAAACAAGATAGATGTTGAGGTTGAGGTGATATTAGAGAGGGTGCACATAGTAATATTAAGCAAGTCACAATTTTTTTGCTTCTCTTTGCTTCACTTCATTGCTTTTCAGAATTTTGTGATTTTTGGGAAAGCATTGTACTTTCATGGTTTCACTTTTCTATTGCTATTACCAAATGATTTGAAACATTTTGGTACATTGAAATGTTTTTGGATTTCACAACAATTCAAGTTATCAATACATGAAAATTCTAATAAAATTCCAATAGTGAATATCGCTAGTCTAGTTTAAAATCTTACTAGTAATAAGTCTCTTTATTGTTGTTGTTGGTTTTCTACAGAGGATCAAGGGTTATGAATATCTAAGCCAACTTCAAGAGTGCCTTCAAAAACCGAACACCACATAAACTCATCTTGCAATATGCCAATGCAAAGTTCCATTCAACAAGATTTTCAACAGAAGGTTTATTTGGGCAATAACAATGTTGTAGCATCCTCTTGTTCATCACATCTTTTGTAAAAGTTTGTGCAACAACAAAGAGGAGAAGCTCTCATGCAACAGCATTGTGGTGGTGGCAAATGTGTGGGATGTGTAGTTATAAGAACAGCTCTTTTTGAGATAGTTACCCAAGACATTAGTAGCATTTTTCATGGTTAGGGGTTATGACAATGCTTGAGCAAACATGAATAACTCACTCTCTAGACAGCAATGTACAAAACAAAAATAAAAAATACTAAGCACTTTTGACATTTTTTGAAGGAACCTTTAGTGGTGCTTGTGTGAGCGGTTTTGTCTTTTTTGTTGGCTTACCTTTTATGTTTTGAGGGTGATGATATTGGGAAAAGCATTTGGAAAAGGATGATATTGCTTTGGCAATGCTTCTAGAAAACATAAGCATTTTTGAGCTTCAAAAAAGATGGTCTCAAGCTTACAAGGGTTTGTTTTAAGAGATTTTTATTTTATTTTTTGACTTTTTTTATTTTTTGCAATTGTTGTTATCCTAAATGTGCCTCATATCATTTAATAGCACTCTTGTGTGTGCCCTCCCTCCAAATGAATGGTGTGGAATATTCCACACCATCTTTAGCTATAGGGACACTTGGCAAAATTTGTCAAAGAGTTTATGAAAGGGAGGCTCAGTTCAATGCTCATATGTCAATGTGTGGCTCACACATGTTAAGAAAAATAAAATATTTTTTTGGAATATCTTGAAAATGCAAGCACCCACTTAGTCCTTTAAGTCCTTCACAAAGCATCATCACAAGGTTCTTAAACAAGAATATGAAATGAGTCAAATTACTAAATTACTCCTTAACTTATATAATGTAACTACTGTAATTCTTAATTTAAATAGCTTGAGCATCAACAAGGGTAAATCCTTACCTCAAGATATATCAGGTAGAATCAGCATCCTCATCCTCCATGCAGTTCAGAAGTAAAAAGCAAAGACCCATCAAATATTATGGATCAAGTGTGACACGATTAAGATCAAGTAGCAATGCTCACAAATATAACAAACATATCCACAAAGCAAAGACCCATCAAATATTTTGGATCAAGTGTGACACAATTAAGATCAAGTAGCAATGCTCACAAATATAACAAACATATCCACAAAGCAAAGACCCATCAAATATTTTGGATCAAGTGTGACACAATTAAGATCAAGTAGCAATGCTTACAAATATAACAAACATATCCACAAAGCTCTGAAAATTTGAGAGATTCTTAGCCCTAATACAAGCATAAGAATTATAGAGGGAAGAGGTTAGAAGCTTGAAGTTGGAAATTTTCTCCAAGAGGGTATATGCCTCACATGTGCCCATCCTAAACATCCAATCAAACCAATGTTAATTGAGAGAGGTTGTAGCAAAAATATGTAAAGCAACCAGTAACTAGCAAACCCTCCAATAATTAATATAATACTAAACCTATGTTGCAGTGGATTGAGAAGCAGCCATGATGTGAAAAGCACAGTAGTTGCCTAAGCTTGCGTATGGTACATTCTTGTTGCCAGCGTATAAGAAAACGACCTCATACTCCTAGGATCTTTGTGTATTATAAGGAACCGTAGAATAGCATGTTCTGTATTGGTGTATAGACACGCTTAGGATCTTTGTGTATTATAAGGAGCCGTAGAATAGCATGTTCTGTATTGGTGTATAGACACGCTTAGAGCATAGACAAGCCAAAGTACTAGCGTGATCAACAAATAAACTTTTGCACACAAAGACTATTTACAGCGTGTGAGCAGAGGAACAAAAAGGCAGAGTTGAAAATTCAGAATTGACCTTGTCATGTATAGAAATCCCAAGTGATTAAAGCAATATACGTAACCCTAACCACAACCAAGCTTATACACCTTGAGGTTTAAAAAAAGAGATTTGTGCAAATACACATCAGATTAGTAAAAAAGCAAAAGTAGACAAAATTACTACTAGCTTGATACTTTTTTATAAGAAATGTAACTTAACATTTGCAATGAGGCCGGAAGGTCATGTGTGTTGCTCATGGAGCAGAAACTATAAACCCTCCCTAATTTGAAATTTGTCACTCATCAATTATTATGCAAGATGAACTATGTCATTACTCAAGTATAGTACCTTCTCTATGCTACAAGTTCATAGAGCAAGTATAAATACACAAGAAGAACCATAACTAGTTCTTCTATGTTTTGGCATGGCATTAAAGCTATGTTCAAGTTATGCTTTCACCAGTATTCAACCACTGAATTAGTCTATAGACTATCTCCATTACTAGCAATTGTCAGGAGTCCAGAGACTAACACTTGTATTGGAATCATGAAAAAGAAAAAGAAATAAAAATAAGCAACTTTTTTCTTTTTCTTTTTTTTTTTCAAGATGAAGTTCATGAATGATACCAAAAGAGAGGGAAAAGCAACCTCTCTTTAGGCTACTGAATGTTATGCTACTCTTCTTAATTGTTCAACTCATAAAAGAATCTAAGAAAATGGCAAAATATATTATGGCCAGAGTATAGATTATAGGCAAAAATCCTCATTTTTGCAAGTTTTTGTTATTTTGTCCATCCCTACATGAATAATTTTTGTACATGAACTAGTTCAAAGTCTTGCACAAATTTGATGAACCACCCAATGATCAAGCTAGTCACATAATAGACAATAATTATAATTGCTTTCTACGCACAAGTTGATGTATTTCATCTGTTGCAATTTCATTTGTTGCAAGCCTAGTTTACACCAAGGGGGCAACATCCAACGTGGCGCATGACATAGTTGATGGATTATATTTTAAACTTTTCCATGGAAATATTATAATCTTCAAAGTACTTGAATGTTGGTATACAAAGGAATTTTGGTAGAATCTTCAAGTTCCATGGAGATTATATGTCTCTATTTTGTGTGAAGGAGCTCAATTGTTTTATCCACAAAGTTATATTTTATACCGCCATTTGATGTGAAAGAACACCCTTGCGTGATTGTACCATGATAAGTAATCCTTGAGTTATCATTACCCCTTGTTGTGGTTAAACTTCTTGTTTCATTATGTTGAAGTGTTTCATTATGCTTGCCTTAATCTTATTTTTCAATGTGATGTAGTTTGTGCTAGTGTTAAATGTTTTGAATATAGTTCATTGATTGCTTTATATTCTAGCAATTGCATTATATTGTGTTAATCAAATACTTTACTTGTGGGTGCACCCCTATGTACCTACACATACTCAATGTTCTTTAGTTTTCTTATTATCACAAGCACAACACTAGTAGAAAATGCCTGAAAAATCAACAAAAAATCAACAAGCTTCTATTGATTATGGTACTTTATTTTTGAGAATGACAATTTCCACAGAGTTCTATAAAAAGTGAATGACCTATTCTTCAAAATTTGTTAATTGGGGTAGTTGTGATCTATTGAAAACTTGTATTGTGTCAAAAATGGTGTTAATTATAGTTAACAGTTCACAACATGCATTCACATTGCCACCATGCCAACATAATTAAGCTGAATGAATTTTAATATGGGAAGATGTGATCCCCAAACATGTGAATAAGCCCAATAGCTCATTAGTTGAATGAGCTCAAAAACCACATTTGACACTATGGAGGTAGACAGTAATACACAGAAAAATCCAGTACAAATTTATTAAAGTGCTTATGCGAAAGGACAATTTCTCCAGTCGTGCCATACTACATGAATTGCAGTACTTGATAAAGTACATTCAGGAATACTGAAAGCTAATTTTGCACTTTTAATTGACTGTGTCGTCCCAATTCAGCCCCCTCTGACAGGTTTCCAAACACTGCTGTTTGTATGCACTCATAACCAACAAATGGCCTGCACAATCAACAAAAGGTTTTACAAAACATGAATCCTTACATTGGCGTGTAGAACAAATAAAAAAAAAAGGTACCAAATGCAAAGTTACTAGTACTTGATTGTTATGTCATTTCACATCAGATGAGCTTATTATTTCAAGCATGTGAAGAATGAGTCTTTCACAACACGCCTTTGCCGTTTGCGTATTATACAACAATGACCACCTCATTTTGACCATCATTGTTATCGTATTTATTGCTTTAGATCTACCCTCTATAAAATTCAAACAAAATCTCTCAACACCTTTGTAAGTCCCCTCACTACGTCACTCATGTAACATTAAGCCCGTCTGGTTTTGGAATTTCAGTATTCCATTCCACAACCCGTATCTTTGTTCTGCCGTACATCACTGTTATTTTACAGTAGCATCTCCCTCTTCTCAAGAATCAGCCCTCATCGTAACTGTCGTAAGAACTAACTACACAAAAACTAGGCTATTCCTAAAATTCAGAAACATTCAGTTTCTAAGGTGCATGGACACTGAGAGTCTTCATTAGCATTGTCTCGCAACTCTTCAAATAACAGACAACGTACAACTCCAAACATGTCACTCTTCCCTCCTTCAAGAACAAGATGTATTTGGTACAAGCAATTGCCACACCCCAATCCTTCCTACCCCTAACACACGACATGAGATCTTCCTACACATTTCACGTATGCTCTCAAACAATGTGCAATACACGTGAAAACTTGTAATGAGAAATATCGTACACCAACTACGTCAGGACAGACGTACCTGATATATAAAATAATCATGCTATTCACAAGAAACTCCTGTGCATCAAACACTTATTCCCATAGCACCGTCCGATCCACAGCCCTGCACTGATGCATCATATTCAACACACTCATGCGTCTTATCTGTCATGCTCGTGCACACAAAAAAGATTTCCTTCCACTACTAATCAACGACCTCAGTATATGCTGCCATGAAGTGACATGAAGTCAAAACTGGGTCTGATCATCGGTTCAGAGTCTGCCATGAATATTTTCCTCACTTGAGTGAGATTTACCGTCCCAAGCCATAACTTCAAAAGCCAACACGTAGATACCTGTTGTTCCCGATCTCAAATTCCTGGTGATTGCGGATGCAACGACATCACCGGCAGCTCCCTCTCAAACTTCGCTTCTCTGCATCATAGACGGCAGAAATACAGTGTCTCAGAATTTCCATGAAAACCCTATTCTTCATATACAAAACCTTACTCCACATATAAAATTGCACAACTTCTCACTTCCTCCGAGTTTGGTATTACTCCTGGAAAATACCGAATTCCTCAAACTTCTCAAGCTCTTCTTCATGGAAACGTAGTAATTGTACAGTTCTAAAAAGACATGACACCCTTATCAAAAATATTGCCACTTCATCCCCACTCCGGACGCGTCGGTTTCACTAGCGACTAGTACGTCCTGCATTCGTTATTTGCATACGTATGCCTAAATTTGAAGGCTAATACAAATGTACCTCCACTTCCAGTTCTGAAGCACCATCAAGAACATGTCCCTCATCTTCCATGACAAACCAAAACCTTTGGTGCCAAAAACCGTCGTCATGTCAATGTCTGTTCACCTTCCACCCTCACATCCACTGCAATCTTCCTTGCTTCTTGAAATTGCATTCATCACGGGCATCAGTTCACTCAGAATATCCAAGATCATCAGATAGTGCACAACTGCACTTGCACTCTACAAGCTTACCACAAGAACACATCAGGAACTTTCGCTGGAAACATAAGTTTTTGAAGAATGATACAAAACTGCACGCACTTCACTATGGGAAGCGACTATGTCTGCTTAGAAGCCTCCCTCCATAATCCTCGATGGAAACCACTTTACAAATCCTAAACGAACACTGCGCACACACCACAAACCAGCTATACCTACTTGCAATACATTCCCAAATACTGCATCTGGGCTCAAAGCGTTCCAAGAGGACCCTGTCTGTTTGGTAAACGTACACAAACATTTCCTAATCATCACACAAGCAGTTCGACATGCAGGTTTTCTCATCAATAGTATACAGTCACTATAATCAAGTCCAATTGACAAAACTTCACCTAGTACACATAGAATGCTCACAGCATTTCCCCAACACACTAACAAAACTGAAATACCAGTCACATCAAACATGAAGAAAGTTGCACCTGCATTTCTGAAGCGACAATGCCGCTCCTCCTGACTCCACCATGACGTTTGACATTGAGCACCGCCGGACATCCTTCCATAATATATTGCACTCATCCAACAAGGAAAACTTGTGGTTTACATTTTCTACAGAAAGAGGGGACAACACTCACAAAGTCAATAACCTATTAAATACAAAGACCACAGCATTTCTCTGCCCTTCCTCTTTCTTGAGCAACTGGTACTGCTCTGCACAGCAAAAACTCTAATATTACCCAACTAGCATACTCTGGTATCACTTACAAACACACTTACACCGACATAAAAGAACCATAAATCCACTTAATTAAACCGTCTGAAGCCATGACATCGACTCAGTCTTACTTGCACATAGCCGTAGTCACACATAACTCCAAAATAAACATACTCATACGCAGAAAAATTGTAACAAGACATACAACTTCTAGCACGTTATACGTAACGGTAACTGCGTACAAATTTCACATACTAGCTCTTAGGCCATACCAAAGACAAATGCATTCTCCACCAGAAACACCACTCTCAGAATGTAATGCCATAGTTTTTACATTAGCGCCATTTACACAGAGGCTACGGTTTGTCAATACTTCCAATTCCTCCACTCGACATAATGAATCCCTATGTTTAAAATTATACGGCACAGGAAAAAAAAAAGATACACTTACTCAAGGTCAATGCTCATGGCGTCAGTCGCTGTCTTCGGAAGACTCCCCCACATCTCTATCAAAAAACGCAGCTGCATCTTCACCTGCGTCTCCGAGAACTTCATTGATTCCTACGCTCCTGCCGGTATTGATGGGGACTGATTCATAGCGCTGGTTCTCGGTCGATGCAGACAGTCCTTCATACTCTTCATTTTCCCCCATCCTGAACAACTCAGGTTCTCCTTCTTCGTCCAATTCATTGTCGACTCTTCGACCTCTCACCTCATTCCGCAGTATTATCTTCCACCCTAGTTTTTCTTCAACATTCGAGAAGAACACCTGATCACAATGGATGGGGAAAGCAAATGACTCGTATCCAAAAGGTAAAAGCGAGTTGAAATCTGCCATAGTCAATCCCCATTCGTCTTTTATCACAGTGGCATTTCTACCTCAATAGTTTGCTCTCACCCATTCACAAACAAACAAGAGAGTGCAATGTCTTTCATAATTGAGCTCTACTATCTCCAAAATTTGCCCGATGTACTCCAGAGACGCATGAACAGGGTTTGCATCTCGTATGCCCGATCGACAAGGTCTTCGAAACACCGCAACTACACCTGAATTGCATGTCTTAGTTATGTTCTCCTCGACACTCTTCATCGACACTCTTCACTCTGTAGTGGTATCCATATGCGTACATACTTCTAAACTTGCGTGCAAGTAAAGAAGGTCTGTTACAAAAGTCTTCAACCTCATCTGTAACCGGCAATCCCCCCTCCTTGTCATTGATTACTTGTATCTTCAACCATTCAGCAAACACTGGTGTTTCATGTAGATCAGCAAGGTAAGGAACTGTCATTCTTCCGTTTCGAAGGAGATGTCATCTTCGAAACTCAGCTCGTAAAGCACTTCTTTCTTGGCATGCAGCGGTGTATGCTCTGCAACACATTATCACACATGAATTAATGGTAGCTGTAATGCAAAAACAGATTAAGTAACATCTCTCAACATAACAAATGGTGGAAAGAATATGTGTACTATAACGACCTGTCACATTTCTGTTCAATTACTCTGACTTACTCATCACGCCTATAATCAGACAAAGAGTTTTAATGCTTCACATTGTCACTTCAGACCGTCTCAGCTTGAATACTTACGTCTATGTGCATATCAAGTATTTGAATCCTTGCAAATATTTAAATTGAGAAAAAAAAAAAAAATGGTGACATTCTCAAATTCTGTATGGCGCCAACGGACTTGCATTGTCCAGCACAAATTCGTGCATAACCTTGCACAGATCTTCAGATACTACCCTCCGTTTCCCTTTGCCCTCTGGGATTTCATCTGCCATTATAGGGTCCTCCTTGTCATCCCACACGCATCGAGAGGTAATGTTGTACTCTGCCATGTACTCCGTTATGAATCCCAACGCTTGCTCAGTTTCATACCCTGCAGCAACATTTCCTTCGGGTTTTGCTAGATTCCTAACAAACCCTTTCAACGTCTTGAAGTACCGTTCATACGATTACATCCACCTTGTATGAACGGGGCCAAGAAGGAAAAGCTCTTCCACTAAATGATTAGGAAAATGGGACATAATATCAAAAAATGAAGGTGGCATCTCCTTCTCTAACAAGCACATGGTTTCCGCACAGTCCGCCAACAAGTCCTGCTTACTGTCAGCATCTACCGTTTTGGCATAGATTTTCCTGAAAACTCTACTTACGCGAATTACAGCTCCGGCTAACGACTTGTTCGAAATATTTCGTAAACAGACTGGTAATATTTGCTGGAGGAGAACATGAAAGTCATGTGACTTGAGACCACTAAGTTTCCCTTTGCTGATTTTTGTGTGCAATGCGCTTGAATAATGACTTGGAGTTCGCAAAGATTGCAATACCCCTAACACTTTCCCTTTATCTGCAAATGATAAAACATATGGCAAATCTGGCATGTAGTACCTATCATGGCTGACTCTTTGCAGATGAAGGGAAGGTCTGATGTTTCGTGCATGCATGTCTGCTCTAACCGCAGGGGAGTCTTTCTCGCCGAATAACGTCTTGAGAATGTTCTCGCACAGGTTTTCTCACCGTGCATAGGGTCCAACCCATGCCGCACCATCAACACCTGCGCTTACATGAAATACTAATCAATACCACTTATTTCTGAATACATGGTACAGGTTGAATTTGAGTTAATCTAAGAGACTACTGGTATCAGTATGTCATTATCATGATTACCATGTAATACAAAAGAAGCATGCTATGTATCCACAGCACTACCACCTCATCTTTTACACGGTCGTTACTGTATTCTCTTCAGTTACTGCACATAAATAAAACATGTATACACGCAATCATATGAAACAAAAAAGTAGTACACATATACAACAAAAAAACCAAAAAAAACCATGCACACATTCAATGCTGAAGTATGTACTACATATTGTCAAACTTATTGTTTCACACAAAACCAGAGGAGCCAAAAACTTACATCTCAGTTTCTAGTTCAACCATCGCTTTTGTTTCTTAGGTTATGAGAACTTACTTGCAAGCTAGTTATCCATATTGTAGAATGCGACCTCTGCTTCAAAGTACAAAGGACGCAAGCAATCATGATTTCTGTGAGTTAGGAATATTTAGGATTGACATCTGTTTTATCCTTTTCAGTACAAAATTACTGAGGCACTTCAGTCTTCAGTTAAATTACTCTTCTCTAAAACTTGAAAAGTAAAATAGAATTTCCATTATTGTAACTACTACGTTCACTGATAGGGATGTGAAGAGCTTTTCCTTCGCATGACATACTTCTTTGTAAGCACGACTACCTTCACGCTTACTTAGGCAACTCGTAGAGGCTCATTATGACAATTGAGTGCTCGTGAAGTCGTCATTACCAATTACCCAAAATTCCTCCAGACATTCTCACAAAAGATTACTCTTTGTCCCATTCAGAAGCTCCAAAACAATTCTCCGTAAGGGAGATATCATATTCTTAGTCATTTTGCAAGTGACAAGGACATTGTAGAGGAACAAACCACCTACCAAATATCTGCAAGATCTCCAATTCCTATGTTGCTATGACATCCAAATTCCATGCACAAAGTTCCGTATTCGTGAATAGTTCGAGAAGGCTGTCACTTCCTTATTTTAGTCCTTTATCTACTGACCCATGCGTTGTAGAATCAAATACCATCTAGGCATCCAGCAAATGTTATCTAAAATTCAATCTCTGAGGTTCCTGCTCGGCACCAAAACTCCATATAAAAAACCACACAACTGAACATGTCGCTACCTACTTTTTATTCATGATTTGAAGATTCGTAGCAACAACGGTACCTCATTTGGGCAAGGCCAATGTTTTTAGGAAAGGAATGCTTTGTAATTGTTGAGCATGCCCCCATTAGATCATCAGAGATGACAAACGGTTCCAAAAAACCAGAAATCATCAGAATGGAGGTTTTCAATGTGACAATAACCGTGCCTTTTCTTCGAGCTCACTATTGGGACAGATGGAGTTCCTTCTAATACGGTGCTTTTATATATCAATTCTTTCTTTAATCCCATCTCATAGGCTCTGCACTACTCTTAGAGTTTGCTGTAATCATTATTGATCCCTGATGATTACAGTGTCCAATACAAATACCTGCTTTTGACCCCCTCTTATATCATGTCTGCCGTCATTTATCATTCACATTTTATAATATAGAATTCAAACAAAACAGTTACGATAAGACACAGTAACCAGGTAGCTACACACTAGTTTATTTGAGATAACTATCCACACACAACATTACAGGATTTGAAGTTTATTTCTACCTCGTCATCTCTTCATAAAACCTTTGAGAAGTCAAAACAAATATTAATATTTCTTCACTTAAACCAGCCCTACATTTTTTTATAATAAGTAAGCTTCAAGTCCCAAAAGATCTGTACTTCTCGTACTCCATATTTTGGGTTACAGATTTATTAACGCCATAAAATCTTACTTGGATTGAATACGACGCTCTTGCCAATGGCAACTGCCTCCTACTTCATGCTTACTGCCCACTCATGCTTACTTCACTGAATTCTATTCACCCTACTTTCAAATATTTATTTCACATTGAACCAAAAGCGACTGTGAGTGTTACGCTCTGAAAGTTGTGAATAGCTCGTTTTTTACAGTACATTAAACCTTTAAGAATAAATTTCATTTCACGTAATAAGAACAAAATACAAAGTGATTTGGTATAACATTCATTTCTGAACTTCTAATATTCCATGTCCTTAAAAACATAACAACAGAGATCTTTGACAGAACGAAGACACAAAATGTTCCAAACTAACCTCCTTTTCCAATTTAAAGATTTTCATATTCAAGGCAAAGCCAAGAGAAACTATCTCATCGAACACTGACCTTGTAGATTACCTAAGACAGTACAAAACAGTGGAGTAATACATACCTTCCAATAAGGTAGCTCATACATAACACTTCTTCGTTTCACTCCATGTAGTTTAAATGGGTCCTCGCTGGAATTTTCCACACCACCTTGCATTAGAAAGTTTTCTCTTGCAGTCCCCCACCGAAGAACTTCTTGCCCGGTTAGTCGTTCAGGAGCTACATGCCACTCTTGAAAATTATTATAAGCTCCTCTTGCTTTTCGAAAATGGTGATTTCCATCCAAGTACCGCCTTGCACCAAGGTACACCATTTTAAGGTAGTCTAGCATGCTCCGCGCAGGTCTCTGGACCACACAGTGGACAGCCTTTGTATCCATGAACCTGTTGCCCTGATAATAGGCCATATGCTGGAAAATCATTAATGGTAAGAATGAGCATGGCTCTCAAAATAAACCTTCGTTGTCCTTCAGGTTTGGAAACGTCTATGGCCGGTACACCACTCCACAATTTCAGTAAGTCGTTAATTACGGGACGGAGAAAGACATCAATGTTCTCCGCTGTTGTTGCCTTCGGACCGGGAATTAGCAACACCATAGAAATGAAGAATTTCTTCGTCAGTAGCCAAGGTGGGAGGTTGAATACTGTGATTAAAAACACCCATGATGAGTGTGTAATAGCTCGTTCTTGAATGGAATAATGCCATCTCCAACTAGTCCAAGTCTGAGATTAGTCTTCACTTCAGCAAAATCTGGAAATAACTGATCAATGCTTCTCCACTGCAAACTGTCAGCTACAGATCTCATCATCTGCCCTCTAGACTTGTGTCTATCATACCACGGCATGTGCTGTGCTACCTCCGGACACTTGAACATTCGCAAAAAATGCTGGATGAAATCAAAATACCGAACAGCTCGCTGTGGAAATCGATTTGATCCTGGAATGTAACGGCTCAGACTGCACGTTGGACACTCCACTGCTGCCTCATACTCTCCCTCGTACAGGACATGCCCGTCTAGACAGCAATGCACTTGTCGGAGTTTCAGACCCAACTTCATCAACATGGTCTTCAGTTCGTATGATGTTCTTGGAAAACAATTGGAGGTTGGCAATAGATCTCCGGCTACCCAAGTGAGTAACGCATCAACAAACGTGTGTGGAACAGAGTACAGGCTACATAGTGAGAATAGAACAATAGCGCATTGCAATCGATTTTGAGTGCTCCCTTCGAATACTGGTTGAGTCGATTCTTGCGCTAGGTACTCCAAATTCACGTCGTTCCTCTCTTCCTCTCCTTCAGCATTCGAGAAGTCCAATCCTCCCTGCCCGTCTTCACGAAAGACGTCATCGTGAATATCATCAACTCGAGAGAAAGCATCACGAGCCATGCTCTCCACATCAACGGCATTCCGCGGTGGCCACATGAATCCCTGATTTGTATTATGTCTTCGACGTCGACGGTATTCCTCATGACCCCTATGTGCTAGTGTCCTAGGTCCTTGCACATTTTGGCCATCCACTGTCTGCATACACAACCACATATGCAATTAGTACCTTCAGCTCAAATAGCAATCAGTACTAGTTGGGTGCAATGCGATAAAAAACAGAACCTTGAAGAGGCCAGCATTTCCACATGTTCGGAAAGAGCATTCCTATGAACATGGTAAGATATGGGTCACTTGTCAGTCCTGACGATCAAAAACTTGACAAGGTAAACTATCTTAGAACTGCAAAATCACTGGTATGAATGGAAGAAGTCGCAAACAATGAGTTGAGTACTCACCATAACCGGGTAAAGCAAGTACCGATCTCTTCCATGCACCCTGTGATGACGTGCAACAACCTCAACTTTTTTGAGGTATGCTCCCCTGCACCGGTTGCATGCACAGGGATACTCAACCAATCCCATCCTATTTGCTATAGACCTCTCTATGTGATAAGCTGCACATAGTCTGCGACGCACATTGCTCGCTTTCTGTGCTTCACATATTATTGCCTAGATCACTTAATGACAATAAATTCTTCTTAGTACTTGAAACTGCTACAAGAGGACGCAGCTTCACAATGATTCCCTGCAACACAGAAAAAACAGTTAATGGCACGCTCCTTGGAAATGTGCTACTCTCTGTATTTTGAGTGAAATCAATGGCAAGTGAAGTAATTACTCTAAACGTAAGTAATGTTAGATACTTAGATTTCTTGCTTCCCTCAGTACCAATACTGCACGTTATTACTTGACTACAATGTCTGCAATTAATTTAACGGGTTTAGTGTTCAAGGCATAACATGACAGCATCTCAGTTAAAAAACCATCTCTCGGATTTGGAGGATAGTATTCTGACATGTTAGAACAGCTTTGGATGAGTGACTGTGTTCTTCCATCGTGCGCTGCAGACACTACAATAGCGTCAACCAACAATTTCAATTGTCTGCAAAGTACGATATGTAATAGCCGCTCCAGAGAAGACACACAAGAAATAGGCAAATCCATACTCCCCTCCCCCCCACCCACTCCCCCCGACGGAAGGTGATGAGAAGATGATAGAAATATCAATAAACACAAGTTCAGTTCTACAAAAGCCTTTGCAAATACTAGTTTCCTGACCGCGATTAATTAATATTTGAGAAAGGAGCTCTGCATGCCATTTGGCCTATAGAATTTAAAGTTTTACTTATTGCATGGTACCATTTTCCCTGCCCAAGAACTATGATTTCTTTATTTTAATATTGAATACCCACTTCAAAAACCAGTTTTGACGGCATCAGATTCAGTCTTAGACACTAAGATTTATTTCCTCGCAAATTCCTCATCTCAGGTGCGGGTATGTGCACCCAAAAAACCCTAGAACTCTGTTTAAGATGATCGCCTTTAACCTGCAGAAGTCCCAAATTCGGCCAAAGTTCGTAGTTTATTGAAAAACGTGTTATAAGATATTCAGTGTTAGCTTTTAAGAATTACATGAGCATTTGTAGTTTTTACATACGTAAGCTTAGCAAAGTCTTACAAAATCAACGTACATCATGATATACACACATTTCATCATAATAGGTAGCACCATTTGGATTTCCAATTTCAATCCAGAAAGACTTCGTGGCTGTCACGGTTATACAGTTTTACGTCTCAGAAGCACTTGGGCCGTGTATGAATTTTCCAAATACGGTCGGGTGCAATCGCTGGCAGTTGACAGAGGTTATTATATTTTTACATTTGATATATTGGCCGGTACCTCATATGACTAGAGTATTTTAAGCAACCCCATCACTAATTTTACTAAGTTTAGGGAGAACTTTGTTCCCTACAGGACACTCTGAAAGAACGGCACTTGCCAGTGCCGTTTTGTATTTGTTACGATACTCAATTTCTACTAGTTAGCACTTCGACATGACTCCATTTGCCTCGAAAGGCATCAGTATTCAACAACAGTAAGATGGTGTTTTGAAAAGGAATTTTTAGTTATTAAGATGTAGAGAAGCAACACCAACCGACTATGTTTTTTAACTTACAGTAGATATATGAAAACACGGTTTCTGGGCGCGTGAAAAAACATGTGTCATTTTGCGATGAAATATTGCAAAACTCGTTGAAAAAGTTGTACAAAAATCACAGTGAGGTAGAGTTTTTGGTTTACATCACCTGACATTTCCAGAAGCTGCTATAAAAGTGACCGAATTGGCGTCATTGCATACGTCTTGGAGAACTCCCTCCGGTAATCTTTATGAACAAAGATATAATGCATGCGTCACGGTATATTCACTCTGCAATTATCGAGCCAAAGTGCTAGAACCTGGAAAAAGCGCACAAATGAAACGGATGATTTGTCCCTTAGTGTATAGAATTCGAGGCCAAATGTTTGAACCTATAAAAAGAACATGACTGGCATTACAACCAGCGAAGCTTTAATAGGCACCTGCCATAAGCCTGAACTACAAGTTACCAGCACTTGTCAGAATAACTCGGGTGTATACTTAAAACACATCATTCCAAAATTCTTGCTGCATTAAATGTGGGGAGAAAATGAGTACTTAGACGAAAATAGAACATGCACTACATGGGCGGTTTTATTTACCTAAAAATCTACCTTGTAGTGACTGAAATGTATTACTCTTGTTCTGCTATGTCTTCGCGTGTACAATATCCTACTACATGCATTCAAGCATTACATACTTCCTCTGCAAATTTGAAATTATTTGTTCTATAAGAAGCAAACTATGAGTATGTGACATAGGACAATGAATATGTCATCGTGAATTACGATACATTCGAATATCAGCCTGCACATATGTTGCACATTCTCTATCTGACTTTGTCTTATAATATCAGTAAGGGAAGCTTCAGAGATGGTTGAAAGTACAAGTAATTCACTAGTTCAAAATGAAGAGTTCATATACAGTTAAAACGGCTTTGAGTAAAATACACTATATCTGTGAAGGCTGAACTTCAATTTCACAGGAAGGCGGGAAGAGGATTGCTTTTTCACTCTAGTAATAGGTCATTTGTTTTGCGAAAGTGGAAATCACATGGATTTTCGAGCAGTATACTGTTATACATAAGAGTTTTTCTTGGGCTGTGGCGCGGTGCACTAGGTGGCGCACCAATAAGCGGTAACAACATGAACGACTTAAATATTATACGTCAATAATTCACACGCAATACAAAGCAGTAATTCATGGTGGTTAAAAATTAGCATTACCTATGGTGAAATGTTCATCGACCTTAACGATACATTGCAACTTACAGCTGTCGACTTAATTGATTTCTGATTTCAATATATTGTTCTCCAGACTTCAGTAAGATTTTGTACAACCCTAATGTGAGGGTGAATTTATTTTGAAATAAATTGCAAAAGTGGTTTCCAATTCGTACGCCAAAAATTAGAAGACTTACTAGAAAATCAATAATCTTGAAATTCAACATACAGCGTTGAGAAATTCTGCGTACCGTCCAGATTACGCATTTCTGAGGTGCAAGCAGCGCAAGGGGTTTTAACCTATTCGAAATTGGTGGAACCAGAATTGGCGTTTCAATAGTCCTCAGAGTATCTCTGCAAGACACACAAAATCTGTTAGTGTTATTGAACCATCACTGCACAACATCGATTTTGAGACACTACGAAATATGTAATTACGTGAAAGGTAACACTGTCGACATGCCCACATATTTCTCACCTGTTTATCTATGGAAGAAAATCTCTACTCGCGTTGAAGTACAACCTAGGATACAACTTGTTTGCGAAGCTGCGAAGTCTTTGAAAAGCCCGACGTCGTTCAAATGTAAAGAGACAACATTGCTATTATATGAATGTGGTGCAAACCCTACACCGCTCCCTGCCTTTTCCGAGAATTGCGACAACGCAGAGAATGAACCCTAACATTTACCTCAAAGCGTTTCCCACAATGAAAGTGAGACAAGCAGTCCCCACTTAGATAGCCGGAAATCTCTGCATTCAATGTTTTGGGGACGCGTGCCTTATCTTTAACCTAAATTTGAACACGGATGAAATTCATCTGTTGACAGAGTTCCAGTGATCGGCAAGTCTTCATGCCGTCTCCCATGCCTCACTTTTAGGGAATTTCCCTCTATCGGCTACTACGTGGTCCCAAGGAAGTGTATGATCGGTGTCTCTCACCGTCTCACTTTCAACTATGTTGTTGAACTCTTTCGATAATGCCGTTTTGCTTCAGAACAGGATGCAGCTTTTAGAAGAAAACAGAGTTTGACAGAGTTTTGACGTGGGGTTTCAAAAAGTGCAACTCAGAAGTGGTCAGTAGTCCGATGAGTTCTTGCGAGTTCAGAAGAAATTTTCTATGGAGACAGTGATGGACTTCTGTAAACATACAACTCAGAAAGGGTACTGCATGAGTTTCTAATGATTTAAAGTTCCAGGAGTAGTGTATAGAGTAACTCCTTGCTTGATTTCTTATTTCAAAATATTTTGAGGAAGCACGGCAATTGTCAACCACGGAAGGACCACAAAGGGGTCCCTGTTACTCATCCCAGAAAAAAAGGGCATCCGCTTGACGTCATCTGATTGTCCACCTTAAGCAAGGCTGAAGAGAATCCATACAAACGCCATCAGATTCTACTGCCGGTGGACAGTGAAGTCGAAGACCCAAGTAACTTTCACCTATCTGGGGAGAGAGTAGTACGCCAGAGAAGCGTCACTGTATACAGTGACGATTTTTGTAGGGAGCACTTCTTATTGTGTTGGCCTAATGAATATGACCACAGAATTTTGCTGTAATGAAAGTCCCAGACGTTCCCCCCTTTGCTTTGTCGTACGACTGTAAACACTGACAGTATTATTCAGATGTGGTCCTTCGTCTGTCCTTTACATTCTCGAATACAGTCTCACTTCCTGTCATTGTTCATAATAAAACATTAGTAAATTTCGTGGTACCCGTTTGGATGTGCATTAGCACCTGCAATACATAAAGTTCCATGACACCCTAAAATCGTATGCACCACGGACATGGCGCTGTTAATCATCCACAAATAATATTAAAGCGATGCTGAGGACCGCTTGGAATACATGACTATGTGACCATATCTCACATGTGTATGTGAAAGACAGGAGCCAGTTATGTGAAATAGGAGCTTCAGAGTATAAGAAACACCCACTACAAAAGGGATGACTTCGAAGCTGTTGTTCTGGACAGAAAGTCGCATGAGTATTAGAGAAGGGCCACTTAAAATTTATGCAATGTGACAATTTCATGTCGTCGTTGTAACACAAAAACTGGAATCCCCTTGTGATTAGTGAAGGTATATCTCACATCCAGTGCATGGTTGTAGACTGTGAGTTTAGTTTCCTTGCATGCACCTTTACAGGGCCGGTTTGCTTGCATACTGTTCTTGAAAGTAACTCGTAATGAACTGCAGGAGTCGGTTTTTGTAACGATAGAAGTACAAAAATTTAGCAATCATAGTTGATAAATACAAACCTTCATTTAGAAGTAAGCTGTTAGATTAGATTATGGTGACGATGCCTTCATGTAAAGACGATAAAGACCTACATGTACGACAGAAGTATCGCAGGATCTAGGCCGCTCAATATTGTAATCCTTAATTTGGAAAAAACAATGTCCGCCAGTTTGTTCTGCACATATTGAATTTGTTATGTATAAAACTATTCTGATCTTTAAAAGTAAGTTTTTTGAAGAATCTTTGAGTACACTTTCATGTAGATGTACATGCTTGAATAAATCATAAGAAAATACACTTTGAATCAACTGAAAACATTTAAGCAATCATGTTATACTCAGAAGTACCGAAATTGTGGTTTTCTCCCAAATACGTGAATATATTGTAATACTGTTGAGTATTACTGGATTGTACTTAGTGGTATGAAGCACATGATATTACTACCTTTGAAGAAGAGATGTTTTTCTGACATTCATGTGCAATGATCACGCAATAGCCTACAGTATAGCTGATGCAAAAGCTATTTTTGTTGTCAGGCATTCGGTATTAGAACTAATGCAGCCTCATGACAGAAATCACTTGACTTTTGCCAGCAATTGAAGGAGAAAATGGCCTCTCAAATTAAAGTTAGAGAGCAACCGGAGCCGTGGATTGCGAAGAAAAAGTCCAAAGCAGTGACCAAAGGATTGGAAGCAAGGTCAGGGGAAGCGGCCGTCGGAGTTCATTCCCCTTCAAAGATTGTCCCGGAAACACCGCAGAAGAGGAGTAGAGGGCGTCCCAAATCCCAGCCGAATGCAACACCATCCTCCGGAAAGACGTCCAAATCTAAGACAGTGATAGCATCTAATGCAGATGCTGTACTATGTCGTATGAAGTTGTCAGTACCTGATGTTGACGAACTTCGAAAAAAAAGAGAAGAAGATGCTATTGCCTGTGGGCGGCAGGTACGATCGCTGGATCCAGCGAACCCAAGGAGGATGCAAATCACTTCGGCAAACGCTATACCTGAAGGCATGTCGAAGACATGCTGAAGCAGTAATATCATGTGCCGGACCTTCTTGTCCGCCATAGTCCTCAACAACTCAAGCAAGGACAGGTACATACGTATGGCTACAAAGTCTCATATATTGCAGACACTGTTTGTTATATGGCCCGATGTCTACGGGAAGTTGCAAGTGTTCGTCTATGTAATTTGAAGAGGAAAATAATATATTCTATAGTAGGAAGCTTCTGTCAATGCTTTAATGGCTTTAGCCTCTCCCCAAATGATCAATTTTCCAGAGTAGGAACGATAATGAGCAGCAGATGAAGAGGTGAAAATTGATGTTATGAAAACAATCAAGAAAAGATTTTGTGATTGAGGCAGAAGTTGTCGTTCTTGTGATTTCTCTATAGAAATTCTATTTTACCAAGGGCTCGGTCATATCAGGTACCTTGAAAACCAGCTTTGACTAATTTCATGTGCAACGGCTCATAACGAAGTCAACGATATGAAATTTGAAATATGTTATAAACGGAATGCTGAAGTACTAATTTTATGCAAACACTCCAGATAAAGGAGAAGTGGACAAGCCTGAATGCGCAGAGTTGACAACGACAGAACTTTTGGCGGTTAATGTCCGTCTGAAGGGTAAAGAAACTGCACACGCCAGTATCAATGACTCAGCGGACGTAGCAGAGAATGTGACACAGAAGGTTCCATCCAAAGGACACGTGGTTGGATTCAAGAGTGACGTGCAGGTTCAGGGTGAAGGTGGAAGAGTATCTACTGACAGACATGGACCGGCTCCACGATCGAGACGTAAAGAATCTCGTTTTGTAAGCATTCACACTAATATAAAGTACAAGCCAGGTCTGTATGCATAAAGTTCGACTGATATTCAATTCTCAAAGAGTGTAGTTAACGTACTATTGCACGCACGAGCGAAGGGCATATGTGATTAATGATTTGGAATATGGTCGATTGCAGCCATGTTTTTCTTTAATGAAACAGCTTACTCCAGTCATTTATTCAATTTGAAGCACTGTACTGACAAATACTGCACTTTCATGTAAATACGCTTACTACCAATGAATTTCATTGTAGGAACATGAAGGGCGACAGCGTCACCGAAGGCAATTCTCTCCAATTGGATCGATGTTTCATGGGTCAGAGTACTATGACTCCAGTTCAAAGAATCCTCAGAGGAATAGGAGGGTGACAGAAGATTTCGGAAAAAATCTTAGCAAAAACCGTAAGCACTCTCTAAGTACTGAAGGACAGGGAAGCCGTCGTCCCGAGTCTAGTCACAGAAGGCAAAAGAAACTTACCGCGGTTTACAGAGGGGACAACCGAGATGACGACGGTAAGCTTTCTTATTAAGGATATCTGCTGGCTGCTTATATGGGATTAACCTTTGTATGCAGCAATGATAATTGGAATTGGAGTGTTTGATGTAAGCAATGGCATTTGGAGAAAGTTTCATGTCAACATCCACTCACAAACTTCACGTACATGCTATTTTAAAGTGTAAGTGAATGTGAATGTTAGAAGAAATTTATTAGAAATTTTGCACGGCACATTGGTTTAGAGAATTTGAAATGTACGTGCTTAAATAATTAGGTTCTCCTCATTGCAGGATATTGGGATTACAGAACCGCGTCCAGAAAGGATGCAGGAAGGCGTCGACGTTATGACTCGGCATCTCCCGACAATTCTCCAGTGCACAGGACTGGGTCATCATCAAGACATGGCAGATCTCCTTCACTGCAATACAGAAGATCTCTGTCACCACGTAGTACAAGACCTTCTTTACCGCATGCTTCCAAACAGCAGAGAAGGAGCAGTTCTGACACTTCGTCAAAGTCACCACCACACACTTTGGCTACCGTATACCCTGCCAGCAAATTGGAGAAACGAGGAAAAAGATATGGAAAGGAAGAGGAAAGTGCACCAATTTCCCCAGCACGTGGAAGGAGAGAACGCCGATTAAATCAAGCACGTTGTGAAGAGGAGACAACGAAGCGGGAGAGGAATGGAAAGAAGCCATGCACATTGACCGTGGACAGGAATGGAATACCATATGGTCGAGTACAAAAAGCATGGATTTTTGAAGTTAACAAGCTAGCAGTTGGGCTGGACCTGTCATGCACACATATCAGAAAACAAACAGACTTATGAGGATGTACAAACATTCAAGAAACGGCTGAGTGATACGTTTGAGTATGTTGGAACATTGAATGAAGATCATCTGAGAGGCTTAATGGGCAGGGCAGTAACTAAAAAAAGGGGTGAACTCATAGACCTCATCAATAACAGAGGAGAACAACCCCTTCACATCGATAAAGACCTATGGGAACGTTTAGTGCAATTAGCTCACAGTGAAGAGACAAAGTTGAAGTTGGCGCAAGGGCAATACGCCAATACTTGCAAGAAGACGTTAGGCAGAACATGCGCCAGCAAAGTTCATGGGATCACAGAGAAAATTTGCATGATACACGGCAGGTCCCCACATCTTGATGACATTGAGGAAGAAATGCAAAGGGACAAAGGTTTTGGAAAACAAAAAAAAAAAGGAAAAATCCTTTAAGCTTACAGGAGAATCAGAGAAAGGAAGACGTCTACTCTAAAGACAACAGTAACTTGCAGTCAAGCGGGAGAAAATCATCTGGGAATTATCACGGTTTTGCTTACAAAACGAGTTTAACCGTTCAAATACAGGTCGTGATGACAGCCCCAGCCCCCGTCATGTGAGTTTATACGTAATGCACTTTTGGTTTACCAAATGCAAAGGGATTTTTGATGCAATTATGGGCAACTTGTGCGGACCACTACAGTGGTCATCATTGTGAAACTTGTTTATAGCTTCATCATGTAGAATACTCTTGAAATGCTCTGATGTCGAATTATGTAAAGTTTGAATTCTTGAGTGTAAAACTATACAGTGTGCCAATGAGTATCATGGAATTAGTTTTCTATTGAATGTTTTAGTAGTTTTGAAGATGTCAATGAACAGGTAAAGAACTATCCATGACCATGAAAGTTGAGGTGACATGAAAAGTTATTTTTCATCTCAGTTAGTATCATGAACAAATAGTGCTATACTGGATACTATTAGCTTTCCATTCTGTATTTGAAAATCATTACAAATTCTTAGTAGTTACACCTTTATGGTTCTCAATATTAAATTTTTTTTCTAGGAACTGATAAGAATTTCTTAGATTTCACTAACCAAAAGTTCAGATGGAAAACTTGCACTGCAAGTTTGTGTTCAACCAAAATTTGCTCAACTTATAAGCCGAGAAGATGGAGTTAGCACTGAAGTATCAAGAGATATGGTGTATTTGAAATTGCCACATTCACTGATGCGTACTTTGAGGTTTTGTAGAGTACACAGAGGAGTGCAATGGCAAGAGAGTACGAGAACAAGGAAGAGGCTTTTGGTACCAATACAAGTGATGGGAAGAAAACAGCTAGTACAACAACTGGGTCAATGAGCATGTTGAAGGAGGCATACATTTTGTCTTTAGAAGAAGAATTCCAGCATCTGAAGTCAAGTACTTGAAAGGGATCTACATCCAACTCAAACATGCCGTCGCAGTCAACCATTTCTACTTCGTACACTGCCAAACAAAAAAAGAAGGTTCACAATGAACTGACTGTATGCCTGGTTGCAATTTCTTTTATCACTATCTGTGAATTAATGTGTTGTGATTTTCTTATAAGTATGTACAAGCACTGAACTATGTAGGTCCTCTGAAGTCTGTCATCGTGGAACATGATTGTTTATGCAGGACATGTAGAGGAGATGTGCCCATCGACTGATGATCACATGCATCTGAGGAGATGCGGAGAATAGTCTGATGACCACTTACTTAAAGAGTGAAGTACCCTGTTAAGTCAATCCCTTTAATGCAAGGGACAATAATCGATTGAAGTGTAGGAGGAGTACGTGGATGTTGTTTTGTTGTGGTCCTAATGTTGTTCTTGTTTATAGCAGGTTGTGATGTAATTAACATTATAACTTAAGTTGTTAATGTAGTTCATAAGTGAAGTAGAACCTGCAACTTCCAATGGAGCCATATAAATTTTAAACTTGTAGCCTATTGTAGGTATTATACGTGTTGGCATTTTAGAGAGCATACTCTCATGTGTGTGACTTTAAGTTATACTGTAACTGTGGTTTTTTTGATAATTTCTGTGTACTAGGTGAATTTCAATTACAAGCTGTTGGTGAAGTTGATGGTCATTGTATGTGTGATATGTCAAATTTGTATCCACTCAATGGCTGACATAGTGGTTGCAGACGAAAGAGAAAGTAGTGTGTAGGGCCGATGTGGAAATTTTTATGACAGCGAGATATAAAAGAGCAAGAGTGTGTCATTAGTCCATGGTGATTTGTAAGTCTGAATATGTACTATGTACAAGAATTGGAAGAGAATATTATGTTTAGGAAGTAGAAGAGGAAAAGGCAAAACATGCGTTTGTACAGATTTTTTGAGTGGAAGAACACGGCATCGTCATCGCCTGACAGCGTTAGAACAAGGTAAATGTCATGAACAATTATGGTGTGTCCTCTGTCCATTACTTGTGAACCCAAGTGTTGGCTTATGTTGGAGAAAGTTTGATTTTTCGATAGTTGCTTTTATGGTCAACATAGTTTGGGAAGGGAGAACATGGCATGACAAGGTCACTATTACAATTAGTGAACATGGGAGTAATAGTTGAGGTAATCCCAATGGAGTAGCAGAAGTAGATATTCACCCAAGATGTAGCACTTAATGTGATTGGGGGGTTTTCAGAGGGTAGGAGGGGGTTGATTGTCACGATGTGTATGTAATGCTATATGATGTCTTGACAAGCAGAAGTGGAGGTTGCCAATGACGTAGTACCAGCTGGAAAGTGGAGTGGCGCTTGTAAGAGTAGAAGTCAATTGAATTTGTTTGTGAATCTTTAAGTAATTTTGGAATTAATATCTTCACAACAACTGTGTAGAGTAGTTGCTGTTACTCTGTGTGTTTTGAAAAGTAGCAATCTTATATGCAATTTTATGTCAGAGGCATTTCAAGAACAATTTAAAATACATTGAGTCAAAGATGGAGCAGGTTGTTATGGTCGGCACTTATACATTTCCAACCTTGATGAAGTCATTATAGTAGGGAATCTTACTATTTAAAGAGAATGAGGAATCAAGTGAATGACTTTCTAGTAGGTTGTTGTCATAGGGGATTGGAGAATGCAATTAGTGTGGCCCTATTTTGCTGTTTGCTAGGTGAGGAATCTTGGTATGTAGTCCATGATATATTAGTGTATCTTTACACCCAAATGAAACAAGCATATGGTTGCTGCAACCTTGTAGTAGAAAATTAAGAAAATGACGTGGTGTTCTGAGGAAATGTGTGGAAGGGTGTAGGTTTTATTAGCTAGAGGAGTCGATGCAAAAGTGCATCCTATGATTTCTAGTTTGAATGTACAAATTTCTTTATTTTATTGACATTGTTGTGCTTATGAATATTGTCATCCGTGAAGCACATATGGTTACGTTTTGATTGTGGCAATGTATTTGGGTGTCATTGCAAAGTCTTACAACAAAGGTATCCTGAAGAAATGAGGTAGTTGACGTTGACATTCTTAAGCCAGAAAGGCATGCACAGCACAGTATGTTGTTGGTGGTGGCTTATGAAGTTCTGGAAAAATTGTTTTTTCACCAAAGAGTCCATGTTGAACAAGTGGAGTACTTTTTTCTGAGTAATGTATAGTGATATTTGTTAGTTTAGGAGAAACATGTTTTGAAACTAGATTTTACCTTTACAAAGTCTTGATTGCTTTAGTGTTTTGGTCATGTGAGATGGTTTATGTTGTAGTTCCAACAAAGTATTTTGTCGTTGGTGTAGGTTATCAAATGAACTTTCTTGACTTGTGGTTGAAGTGAATAATATGCAGTGAGAAAGTGAGGTTGGTCAGTCTTGAATTCGAGTTTATTTTTGAAAGTAATGAATATTGCTCTTAAGAAGGACGTTTGGTTGTGTATGGAACAATATTGAGCCTGCCTTGTCTAGGCCACTAACGTGTGCAGCAAAATTGGTGATTGCAAATTAAATTATTATCCTATCCTGCACTAGCAAGTGGAAGAGAAAGAGTTTTACATTGTCTGAACTTTCCATTCACCGGTGCAATGATCTTGTGAATGTGTCATTGAAGTTCTTTTATGAAGTTATGTATATGAAGGCCATGTGCAAATGCAATAGAGGAAAAATAGCCACCTTATATTGTGGTATTCATTGGTTTTGTATCAGTTTTGCAATGCAAGGACCGCCATTGTTTGATCCATGTCTGTGTGATGTGCAGGACTTTCCATTCTTTAAAGAGCAAGACGTTACGATAAGGTGCAAACAACCCAATTGGCATACACGTTTGAATGTCTAGGAGTATTTAGTGCTGAAACGATTGTAGATTATGTCAAATGTAGCTCAGGAACTGCTCTGCATTGGTTGATCTTGCATTGGTGAATCTGAAGTTGACAGAGAGAGTGAGGCATTGAAGGCAATGAACTGGAGGTTGTGGTAGTTCTTTCACTGGCGTGGCTTGTAGGAATTGCGCTAAGGTGGTGATGTTAACCTTGCCATGCATCATTTTAGTCAACAATGTTGATGTCTCCTCCCATTCTGCATGACGTATTCGTAGGAGGCAGCAGACGCAATCTTTTGCTTCAATTATGCCTTGTTCGAGCAAAGTACCTTTGATTTAGGAACTGTAGGAGTTGATTTCTTTTTAATCTAATGTTTTGCATATGTCTGATAGAGGTGAAGTTGACACCGTGGATGGCGATGACGGAATGCTATAGATGGTGGCAATTAGATTCCATCTAACTACCTTTGGGAAGAGCTGGCAGGTAAACTGAACTTCTTGTATCCCTGGGCTGAGAAGGTATTCTTTTCCGTTTCTCTTGTGTCAATGTCATTTGGATATTTTGAGAGCTCCTTGAATGTCAGAGTGGAATGGAATGCTTGAAGTATTGGCAGGATCACAATTTAGTTGAAGGAAGTGCTTCACAATTGTCGAGCACTAGTTGAAGTAGGATTTCAGAGGCAAATATTTGAAGAAGGAGACGTAATAGGTGGTTTCCTTGGCTTGTTTGGAAATGTTCTTGTGCTGAGCATAATTGGTGGTCAATTTCATGATTGAAGCCTTGTCTATGTGACTACCAAAGTAGTGAAGGCACTATTCCTATGTTACAATCTTGTTAATATAGTACTTGTGAACAAGGGCCTAAGAGAGTGTGGAATTAGACGCACATAAATGTGAACATTGCATTGCTTGTAAAAATTTGGTGATGGATATGACGTTCTAAATTTTGGACCTTATGACATTGTCACTCGTCTTGTGAGTCTTGAAGAAATCATTGTAGAATGTGGTGCGTAGTAACCGGAAGTGTGAGGGTTGTGAATGACACGTCTGAGATTGTTCTAGATGCCCTAAATGAAGGATATGTACAAAATTTGTGACATGAAGAACTCTGAGCAGTGCTTTAGTCATTGCTTTTGTACAGTGAGAGATGAGGAAATATGTTTACCAACTCCATGAATTTTAGTCAATGAATCACTTACAATGGGTGAACATGAATCATATTCTTTTGTGAATTGAAAACTAAGAAATGGCTACTATCTGCTCTATTTTGTTGTGGAGGATGTGGTGGTTGAGAGTAGGGAAAGATAGGTTATGGTATGTTGTAAAGAATCAAGTATAATGTTGTTTGTCTTCTCTTCCCCAAATTGCCACTGCAGGTAATATACAAAGATTGTGGTGTCTTGAAGTTCGTCTTCATGTATGCATCAAGGAAGCTGTGGCGGCAAGGTCAACACGTTTTGGGAATGATGACATCTATTACTATCAAAATATGAAACGGCTTTGGTATATTACAATTTCAATACATATGGGACAGAAGAACCTCTATTGTATGTGGTTTTTGACGTGAAGAGTTTTTTTTATTAGAGGCATTGTGAACATATATATGCCAATTAGCAATAGATTCAGTTAGTCTTCATGAAGATCTTGGTTGGTGCTGTAGAGTTTGAGAGTACAGAAGTGGTGTGCCACTGCAGTATAATTGTTGCCATCCGTATTGGAAGATTGATCATGCAGAAGCTTATTTAACTAGTGGCAAATGCAAAAGAAAAATGATCTGTGACTGTTATTCTGAAAATGCGACTAACAACCTTGCAATGAATGGATATTGCATGTTATGGGAGAGGAGACAAATATGAAGTGTTGGGCAAGGAGGAAAGACATGGGATGATGACGCCAAAAGGGGCTTACTGAGCATGACTTAGTGAATGACGGTTTAGCCTATATGTTGGTTATATAGGTTCGTAGCTCTTCTTACATTCCCCTCATTGAACCGGATCATGTGTTCTTTGTAAGGGTTTTTTCTTTTGTGTTATTATTACAAATGTTATGTCTTATGTTCAACCAATTTCTCAGCTAATGTACAAATACTGTGAACGGAATCCTTTCATTTCAACGGAGTAGCATTCTACCAACCACCGCTTTGGCCCAAAATTTGGCGTCAGGACATTGTAATTGAATACAAGTTTGGAGACATTTGTGAGAGTGTTACAATTTTTGCAAGTAATTGTGTGTGTGAGTTGATTAAATGAATTGTGAATTGGTTCAGAAGAACACGGAAAACCTGTAATTGCAGATGAAATGACAAATAAAACATTATTTATACAAACAAAGTAGAAAAACTACAAACGCACAATAGATGAGAACCTATAATAGCCAGTGTGAAAAAGTACAATATATGAACAAGTTATAAACAACAAATTTGAAAATGCAGCCACATTTTTTGGTTTTGAAGTATACAGAAAACAGTGGAAAACTTGAAAAAAATTCACGAGGAACAGAGTCTCAACAAAAAACAAATTGTCCGTGGCAAATTAATACACAAAACAATACACAAATGTACTAAATTTAATGTCAGAAGTATCAAGTAATAGTTGATTCAGTCATTCATAACATCCAAGTTACACTTCAATAACACATATTCAACAAAAAAACAACAATTTGCTATTCAAAAGTACCCAAATCAACTTGACCAAATCAACTAGTAGAATCAACAATTTTTAGTTAAATTTTTGTTAATTTTTTGCAAATTTTTCTACTAGTGCAAACATGTTTTGGGCTTTAAAGAAGTTTGTCTTTTAAATAGCACTTACATAATTGTCATTATTAAAAGATATTGAGTGCTTTTTTTATTGAATTAAAAGAAGCCTTCACTATATTTTGTTTGAAGTCAAGTCCATTATCAAACTCTCTTGTGATAAAAAGTTCCATTGAGCTATGCACAAGCCTGTAGAGCTAACTTTTGAGTGTTTGAACTAGAAATAATAAGTTGATATTGAAGCAAAAACAACAAAAAGAACACTAGTAATATAAATTGGAATTTGATTTTGTTTTTCAACATACATATCTCATTACTTATATTGTAATTTTTGTACAATCTTTTTTGACTTTTCTAGATACAAATGCCATCTATTTTATTGTTTGATTTTATTTCTATATACTTTCCAACTTCTATCCATTCCTTTATCCTAATAGCTTAAATAAATCTAATCAATCCTAAATGAAGGCACTTCATAACGGCAAAAGAAGAGCAATATTTTGGCTAGCATAATATGATGGTAGTTCAAGTTTATAAAGAATTTGCAATTACTCAAATTGCTAACAATTCAAGAACAAAGGTTGTGTGTTTGAAAAAGTTCTTGTTCAAGAATAATCAAGTATGAAAAAAATAAGTGATTCTTTTATGATGAAGTTTTTTACATTTGTAGAATGCGCATGGTCTAACATATTCCAAAATATGTCCATAATTTTTTTCATAATTGAATTAAACCAATTTTTATCTAGAAATAATTTTCAGAAATGCTAACAAGAGGTGGGACATTTAGGACTTCTATTTTTAGTCAAGTTATTTGCCAAACTATTAAAACCTTAAGAATGATAATAAAAACATGCTTGAGAATTAGAAAAATCATAAAAATGAAGGAAGAGGTATCTTTTCTTGTTTATTTATTTATTTACAATATATTTTGGAGAATTACGTTTACTAACATTTTGATTTTAAAAAATGTTTCAATATCAATATTTGATCAAATCCAACACCTAACTCAAGAGATTTTCATTACATAAAAGTCTCTTCTTGGCTTCTTAAGGAGTGTGAGATTTTCTAGATTTCTAACTTGAGTTTACTATCATTAGTTACAAAGTCCTATTAGGAATAAGAATTAAATGATAATTGCTAAAGAAACAATTTAGACTATAATCCAACCATCTCTACAATCTACACACTATGATCTTCCATTGCACATACCAACATTTATGAATGGATGTGGCACCAAAAAGAAATTCTAATCTTTGAAATTTATTAAGAATCAAAAATGAAAAGTTTTCAAAAGAATTTATGTATCTGTTTTATAGTTTGTAAAGTACAATTCTAGTCATTTTAACTTTTCCTAAAGTGATACTCAATACTTTTGTACCTTAAAGAGAACAAATACAATTCACCTCAAGAATAAACATTTTTAGTTCAATATTTGGTTTTTGAACAATGACTACATCAAACAAGCAAGGTTTTGATTTCATTTTCAAAAATCCAAACAACAAGAAGTGGTCAACTTTGTTCCTTTTTGTAACCTAGTTTTACAATAGTTGCACCAGTGCTTCAGTACAAAGGCAAACTATTGGGCGTGATCACATTGCACACATTTTTGCCATGTTGTCATTTCAAAAACAATACTAAGCAAATATGAACCAAATATGCATTTTTTATTAGAAAATAAAAGTAGAAGCGCCAAAATGAAAAAGAAGCAAAGCAAAACTTATAGGGTAACAATTGATTCATAATGGCTACCATAAATGGAAACATAAAAATAGATAAAAAGCACTTGGTACTTTTGTAGGCTCTTCTAAGTATTTTTCAAACTCCTCTCTAGTAATATTTGTCCTTTTATAAGAATGCACTAGATTTTGTTTCAACTATCACCAATTTCATCCACTCAATACCAAAATCATTTACCTACTATCTCATTACCTTAGGTCAAGAGTCTTCTCATGACATAAAAATGTTGGTGTTAGAACCTAAAATACTCATTTTCATACCACCTCTAGCAAGCATCAAACACAATGTGGGCCTAAAATCCTTCCAATTAACTTCTTTTTGCTATTAAACAAACCATGCATTGGGCAGACCATTGTGTGTCACTTCCTCTACTATAAAAAGAACACAAATAAACCTAGGTAAATTGTTTTTGCTAGCAAGTTAAATTTTCTTCCATCTCATTTTGTGAGTGAGTCAAAATTGATTATAAAATAAGTTTGTACAACACCAAATAAAATCCAAATTAGAGTTTAGGTTCTAAACTAGTTTCTATGTAAGATCCAATACTGCTTGTTTAGCTCTATAATATAAGCCTTAAGAAAGTTGCTATGATAATCTACAAACCATATTTAACATTATTAAAAGTCACTAAAAGAGGAGTAGCCTAGAATCCACCAATTAAAAATCAAAATAACCACTATTTTTGTTGGGTTTAGAGTTTGATGTTTGGCCCTTGCAATATTTTCTCCATCCAAATATCCCTTGGGGAAGTCACCATTGAATTTTTAGAAAACTAGGTGAGATTAAAAAAAGGGTCAATTTCATTTGTTGGAGGTAAATTTCATATTTTTGTTAGATCTACCATAGTATTGAAAACATGTCTCGTGCTTCATTATATGTAAAATAGGGTAGTGAATGATACCTTCATTTTAATAGTTTGTAGAAAAATATATAGTAGGAAAAATAGGATCTTCCTAAAAGTGCTTAGTATGATGAGTTTAACTATAATGATATTGTCAAAATTAGATGAAAAAAAGTACAATCTGTCCATCTTTTGGATGCAATGGATGAAAATGGGATAGTGTTTACCTTTAACTAAACATGGATGCAGGTAAAAGATGGGTTTGTAAATAGTGGAAGGCTCTAAAATAAGGTTTTGCTTTAAGTTATTGTTGCTACTTGTGTTGCTGAGAAGCTGGCACTTTGGATTCTATGTAGTTGTTGCCAAAGTCTATGTGTTAGGTTTAGGGATTTGTTTGCTAGTCTAATTTGCTATATGTTTGAATTTGAGTCTTATTTGTTGCAATATCAATTCATAATTGTATTCTTGCACTTTTAATGCTTTTAGATTTCAATGTCTTTTAATCACAAAACTTTGCAATTTGTAGGATAAATTAAGTGCCAAAAGTTTGTTCTCCAAACAATTTAGAAATAAATGTAAGGTGCTGTGAAATAAATCATAGTAGCTTTTTTAATCTAAAGATAGGGAAAAGAAATTACCTTAAAAAAGATAAATACCCCCTTAAAACACCTCATTCATTGCACATGGTTACCAAGCACAACAAGGTGTGATCTCCCCAAGAAACATCCTTTATTTAAAAAACCCAAATTCTTTATTTGCCCATTTTCAAAGAATCACTTCCTTCACTCCCTATGTCGCCTTTGACTTGTCCATGACCAAGGATAACTTGGATTGATGTCACTTTTGACAAGTTAACTAGTTGTATAATACAAAGCCAATTTTAAAACTTGATGTGATCCAACTTGAGTTCCAACTTCAATTTATACACATATAACAATCCAGCTTCAATATATTCTTTAAAGGATAGGCTCATGACCGCAATTTGGTTGCGTTGCAAGTGATTGCAGCATACAAAAATCATCCACCTTGTCTTTTAAGGATTAAACAAAAAAATTGATCCAGCTTCAATTGATACAAGCCATACAATACAACTCTAATCTTAGCACCAAGAGTGCTATTTGATGTTGGAATCACAAAGCACAACATGTGCTGTTGTTTGCTATTGATATTTGCTATTGTTTAGTAGTATTTGATTACTAACACATAATCCTCAAAAGAATTGCCATTTTTTGAAACAAAACCAATGATTTTGAACAACTCATCCAAACTACATTAAGATACTACATTTAGGTTGCTTCAACAATTAGATTGCCTTACCTTGGCAAATTTTCCTCATGACTCACCTTTGGCCACTTGAAGGGGTATGCAACGCTCTTTATGCTGTAGTAATTCCTAATCATGTATAATATTCTAACTTTCCTACTTGGTGACTTTGATGCTTTTTATTGTGCCCAACCTTTGCTTGCTTCCTCCATTGTAGTGATTATTGACAAAAGTTACTATAGTATTGATAAATATTTAAATAGTGTGAAATGTCAAAAATTAGTATGGAGCAATCTAAATGCACTATTTGGTGTATTTAAAATTTTGTTTCAGTCAACTATGACAAATTGCACAAAGAGGGTTTTCTTCCAACCTCATCTAATCTTTCTCGGGCCCAGCCCATTCCACCAATAAACTTACAAACGCAAAAAATTTCCAAACCTAATATTTCAAAGCGAATCCCTTCCACCTTGTAAAGCTTGCAACCTGCACTGCACAAGAATTTGAATTGCTCCAACCCCACTATGCTTATTGCCCCACTACACCTGCCCCTATTGCACCATTTTTTAGAGTCTGCGCTAGCTGGGGTGGTGGAATCACTGCTTGCTGTGCAAACTCAAGTGTGGGTCTTGCTTTGAAAATAGAGATCATCAAAACAGGTTTGTATAGTTATTTACATTACTACCAAGCTTACGTTTTTCTTGCCATCTTGGTTTCCTTATTGCACCATTTTGCTGTCAAAAATGCTAACTCTCTTGCTTAGTTTTTAGAGTTTTACCAGTTTTGCAAAATTTGGTTGGATTTGAGTGATTTAGCCACCATACTTGCTCAGATTTAGTCCACCCAATTCTTTCCTAAATTGGCATACAATGTAATCTTCATCTTGGAATTTGCAGTTTAAGTTTTTGAATTCTTTTGAAAAAATGCAACAACATTCATAGAAGTATTTTTAGTCTTCTACAAAGTGTTTTGAGAAAATTTTGTGGCTACATTTTTTGTGCTGTGATTTAGTTAGTTTCTCTTTCTAATGTAATTGACGTTGCACCCTCCTCTACATTGTCTTCACTGAGCTATGTGTAATTCATTTTTGATGAAATGCTTTGTTTTTTTGGGTCATAGGGTTAATTGAAGCTAGCTTGAAATTCATGCACGTGTATAATTGGAGAGTATATACATTTCACTTTTTCTTAGGGCAAAACCTCCATGTTTGTCTAGAATTCGTAAACACAAATTTTGCGTTTTTGCATTTTTCAATTTCGGGGTTAGATGGAAGTTCACTCTTCAAATCAAGATGTGTTTGAAATGGTCAAGCTTGTAACATAGTAGAACCTTTCTAATTCAATACCTTGCATAGGTCATAGAATCTCTTGGTTCCAACTTCATGATCCATGATCAAAATCAAACTCCTAGTTCTAGTTGTATGCAATTAGAGAGGTTCTACTATACTATCTTACTACAATTGATAGTAGCATTGTGTGTAATGTTCCTCTAAATATGATCCTCTAGATTTACAGCCAAATGCATTGTTTCTTTGTTTCTTAAATTTTTTCTATAGTATCGTGCTCATATGGTGCATGACAATTAACCAACAACTCCCAGATTTGAATGGTCAATTTACCGCTTTGTCAAAAGGAAAGCTATCAAAAATTTGAGATCACTAGGATCAAATTTATATTTTTCTTTTTTTACTAGTAGATTTGCTTTTAAGTTTATGGGTAGATGTATATATTTCTTTTTGGTTAATAATTGTTGGTTATAAGTGTTATGCACTATACTTTATTTCAATTTCACACATGTCTATTGTTACCTAGTTTTTGAAATTGTGGTTGTTTTCAAAAGGTGGATGGCAGGTGGAGGTGCAAAAAGGAATTCAAATGCTTGAGGATGTTGAATTGATTTTAATGCGTATGTTCTCAAATGGTTTATTAAAGCAAAGATTACATTTATATGCAACATCTATGGCAGTGCACTTGGATTTACATGATTCTTGCCCTTCAATTGCAAAGGAAAAACACATGCATGGGGTGCGTGTTGTCCTCTACTTCCCTTAAATCCCCTCTTTAATCATTATTTTTTTGTTTTCTTTTGTTGGCGCTTGATCATTTGCTGACCGTGTGAAAACATCAGTGAAAGCATCAGTGCAGTGCATTCTTTTGTTATTCCATGCATTCTGTAGTAATCCTATGCTATACTCAAAAACTCTACACTAAATATTGCAGTTAGGTTGCCTAAACTATTAAGTTGCATTTCCCTAGAAAGTTACCTAATGACTCATTACATGGCCACTTGGAGGTGCATGCAAGTGATGTAGTTCTCTAAATATTAGGATTTCAAATGATTACATAGCTAGTTTTTTTTGCAACTTTATTATTGTTGCCAAGCCTTTTAAAATTGGTTAAGACAAAATTTAATAAAAAAATCATCATGATAATAATAAATATTTATATAGTGTACAATATCATAAATTAGTGTGGAGCAACCTAAATGCAAATTTCAATGCAGATCCATCATTTTGATTCTCTCAAATCCAACTTAACCTTTAAATGTCTAATAAAGCCATTTGCAGTCAATACAATACAAGGTATTTTTTTGTGTGTTTGGAATGGATCCACCTTTTTACTATATTTGAGATCAACAAAGAAGTTGGAATATAAATCAATGTGGTATAAATGAGTTATTTGAGATTCCTAATTAAGAATCTTGTTGGTAGTAAATGTCAATTATATAGCAAAATATCCACTATCCCTATGGGATGTTTGAAGACTAATAAAGAAAAGGTTTAATCTCTTTTTTCCATCTCAAATTTTCTTTGTTTATCGTAGAAATTATGCCACCGATTGGTTGTTTCAACCCCAACCATGAACACATCCTCACACCTCCCTTGCATAAGCTCGAGTTTTGCAATCTTTTCTCTTGTTTATTTTAGCTAAAAAATCATATGCTGACTTGCTATATAATACATAGGAAGAAAGCAAAGGAGATCTATATGGGAATAAAAGAATGGTTAAATAAAAGTCAAGTCTAGAAAGCTAGTGATCATTCTAAGGTAGGACCACCCATTCCCAAGCAGAGATCCAAATCCAACTTGTAGGGTGTGTTGTTTCCAACCAGCCTATTTCCAAGCCTTGGAATGAGAATTTCTTCCTTTTCAATGTTAAGATCAATGAAGTCATGACATGTGTCTGAGAAGAAATTAGGAAGTAGTAGTTTGGCTATGATTGGATTTAAGAGAGTCTAGGAACTATTTGTGGGTCCAAAACACTTTATGCACTCCAAAATTTGTATACAACTCAATTTTGCATGAAAAACTTTGAAGAAAATTGTGTCGCAATATTTCACATAAAGCCATCAAAGAAATATTTGCACCGCATTGTTGCTCTAACGTGTTGTCCTTGAAGAACTTAATTGATCTAGAATGGGTGGTCCTACCTTATTTGCTAAAGGTATAAAGCAAAGTTTTTTTTTGTTTTTTAAGAAGTGCCAAAGTGGGGATTTAAAATATTATAGTGGTGCTTTAAATTTCAACATTCATCCACATATTGGATAGAAAATATTATAGTATTGGTAGCACATATTACATGTCTATAATCTAATTTTCATTTACAATTTGGCAATTCCATCAAACATTTTTTTAATTTGAAGCATTTTTGGCAATTTCATCCAAGTTTTTGGCATTTTTTTGACATTTTCTGGCCAAACTATTTTGTTGGGTGCAATTTGGCACTAGAAAGCCAAAAAAAGCCTTGGTAAAAAGGTGCACGCTTACAAGAGTGAAAACATTCATGTATATTTGTGGTAAAAATGGGTTTGTTTTTTTATTTTGTTCTGATGTTGGTTGTTTTGCTTTGTTTGGCATCAGTGGTTGTTTAGGAGGGTATGTGCAGCCACCACCTATTGCCACGTTGCTAGAGCAGGTAGATAGACCATCCAAGAGAAGATCCAACCAAGGGCTTTGGGATCAACTTGCTTTTGGTCTCAATTCTTGCAGGCTTTGGAGTTTTTTAATGTCCCTCTAGAAAATCAACTCATCTAGTCTTAACAATGACAATTTCCCTTTTGAAAACCATGGTAATTGACTCTTCACCCTTGGTAAAGTGGAAGCACCCATTGCCAACAATGCCTCACACCCAACATGTAGGGTGTGCTATTTCTACCATGAGCAAGAGTAGGTGCTTTGGAATGCGTTCTTTTGTCCTTTGCAAAGTTGGGACTACTTAAGTCATGCCATGTGTCCCAAAGTGAAGTAACAAGTAATGAGTTGAAAATGGTTTGGCTATTGGTGGAATTGCATGCATCTTGACATTGGCCATGAGTCTGGAACACTTTTTGACTCCCATAATTCACAATAATTTTAGTTTTGCACATAAAATTATGAAAGTTTTGCAATCTCAACATTTCTTATCTTCCTACATGGAAAAAATATTTGTCACCTCAAACTTTTTGCAAGTTGTTGCAGAACCTCTTTAGTTATTGGGTATGGGTGCTTCCACCTTATCTCTGCTAATTTTGCAAAAGTCTATTCATCTAGAAACATGAAAATTTGACAAACACAAAAAACTCATGAAAAATGGGAGTCAACAAAATTTGGTTTATAAAATAAAGTGCAATTCTTTTTTTGCAAATACAATATCTTCTTACTTTTGCAGAGTGTCTATGATGAATATAGAATACAACATTTACATAATGTGGACTTGATTTTCTTTAACATCAAAATTTCAAATTCCATTTTTCATGAAATAGTCATTACATAGTCATACTCATTATCTTGGAAAAAACAATTTCCCAAAATGGATTTTGGGATACTAACTTTTGCATTTGTGAGAATATTTTGGTGACTTGAAGTGAGTTTTTTGGATAATTCTTTCAAGATATTTTGTCATTGATGTAAAGTCGTGAAGAAATCATCATAAAATAAACTCAAAATCTCCTAAAAACTCTTAAAATTGAAAAATTCAAATTTCCCCAAAATTGGGGTTCTTCTTCAAATTTATTAATATTGCACTTCAATTTATTAATGGAAATTCATGTTCAAGAGCATTTTCAAATCCAAGGATGCGTGGATAATGTCACCCTTTGTAAGAGAAATATTTAGATAGTGTCAAGGTCCCAATTTCTTTTTTGTGTTCTAGACCTAATTAATTGGAGTGTGTGCTTATGGTCAATGCTTAGATATGGTCAACAATATTTTCTAGCATGATGCATTGACTTCATCCAAGCCTCAATTTATTAGTGCCCGCTTTCCTGTTTCTTCATGTTTGTTTGCTAAAACATGCAAGGGGTTGGTGGTAAATGCTTGGGTTATAACAACATTAGTCCACTGGCACAAACAAAGACAAGAATGGACTAGCCTTCAATAGCCTCAACCTCAACAATTGAGAGAACTTGTTTTGAGGTACCTGATTTTTTTTGCCCACATGCCTAAAAAAGCCTCACACTTCTTAATAATATTATTATCAAAATTAGTATACCCATGTGTCCTATGGACACATTTGGAGAAAATGGCATTTGTGTTTGTCATCCACATAAAATCTTATACAAAGCTTAGGATGCTTACTTCAAGTGGTATACTCAAATTTAATGTTAGATTCAAATCAATTTTACTCTTAATCTCCCTCCCCACCCATTTTGTATCTAAATTAAAAATTCAAGTTAGAAAAAGATTCATTTGGTTCCACCAAAGATGTCCTTTCACACCCAACGCCCATGTTCATCACTTTGCCCCTTGGCCCTTGGCTAATCACAAATTTTTTAATTTGCCCCTTGAACACCATATTCACTAAAATAGGACATTGGTAACCTCTCAAAATAATTCCATGTATTTCTGCACCCCTAAAACCAAAAATCAAGTTAAAGATTTTGAAGCTTATATTTTAATGTCATTGACCATGACTTGCAATTTTCATTAAAATGAGAGTTAAAAAAAGTTTGAGTGCTTGTACAAGCTATTGGCTGATGTGTCAATATTGAATTTTATGTAAATGAATATTTTATGTATTGTTGGTCGCCAAGTTATGAGCTTGGTAGTTGGTTAGAAGAAGTTGTTTATGTCATTTTGGTGGTCTGGGTTCAATTCCCATTGAACTTGTATGAGTGTCTATGTAATATACATAACTTGGTGCCGCTCAATGAGCTATGTTGGCAAAAAAGTTGTGACAATCAATCAGCCCTATTCCCAAAATTGTGACAAGTGCTTTTTGCACTAACAAAATAAAATGTGGTCTTATCTAGTACAAGTTTTTACTTCCTTGTGATTAATTTAGAAGTCACATTTGTACAATCAATGAAGTTAAAAGTAACATAAACAGTTGTAATAAATAAATATAAGATATAATAAACATATGTATTATTAGCATACGTCAAACCATTTGCTTTCCAAAACAAACATAAATTGGATTGGTATTTCTTTTATAAATCTATAAAACCAAATCATGGCACACCAATCTATGCCATTTATAACATGACGTGCTATACAAAATTTCTTGAACCTTTGCTAAAACATTTCTATGAAAAACACATAGAATACAAACTATATAGAGAAACTTCTAACGTTCCAAGGAGACCTCTTTGATCCTTGCATCTCAATCACAATTATATGAAGCCAAACTATCATTTGTAACATAAATTTGTGCAAATGGAATGTTGAGGAAACATTCAATAGTGCCTTTTTAACTTTAGAGTTCCACATAGCCATGAGAGTGCTTGTTTCTTCCCAAATTGGTTCTAGAGTCTCATCCACTCTCCAATGCAATCCTTTGACAAAGTCCCATTGAGTATAGCACTCTTAAAAAATGACATCATGTGTGGTTGGACAAAAGTATTGAATGAATACAAAATTAGGGGGCTCTACGTAATTGAGAGGATTTGACAGAGCTTGGACAATCCAAACTGGTTTTCTATCACTCTCCATTGGGCAAATTGCAAGAAAGTAGCTTTCATAAACAGCATGTGCCACTTGAAATGATTGTTGTAGGCAATTACACATTGTATCCACAAAGGTTTCATCTTCAACAACCTCTTCATGAATCTCACCCTCTTCAACAAACAGGTCTTCAATTGACGCTTCTAGTCAAGTAAAGGGCCAAAATTCATCACTTGACAAAGTAGACACTTCAATTGGCTCTTGCAAGGTAGCTTCTACAGCATGCCAATAAAAAAAATAGATGCTTGTGCCAGCACCAATACTCCCTGCTATTGTCTTCATTGCACAATGCTTCCCAATAATTGATGAACCCCAACAACTTTTTCAAAATTTCTTCCACACTGCACATTTGAAGGTGGGCAACGGGCATTAGCACCTCGCGGGGCCATAGGTTTTGTCTTTTAGATTCCTCTTGCCACAACTTTATTCCTATTCTTTCTTGTGGTAGCCAATGTTTGTCAATGCAATACTTCTTGTATTTCATGACTAGACATCTTGAGTAATCTAAGAAAAATATGAATTGTTGTGCCTTGATATGGCCTACAAGTGCATTATTCCCTCCCAATAGATGACCATCAATGAATGTTTTGAAATTTGGCACTTCTTCAATGAGATGCAAAATTGTTGGCATAGAATTGTCATCCATGAATGACTTCATGAGAGATGGGATATTTAAGAAATTGTCATTTTTTAATTGCTTGCTCCATTTCCCAAACAAAGCATCCATGTTGCCATGTGTGTGACCAACCAACATAAAATTGGCATATATTTCTCAAAAGATTCTCTTAGCAACATGAAAGGACCAAATTACAAACACAAATCTATTTATATTGTCAGCAGTACCGTTGTCCATTTGAACATTTAAAACTGGAGGTAAAGGTGTGGCAAGAACTAGAGTTGCTGGAGTTAGGCATAGTGAAGATTTGCACATGTCATTGCCTTCTAATACAGCTTGGAATAGAGTAGCAGAGCTAGATCCTACAAACAACTTTTTGAAAGAATACTTTGGAGCCATTTCAAGATCTTGCAAAAGTTTTGCAAACGATCCCACAGTATAATTTGAGTTGTGAGTGAAGATGTCAAGACCGTTATGTGCATAGCGCACATTGCCGCGTCCATGCGCAATCATATCTGTCATAGACATTGGCAACATAAAGGGCCCATCAAGTTGCTTGTTCTTGTGGAGGAATACTAAGAGAAGTCGTTTTTGCATGATCCATTTTGTCATGCATGATTGTCAACGCCTCGTGTGGAAAAACAATAGATCAGTATCTTTTTGAATAATATTGGTTACAATGTGATTGAGTTATAGCCAAATGCATCTCTAATGCCCTTGTCCATTTTGGTTTGTGTGGAGCATTGGCGGTCCTTTGAAGAGATTGCAAATTATCGCACTTTGAGCACCGCAAAAAATTATCCCCTACTTTCTTTGCACTAAGTTTCGAGAAGTGTTTCTTCATAATCTTGCTAATATTAGAAGCAAAAACTTTTTCCAATCCAAACACAGTGTTTACTTTGTTAATCTCAATGATGGTCTCATTCCATCTGAATATTGACAGCACAGCCTTCAATACCACTTTGTCACCAAAAAATGGTGTACAAGTTTTATGTGGCTATGGTCTGCGGGCTTGTTGAGCATGCACTTTAGTGGTGCAGTGGCTTGCAAGATATGCTTTTTAATCTTGTGCAATCACATATTGCTATTGGCTGAGGAAGTTTCTATTTTTAGCATATGCTTGGAACTAGTGAAATGTTGACTAAGACCCATGAAATGAACATCCATGTTGATAGGCAATCATCAATGCCTTGAACAAAAACCACCCTCTTTCCTTAAGAATTGTAGTGGACCTAGCGGTGCACATCTAATTTCATGTAATACTGAAACTTGAAACTTGTCTTGGTTGGCATTTGCTCTTGGAATGCCCGGATCTTCTCCCTTGAAAATAATTGAATACAATTGTTGGAGCCACAAACTTTGCTAGAAACAAGATTGATTGATTCCGAGGAGAGTAGTGTTGTGGCTTTCACACAAAACAGTGCAGCCAGAATTGTCCCTGTCACGTCATGTCCAAACGTCAAGATGTCCAACTAGATGTCAAGATTCACACTCGGTGTCCGTCATGATGAAATCCGTCAACAAAACTGGCAGTGACAGATGAAAATAGCCACTAGAAGGATGAAAACAGCCACTAGAAAGATGAATGGATTGACAAAAATGTCAATAGCGCATAGAAATACCACTGGACGGATGTTGCATTGCCACAATGGATGTTTTTGGTCGACAAAATACCTAGATGGACGGACGGGTCGATGGTCCTTGACTCCATGTTGATGGTCGGGATGAACGGCCATATGGATGGATAGGTCAGACAGCTTGATCAAATGGCGCAATAAAAGCCCTGGTCGAACGGCCTCGTTGGGCGACCAAATGGACAGCCTGGTCAGACCATCCAATGGACTATTTTGTTGAATAGTTTGATAGACGGCTTGGTTGATGGTTCGACGGACGGCCTGGTTGACGGCTCAATGGACGGCCTGGTTGACAGCTCAATGGACAGCTTGGTTGGATGACCACATGGACAATTTGGTTGGACAGCCAGATGGACAGTTTTGTAGGATTTAGGATTGGTTCAACAACCTTAAATGTTCATGCATAACTTCTTTGAATGAAGTAAGAATTAGATGCCCACACAAATCTTTGAATTCTCTCATTTTCCATGAAAGTGTAAAATAACTAGACAAAATAGTTTAGTTGTAAGTAGATGTCCAAAACCCCATATGTCCATCCCAATTTCTGAATGGGTCAATGGTCTTATGGTCAATTAGAGCATCTGTGCAATACATAAAAATAGCCCCGCACTCTCCAGTTGTAACTACTTTGCTCATTTCCAATTTCCAACAGCATTCAACACGTTTGTATGTAGGTTGCAAGGCTTTTAGATTGAGTTGCATACACGTCACATTTGAGGTTTCTCCAAGCCCCCTGCACAGTCCTTGGCAAACATTGTTTAGGCATTGTTCACGCACAACTCCACTCCATAGCCAAGTGTAGCTGTGCAATTTGTTGTACCACATGTGTGAGCATTGAAGGTTTTAAGGCTGCAGGAGAACTTCAAGCCTTGCCGTGAAGGTTTGCCTCGTTCACCCAGTGAAACCTCATTTTTCCAGGGCTTGGAAAGTGTGTTGCAAGAGATGCCCTTCAGGGTTAAGAGTTGCTTTGCACTTGAGGCCGTGAAAGCCAAGAAAATGCAAAAGAAAATGAATTGCAGCTGTGTTGGCTGGTGCTGATGTGTGGGCTTTGGCAGCTGCAATCAATGGATGGTTTTACGGTAAAAGGCAGGATTGCGCCGACATATGTAGAATGCAAGTATTAGTTCTTGTATTGTTGATACCAATGACTTGCGTATGTTGGCACAATCTTGCCCACAATTGTGATTGTTTGTTGCTTGGCAGCTAGAGTTGTCAGGATTCACTTCAGAACCTCCTTCAAGTTGCAAGGAATTGCAAGGGCTAGGAACTGAATCCAAGACCTCATGAGTATGACCCCATGGGCCTTTAGTGACACACCACGTGCTAGGCTAGATGTCCAAAAGATAATTATTATTGTACTTGTATTGTAACTCATAGTAGTGTCATGTTTTGCAAGGTTGGAGGCTACTTTAGCATATTGAAGCTCTTGTTCTAAAGAAACAATCAACCAAGAAAGGTTGGCTACTATAGATATGATTCCCCTCCAACTATTTCTTTCACATTACAACTCATTATTTAGAAGTTGTGAGCAAAAATCATAGAAGGTTTTCATAGAATCCAAGGGAAAATATAAAAAACTGACTTTGATTTATGTATACAAATTTTTATCAGAATATACAAATCATATAAGAATTGTTGGAACTAAAGTTTAGCTTCATTTGTAAAGTACTTTTAGTTCTCACTTCTTCTTCTTCTTTGAAACTCTTATTAGGCTTTAGTAGCCTTCTTCCTTGCTACCTATAAAACATATAAAGATGTGGACATTTATTGAAATAAAATCTAATTAGCAAAAAATATACTATTATGTTTTATCTGTTCTAAATGGTTTAGTTGTTCAGGGAGTTTATGAATAGTGCCTATTGTGATTAGTATTGAAAGCATTTCCATGCACCAAGACATTTTATTTGGATCTTATGTTATAGTTGTTCAATCCTTCAAGTTTGAAGTGCTATGTAATTTGCAATTTAATTTTGAATATCAAGGTTTTCTCATTTGAGCTAAATAAACTATGGTATTTGCACATGTACGTCAATATGAAACCAAAATTTCAAAATTTTGGCCCATATTTTATAAATATATTTATCATATGATAAGTTTGTGGGAAAGTAGAAAAAATGTGACTTTCACCATATTGTATTAGTTGCCTTTGCAAAATAATAGTAAAAGACCTGTGGTTCACCATGCTACATTTTGTTGAGTTTGGAAGAAAGTAGTAAAAATGGGTTATTTACCATGTTGGTAAAATACATCAAATACATGTAGTAATTCCAAATCACTTCATGTGGTAGTTTTACAAGGTGCTAATTTCCATTCTTCTACTACATTGATATGTCGTAAAGTGAAATAATCTCCTTGTTTTATACAAGCAACAAGAATTTGAATGTATAATAAAGTATGTGGAGAAGATATAGAAAAATGTAAATACTTCATTTCATTTAAAAAAATACAAGTGCTATAAAATCCGATAGGCCTTCTTGATTCTTTGTTTTGTACTAATTGCAATATTTAATTACATGCATCTATAGTGTTGAACTACTTGCACACATTTCCAATAGAAACTATTTACTCATTCTGTCGTATTACAATGCCTTGTGCTATGGTATTTCTCAAAAACATTCAAAAAACAAACAAAATCTAGATACCTCCTAGATCTACAATGTCATATACTATTTCTATGCCTTCTCTCAAAAACCTTTGCAACTTGTTGTTTGATTGCAAACTGGTCAACAGTGCAACTATTTGTTCTTCATATTGATTGTAGATGTAGGTATATGCGGCCTATACTAATTGAGCCTCATGGAATGTACTTGCTTCAATGAGGGCTAGTTCTTCTTCAAAATCCAAGTCACCAGCATATCCCATACAATTACCTTGGTTGTCAAATAGTAGGCCAATTGGGTGGTGTTTGTGTGAAAAAACCTCTTGAAGTTTGTCCCAATGTCCACCTGGAAGTTGAGTTGCATATAATTGACATTGACAATTGCCATCTCTGATCACCCCCTTGATGATGTCTGTGACGTTAGCCTCACTTTGCCATCGGAAAGTAGCCTACAAGGTTTGTGGTGGTAGATGTCAAAGGTCCAAGGACCACTTCCAGAGCCATGTCAAGTCTTTCCCCCAATATCATGCATTTGAGGCCCCCGGTAAATTATCTTTGTCATGCTTGTAATGAATTGGCATGTGGCCTTTGAGGCCAAACATTTTGCAGAGCCGTCAATGAAAGGGGGCTTTGCAACTCAAGCATCCCTTTCTTGTCACCATATTAGGAATGAAACCCCCAAGATGGTACATATGCGAACACGTTCCGAGGCTCCATCCACCCTTGGGGCCAAAAGGTTCTTGACACATAATGCATATTGTATTGTCTTTTATAAAGTCTTAGATGTCAAGCTACAATAATGAGGGTTTGCCTACTTGGCTTGCATGCAAGTACCTACAACATGTAGTGTTATATTGGAACTCCAAAGTTGGGTATGAATTCCAACCAATGCTTTGATTGGTGCGGTTTGTTGGCAATGTATTGAGGAACATCTCTTCAAGCTGAGGCCATGATGTCAAGCCAAAATAATGATGACCACCATCGTTGAATTTTGCAACTACTTTTCTCACTTCATGCTGTCTTTGCGTGGCTTTGTTCTTTGCTATGTTGCAAGCCAACTTCATGTTCCACATGGAGAGCAGCATTCCCTTCCTTTTAGGACTTTGGACCAATCTTGCATTAAGAGTTTTTTATTGGTCCAATCTCCATTGCAGCTCTATATTTGATGCGGTTTTAACCTCCACCTTTTCCTCAGCTGCTTTGGAACAAAGTTTTAGAGCACGCATGGAGATCGTTAATTGCTCCATGATTGCCTTTATACTTGCAACCTATGCCTCTGCATGCTCACACGTGCACACATGGCATCAAATGTGGGCCCCCTAAGTCTTGCACACCTTGGATTGCATTCTCTTGTGCTGCACTAAAACTTTCCCCTGGGAAAATTGGAGGCAAGAAGGGTTGTCTAGGCCGTACCACAATTTTAGTAGTATTACTAGTGCCTACTATTCTATCATCCGTAGCATACATTGCACTTGCCATGACGTCATTGAGTGATGGAACATCTTCATTGCTGATTTGCCCTCCACAAGATACAAGGTCAGCATTGAGGGCAGCAAGTTTGTCATTGTCTTCCATGATGATCCTCACTTTTGCTCTCTACACTTCTAGATCTGCGGCATGTACCCTTGATGCTTCCTCCTTCTCCAATTGCAGCGTTAACACTAGTTCACGCAATGACTAGAGTTCCCTATCAATAGATCCTTGATCACCAATTAAATTCAAAGCCACATCTAGTTGCTGCGGCCAAACAATTTCATGCAAATTCACAGGAGGTGCTGTTGGAACCACAACTTCATTTCCTACATTGATTCCTTCAACCACACGTTCTTCCAGTGGTTCCACATCCGCGTCTAGACATTTTGATTGATGTAGATCTTCTACATCTTGGACCCCTACATTTGCCAGAATCTCTTGCACCATTGGCTAGATATCTTCCATGTCATGCACCACCTCCTCCAATATCACGTTGGGATTTTTAGGAATGTGGCAAGGTTTGTTTGGAAACCGATTCTTTCGATTCTTTGCTTGGTAGGTTCTCCAATCTACATCTTTCCCTAGAAAAACCTCCACATAGACCATTTGACATTGTGAGAGTGTTGCATCCTTCTTTGTGACCTCCTCCCAAAGTGCCAATGTCACTTCAGTCAACCTCTTCTTGAATGCAAAGTGCTGGTAGAGTTTGATGTTTGCCGTGCCCAACTTCACGTGCATTTTGTACCTAGTAAAATCCCAATGGCAATTAATGTAGGTCCAATCAAAGTAAATTTGACTTGTCATTCTGCTCCAAGGTTCCACTTCTTATTCCCAACTATGTTTTGTCAAAACTAGGACATTCCAAAATGTGTTCCAATCCACCTCCGACTTGTTCCCCCCCTTCTTTCTAATTAGGGGTTTATCTTTGTGTTTTGAACTTACTGGGGAGTTTGCAGTCACCATTTTTTTACTTGCACAGTACAAAACACAATGTGTAGGAGGATACAATTGGACATTTGCTTTGCCTTCTATTGCGTGATGGCAATTGAAATGTGGCAAGACAAATGCCTAGTGTATAACACTTCCTTGCAAATTGCAAAGCAAAGTTTTTTCAAGCAAAGACAAAGCAACTCAAAAGAGGAAGCACAATAATGAAAAAAGTTACCTAATTATATGCCCTACTTACCCAACATAATTGAGTCAGTAATTAAGGTGAAATTGCGCTACAAATTCCAATTTTGGACAATTGTTGTTGACGATTGCCTCCTGTATCGACGATTAGGGCATTGACGAGGCATCGATGAAATTTAGCAGTCCATCCACAGGTTTGGGGCGCTGTCTCCAGCCTCGTTTGGTCATCATGGAAAATCACACGCCGTCCCTAGTAGTCAATGGCTTTGATGGACGGTACCGGCGGTCAACTTTGACAGTTGAGATTGCATCTAGACGGCCTCAAAGGCCTCAACAGTCTTGACGGCCCCCGTGCTCTTGAACGGCCTAAGTGGACGGACAGTCTGTCCATTTAGACGATTGTCATTGCCCCAAACAAACTCATCGGACGGCTTCAAGAGACCCTGTTGCTCCTCAACGTATTGAATGGACGGGCTGTCCGTCCATTTCAAGGGCTATGATTTGGCCTAGACAGACTCATCGGACGGCCATGACGGCTTGTGCCGCTACTCGACTGCCCAAACGGCCACAATGGCTCTAGCCGCTCCTTGACGTCCTCAGCAGATGCATGGTCTATCCACTTGGACGGCTATCATTGTCCTTAGACGGAAAGTTTTCAACATTTGCATAGATACACCTATTTTTTTACCCATAACCTCAGGGCAAATTGCTCAAGGGTGGATTAACAAGGATTTTGTTCAAAATACCTAGCAAAAACATTGGGAATGAGCTAAAATTTAGACCACAAGTGCCAATGAGGGTGGCGCACGTGTGTTATTATTTGTGGAATTAATTGATACAAACTTCTATGGGACCCTTACTGAAGTCCCAAATAACAAATGTGGCCAAATGGGTGGACAATTATGTTTCTATAGCACACTTGCTTGGATGGGGCTTAAATTTGTACTAGGGATATGTGCAAGGATAAAATCCCTTCTACTAATTTTTAAAAGGCATTGGAGTCGTTATGAGTGGTGACCCCTTTGGGAGTCACTTTTTGGCATACATGAGTTAGGAAGGATGAAAGGGGTTCAATTAAATTCATTAGCAAAAGCACTAGGATTGGGCTGAATTTTGCAGCACTGGATCTAGGGAGGATGAGGATTATGTAGTCTTTTTTGGAGCTGTCATTGATCCAGTGTCAGTGTCTATACCATTTGGAGGCAGTGTTGTTGCCAGCGCGATGTTTTTATGGAGTCAATTGGAGTTGCAAGGTGGAGGGATTTTCCAAGGATACACTATCAACTGGCTGGTCCAACCATCCGTGCAAGGTATTTGATGGACGGCCTTCTCATTCATGGGATGGTTTCCATGACCTTTTGCTATAGAGGCTAACATTCTCCTTGATGGATGTCCCAAAAATTGCTAGACAGACTAACCGTCCCCACTAATATTGCTTGTGCAACCTGCAGATCCATCTCCCAATTCCCATTGACGTACTTGTCGTTGCTTAAACGGACGATCCATTGTCTAGATAAACTTGCCATCCTCTTCACAGATTGGATGTGTCCTAGACGGATTGCCCATCTCCAAGTCGCAATGGTCGTCACTTAGACGGAGCGGTTGTCCGCTTGACGGTTGGTCGTTGCCTTGACGCACCGCTCATCGCCTTTGCATATTGCCTGTCCCCTCAACGGACTAGCGGTTGCCTTTGCGTATTGCCCATCTTCTCAACGGATTGGCCGTTGTCTGGACGAACCGCTCGTTGCCTTGATTGACTGGGCATCAATGGCAACCACGTACATATGGCTCAGTGACGTTCTATTTTCCATGAGTCTTGCCTGCTCTGACGAAGCTTCCTTGTCCTGGAATTGTTCCATTCCTTGCTTGGAAGCGCGAGTGCTTGGGTAGGAGCTCAAGTGAAGGAGAGGTGTAGGGGAGAAGTTTTGCACGTTGTGCAACACTAAACCCTAATTCCTCCCTTGTAACGCCTGATTTTTATTACTTTGGAGGGGCGTGATTTCTCAAAAGCAAAGGTTGATGCGTGGATGATGGGCATAGGAGATCTAGTAGTGCAAAAGTCTCCAAAATCTTCAAATTGTGTATCTAAGGCTGTGGCTCTAGGACTTGAAGGGGTCTATGCTGTGGGTGCTGGGGAATCTTTGAAGGGCAAAAATTGAAAGCAATGGAAGAAGCACAAAGCTACAAATTTGGAAAAGTGGCCAAGGAAGATTGCAACAAAGATGTTGCATGAAGAGGCATTGAATATTTATGACCAATATTTGATCTTGCAGTTGGACAAGACATACATTTCACATGGAACACAAGGAATGGAGACCATTAAGAGGAAATTCCACCACATGTTCCATACAACGATGAATAGGGACAAGTGGTAGGAAGACTATACAAAGAAGGGTTTGATTGTTGGCTTGACAAATAAGTGACGACATGCGTTTTCAACCTTGTCCAAGTTGCTAAGACCATAAAAAACTTCAAACGGCTTGTATTCCCAACTTAGCAAGCGTTGTTCTCACTACACAAGAAGGTGTATTGGTGGCATGATGCTGTGCGTGGATTCTCTTCACACAATATTCATAACACTCCATGGCTTCAATAGAGTCAAAATTTGGCCATAGGTCAAGGGGTAGCTAGAGGAGTGGTGGTGGTTGCCTTATCTGGCCACAGCTTAAAGGAAGGGCATGAAAGGGTGCGTAAAATTAGGCTCCAAAATTCAAAGCATATTCTTGAGACAATGGAATTGGTGGAGAAGACATCCTTGCATGTTGGAGACTTGAAGAAAACTAGGGAGAAGTTGTCCATTGAAGCATTGGTTTGCCCATGCAATCATCTAGGAGTCATTAAATTCTTTGTTGTAAACGTTGCTACTATGGAGTGTTATTCTCAATGGTGGAATGGAGGTACTTTGGGTGCCATGTTTCATTTGGATCATAAAAACAAAGATCATGAAGAATTGGAGAGCTTGCTTATTACACAACACTAGAAGGGATGGAAGAAGCCAAACAAATTATGGCATATAGATGCAACCGCACCAAACTTGCATGGGCGTTGATTGCCATTGTGGATGCTAAGCAGCAATCTTCAGTACTCTACAACAAAATCACTCTTGAGAACATCATGCTGCACTTTTCTAATGATGATGGGAGAATTGTGTGGATTGCGCTATGTAATTGGGGAATGGGCAGTCGCCTTAATGAAGAAACACCTTTTTTGTACCATTTCCAAAGTCCTAAACTTTTGCAAGAGACAATAGACGTTGGTGGGTGGCACCAAAGTTGATGTACTTGATTGGGGAGGCAAGGCCTTCAATATCTTCAACTTGCACGGTGAAGCCACCATGTGTTGGTATACACACTGATGGATATGGCATAGGGGAAATTGCGACAAAGGTATGAAAAAAAGACCGCGGAAATGTAGAGATGATTCCTGATAATATGGCATTTTCTATATTCTAGGCATCATTGGGTAAATTGATCAAGGAGGATCCACAGCAATGACGCTTGGTGACACATGTCGTTCAACATCTTAGTGGTGCTACAACATTTTGGACACCACCTATAAGTTGCTACCGCAAGGCCCCGCAAAGAAAAAGAATTGAAGGACAAACAAGCTAGGAAGGAAGATTAGATACTTGTGTATCACAATTATAGTGCAAACTTAGAAATGTACTCCGTAGCACTTGCATGTATTACAGGAAAAGAACACATGTAGCAATGATTGTATTTTGTCTTCAATGTATGGTTCACTAGTTTCCTTTTCATATAAATAGATATGAAATTTTTTGTTCCATTTTTTCCTTTTTGTAATGAATGATTTTGTTGTATATTATTTTGGTTGTAAATTACAGCTCCAATTTTGTATTAAAATTTACAATGATGAACGGAAATACTAGAAGTACAATATGTGCTTTGAACTTTACAAATTGAAGCTTTAACCCCTTTGAGGAAAACTTGGACCTCAACCTAAACCCTCTGGCTAAACCTTTTGGTGTGATCTTCCCATACTTTTATGAAAGGCGCGGAATAGAAAAATGTACGTGGGCATCTTGATTTTCCATCATTTTGGAATTTGATGAAAAAGTTATGCATGAATTTATGAGAAGTAGGAGAGGACTACTTGTCCAGGGCTTCAGAAGCCCTAAAACTTTGTTACAGTTAAATTTTCCTTGAAACAAGTTCTAAAATGTAATCTTTGTGATTTTGTGTGTGTGGGAAGCTTTGAATTAGTTCGTTTCAATGAATAAGACAAAAGTTATGAGGATTGTTGGGTGCAAGCAATTTTGGATTTTGTATTGTATAATTAAACATTGAACTCTTTTATTTTACTCAATTTTCAAAATTTCAGTGAAAATACTAAACCGTAGGAAGTATGTTGTTCATCACAGCATTGTAAGTTTATAGCCATTGGGATTTTCTAGTTTGCTTTCAATATTAGATTTCTAAATAATCTGGTGATTCCAATCACTATGTAGTTCCTTTCCTTTTATTTCCACCAGGTGTGGTGCACTTCCAAGCGTATTGAGATTTCTCACAAGCATACCTAATTTCATGTCCTGCATGGATAACATGAAGTGCAACTTCAGGTAGAGGAATTTTGTGGTTTTAAGAGTGGTCAAAGACTATTACCAAATGCTACAAAACTTATTAGGGTCCACAAAAATCAATTGTTTTTCCTCTTCAAATGTACATATGTCACTCCTCTCCATCAATAATGAGATGATTTTTTTCCCACAAATACCATGACTACTTTTGGTTCAAGCAAGATTGTAGAATTGCTTTTCCTAACAACAAATCAAAAAATCCCTTTTTACAATACCTCCTAGAAGTGGCAGTTACTAGTGATTTGCATAGGAAAAAGGGCTTGGTCTTTTAGGGGTTACATTTCTAAACCCTTATATTGATTACAATTTAGTAAACCCCAAACTTTCAAGACACCCTAAAGCACTAGAAATTTGTGACTACCATGTACTTTGCAAGGAACAAAATAAGTCAAAAGCAATCTTTTATTAAATATTTAATAACTAAAATTGTGTATTACAGTAGTATATAAAAAGATGAACATATTGTTCAAAATGGATAGTAATTGTACTTATGCAAGTTCTTAATCAATTCATGGAAGTGAAAAGGAGCAAGAGGGGTATTTCATATTAATGCCAAAATTGGCATGGACGGTAGTGAGCCTAATAACTCATTGCATATTAGAATGTGAAGAGATTGTTCTCTTTCACATGGACGCACTCAACGTTTTCCATGCCTGAGAGTGCGTACATGATTAATGGCATTAACATCTTTTACAGCTATGTTATTCTTGCCAAATCTTGCTGCTAGACCTTATCGCGGCGCTCTATAATCACTATCTCTTGGAACCTCACCGGATGTGCCTACATTACCACCAATGGATCCGTCATTGTCGTTGGATGTAGCACTACCACTTTGACTTGAAGAACTAGAACAGGAATTAGGAGCATGACCGCCAAGATGATGGCAAACAATAGAGGACATTGTCCAAATAGGTCTTTGCCCAATTGCATCCATAACACCATCTGTATTGGGCATCCCTACAATATCAAATGGTTGGGCTGCCCCTTGCTCTCTTCTCAACCTTTGGCGTGTTCTTTTACTCAAGTATTCACTAGTAGTACCCTATTGATGTGGCCATTTGGATTGAGTATTGGGACGTAGAACTGGGCGTGACAAAGTCTAGTTTGCAGTCATATGCTTTGTCATACTCAAAGGTGGAAAGAGACTAGTCAATTGTGTGCCTATTGATGAAGTTGGTCCACAAGGATAAACTTTGGAAGTAAAAGGCCTTGATGGTGGATTATCCAATAATGGCACTTGGCGTTGCACTCCAATTGAGTCTTGATGTGGAGGGGGCATGTCAATATCTAGGGTAAGAGGGCGCCCTTTTGTACGAGTGGTTTGAACAAGCAATGATGGTGAAACAATTGCATCATGGTTGCGTCTTCTTTGAACATCAATGCCATTTGGATTTGTTACAATGGCCACATGTTCATCAATAAGGCTTGGACTTGGCGGAGTTTGTGCCGTCATGTCCTCTCCCATATGTACCTCACTTGGACCAGCAGCCCATGTCTTTGGCATCTATGGTGGAAACTCATTGTGTCCCTTGTGGCCATAGCCATTATTATCCCCCTCATTGTAGTCAAATACAAACTTATCAATTAGATTACACCTTTCATGCCTCCCACTACTTCTAAGAAATGGGTCACTGCCTTCATCGAAGTTGTCATTGTCAGGGTTAGAGAGAACTGACCCAAGGTCCAAACCATCAAATTCTTCTATCATGGAGTCTTCTGATATCATGTTTTCAATATACCATTGTGTTGGATTTGCTACTTCCCTTTCTCTGAGAGTCTTGGGACTAGTGTAAATGTAACCCAATTGCTTTGCACACTCTGATATCAATCTATTGCGAGACTTGTTGTGAACAAATGAGCACATGCTCTAGTTATGTTCACATGATGATGCAAAACACACTTGTACAAGGATTGTTTTTGCAATCAATGCAAATGTACGAGTAGGGGCCCCAAAAAGAACTCACCACTCATGGGGCTCCAAATTTATAGCGTATACGTTTGGGGATTCACTGAAAATCACTCTTCCCTCTCAAAAAGCTTGGTACTCAAACAAAGCAGATGCAAATGCTTGGTCTCCAACCAATAGTTTGCGTAGTACTCTCAAGATGGCCACCTTTGCTTAGTTGTTGTCCATAATTAGAGTAATTTAATCAAGTAAAAAGGGATTCAATAGAGCACCTGCATAATGAAGATCTATTCTCATCATATCCCACCGTGTGTAAAAATCGTATTTAGCCCAACTTGCATACTCTGTTGGTAATAAGAATGGTGGATCTTTGAAAGATAAAACACTCTTCTCCATGTTCTTCATCAAAAACCATTCCTTCCCCATACATTAGCGTTTACCATCAAACTCTCAAAGAGCAATCAAGACAAGCTCCACCATGCGCACAAAGTTCAAACAAGACTTCCAAAATGAATTTGATTGCACATGTTGTTGTACACTTTCTGCCTTTTTCTGCATTTCATTTGTTGTTAATTTCCTCAAGTACTCATTCCATTGCGGATCATAGATAGTCAATTCCACGGCTTCTCTTACTTCCACCAAACACTTGATCATGAGAAACGTGGTTCCAAAGCGCGTGCCATTTGGATTTTTTAGCATGTGATTAGAAGAATGTTGACGAAAGATTGAAAGTTGCATGTGATGCCTGCAAATGTATTTTACAATGACCTCTGTTTTCACCACAATTGTTGATATCCAATCTTGTTTTCTCCAATCTTCAAGTAAAAGGTCAAGCACATGCGTTGGACAACCTTGAAAGTAAATGTATGGAAACCAACAAATTATTTATGTTGTGGCTGCACGCATGCTCCCTGCATTGTCTGTGCAAACCTGTACTACATTTTGTCCCCCACCTCTTCAATTAAAGACATTATACAATTAGCCACATAGGAAGCATCTTTGCTTTCACCTATTGTATCTACGGATCTAAGAAAAACCTCTCCACTTGTACATGCCAACATGATATTGATCAATGGTCGGTGTGACACATTGTCCCATCCATCGAAGCATATTGTCACGCCATACTTGTGGATTGGTCCCTTTATCTTTTTTGTTACCAGTTTGACCACTTTGTCCTTTGCAAAGTCCATAAGCTTTGTACAAATTGCATGGTAAGCTGGAGGTTTGTACAATACCCTTGCATCCAATGTAGATCTCATTGCATCTATAATAGCATGATGCTTTGCTACATTGAATGGTATATTAGCTTCATAAAAAAACTTAGCCCATTTCTTGTCTAGCATTTGATACTTTGAGGAGTTCATTCCTTCTTGTAAAGATAATTGCCTCAAAGGTGGACTGGCGAGTAAGTAGGGCCGGACGCCTCCAACAATTGTACTTGGGAGCATTATCCCTCATAGTTTTCTCGACCTTCATTTGCTAAGACTAAAGCATTAGATTGTTGCTCACCGTATATAGCACTCGTTGGAATTATTAACGACAATGTCACTTCCACATTATTTTCATTCTCACCCACTGACACTGCAGGTACATGTCCTCTACAATTGATAAACATTTTTTTCACAACTGCATTGGCTTTGTTACACGATCTCACTACAAGGAGGTTATTAGTTCCCTTGTACCTCAAATGGAAAAAAAGAACAACTTTTTTGATAACTTAGGATAGTTCCACAATACTTGCATGCACTTTTTCCATTTGATCGTTGCGTGCACCATGGGTTCCATTGAGTCTTGCCCCCACCCATTATCATTGCTTGTTCTTCTTTCTGACCCTAAAAAAGAAATAACAAGATTAGTATTCTGTATGAAATGTGGTGTAGAAACAACACTTGCTACTCTCACAACAAGTGCTCCCACACACACTCTTCTTGGACTTCCCTGCAATGCAATGGTTGTACACCAACCAAGTCATAGGAGCAAAGATCAACAAGGAAATGCGACCTTGAATAGTCGGGAGTCCTTCTTATGGTTTTGAAACCCTAAAGCTTTTGTGAATGGCTAAACTTGCACAACATACTAGAAACGTCGGGGAGCCGTCTAGTGGACAAACTGTGCATTTGGTGGACGCTCTTGTTGACTGCTAGACGGATTTGTTGTTTGGTTGACAGACTTGCTGTCTAGTCAACGGACTCACTGTCTAATCAACAAATTAGATGACAAACTAATTGACATACATCATCCACGGCCTAGACGGTCCATTAGCATTTTGGATAGATCTTGCCGCGTCCTGGCACATCATGACAGACGCGTCATGACATTTGGACATAAAAAGCCAACGTCACGTTGGTTTAGACAACCTTGCCTCCATCTAATTGAGGTATTTGCCCCTATTTGCAATAAAAAAAAATTCTTCATTAGCAACACACTGATGAGAATTTCCAAGAAAACATAAAAGGTAAACAAACTATGCTTATTCACTCCAATCTCTAAAAACCATATAATGTTAGAAGTCTCTCACTAAAAACCATAACCCTTGAATATTATGATTTAAATGTAGCCGCCACCATGACCTAGATTTCATAACAACAACAGCAATGAAGTAGCAGTGATCAAATTCTCATTATAGGTGCTATACACCAATAAGCATATCCACAAGAGCAAGATAGGTATGTCCCCTTTTTAATATTGAAAAATGCTTCTCTAAAGATTTATTCATAGACATAATCTAATTTCAAATCAAAATACCAATTAAGATGAAATGACAATAGAGTCCTTGGCTAGAATTAAAGACATATTATCAAATTTAATTATAGCCTCTAAACCAATGGATCTCTGGATTCTTACAACAATAAGAAAAGTTGTTGATAAGAAGATAAGTTTCTTTACCTTAGCTTTCAAGTCTTTGTGTGGAGTTTGCTTCCAAAGTCTAGGTAGGTCAGTGTTTTCATGAAACACATAAATGAGCCAGCAGTGCGAGTACTTTGAGTATTGTGAAAGACCATCAAGCGCTTTAGTTGCTATATTTTTACTTCACAAATCACAATACAAGGCTTGCTCTTGCTAAAGTGAGTATCACTAGTTGTTGTGATGTTCCATTCTTGTAGAATTACCAAATACAAACAATCATCAAAAAATCTACTATTGAAACTTAAGAAGCGCAAGAACACAATGACAATTGTTTTTCAAACTTAGCAAGATTGACAATGGGAGCTACAAAAACAAAAACATCAATAGCATGGACTTTTGCAAGTCCACCATTTGGCGAAACAGGACCGGATAAGCCCAATGGGAGTCATGGAATAGGGTATGTACTCCCAGCTTCTTCATCTTTGCTGCTTAAAACTATAGTCATCCTTTGGTACTGATATTGGTAATGCTATTGCTTGATTATATCATCTTGAAAGTCACGTTGATGTCAATTGAGACCACATCAAAAATATTGAGAAGAGTTTTAAAGAATCTTATATAAAAAAAATGGGATTTTTGACTGAAGATAAATTGCTGTGAATGTATGATGAAAGATTCTCAACAAAATGCTACGCACCTATTTGATACTTTTCAATGTGTATCATAGAGAATGCTTAATAGTTCCATCTAATATTATCATTGCACAATTTCTTGTCAAATTGCAAATTGATGCCATCATTTTTGAACTATTTGAGCATTTTAGCTTTTTTTGAAGTGTTGCCTAATCCAATTCAATGCAATATTTAAAAGAAGGCAATGGTTATTTGGGCACTTTCAAGAAGTGGCTAGTGATTTTTATTTGCCTACAAAAAAAACGCATGGTACTACAAAAATCTACAAAAATCCATGCATAGGGGCCACTTCCAATCCAACAAATAATAAGATGGAGCTTGCTAGACTACAAACCATTCTCAAAAAATGCCCCTCTGCACCAGATAGAAAACCAAAATACAAATCCCTGCTACAACAACACTATGAAAGTGTAGCATAAGAGCTGGTTCTAAAATGTCAAATAAGAAATCTTGCTAGTTGTGGATTGCATATATCAAATTTCTCCATGATTATTATCTCCATTCTACAAAAAAAATCTAGCAACGTAAATATTGATCATCCAAGGGATGTAGTAGTTGGAAAGATACTGAAATTGGTAGACGGTTTTAAGCCTATAAGGAAGAAACTTGCAAGGTATTGAGCAAACAAATTTCAACAAGGCTAAAATCATTGATGAAGACAGCCGTTGAGTGATGCAAATTTGTATGAGCACAAAAGCATGAAATTGTGATCAACTAATCACAAGTGAAGCTGACCTACAAAGATTGGATGAAAAAATTGCATTGCTTAAAAGAACATTTTCTTCTCACGATGTACTTCTATACAAATATGAAACTAGGGTGAGAATGAAGGAAAATTATATACCGCATTAAACACAATAAGTACAAAGCATCTTACATTGTTAGGAAAAGATCAAAATACACATTGAATTATTGGTACTAGCACTTACCAAAACTTCAATTTCTCCTCTTTTTCAAAATGCATTCCATCATTGGTTTTTTTCTTTGAGTAGAAGTACCCCAATCATCTGTAACTATTGTTAATGGATCCAAAGGATGTAAATGTGTATCTTTCAATGGCTTTGATAATTGTAATAAATAGCATTGAGCCTTGACAGTGATTGCAGTCGCATGATCTTAAAGGGCAGGGTTGGCCAAAACTATTTCTTGAAGTCTTAAAATCTCATCATGTAGTGTCTTCTTGCTTAACTTTGCCAGGTTTGAGGATGGTGAATTCTCTCTCAAATTTGATGTGGAATCATTATTTTCTTCATTTTCCGTAGTAATATCCTCTATAGGTGGAAAAGCAAGAAGGTCTTCTCCATGATCTAATGTTGTAGGAATTATCCATGTTCCACCTTCTAAAGAATTGTAAAAACACTTACATACTTTAAGGAGGTGATCATCATCAATTTTTGTTAAGAAGTGTGGAACTCATATTATATGTTTACACATATTTCCTAAACAAATACAAGCACATGTACAAAAAGTCCATTTTGTATGTAGATAATAAAAATGATACTACACATTTGGACCATGACTATGATTAAGAACAATAATAAGGTCCATCTTTGAAGATGGAAATATAATATCTTCTTTATTTATAACTTTGCTTTTCAGCACCATGTCTTTGATTAGGTCATCTCTAAGGTTGTCTTCCGGGACATTGCAACAACTCAACAAACTTGACATCATAGATGGATATGAGCCCCTTTGTTCGTCTAGTAGGATCAACTTTTACACTTGACTTTTTGAAAACTACCCCTCTAATTTATTAGCCCAGTTGGACGCCATGTGGCATCCGAGTGGCATAGTTGGGGGCGCATGTAGGTTTAGGGCGATTTTGGTACTTGAGAGATTGTAGAAGGGGCACTTAGAGGTGTTGGGGCGACTTCACCTATAGGACAACTGTGGGAGAGGTCAACTCCTAAATCTAGGCTACTTTAGGTTGCAGTTGCTTGTCAACCCTTAGTTTAAGGGTGTAGGGTAGGCATGTGCCCAGGCTCATGGTCGCAAGGCACAAACTTGCACGCACCCTTTCTAAACTGTGGTTGCCCCTTCAAGCCTGCATGCGCCTTGCTTGACCTCCATGTGACCTGTCAAACCCGTATGTGCCCCATGGACCTCCATGTACAGGCGCCCTCGGACCTTGGCACCCGTAATTGCCACTTTGGACCAGTGGTTGCTTCTTTGGACACGCAGTTGCCCCACCTCATCCGCATGCATGTAGGAGCAATCCCCTAGCTGCAGTTGCTCCTTATAAGTCCATTGCCATGTCTAATTTGGTATCTTTCTTCCTCACTTAGGCTAAACAACTTATAACCATTTGTAACTACATGTGATATCCTTTAGTGAGGAAATTTTTTATACTATCTACGATCACTTTATCAAATTTTGGGGGATCTTTGTTGGGCTTTTGCTAATGGCTAGCACAGGGAACAACGGTGGATTTCTTCCTGTTCCAACACTTGCACATACTGCTGAAGCTGAACGGAAGTCTCTTCTAGAAAAAAATCAGAAGCATAGAGGAAATGTACAACGATAATGATGGCATGTGCTGAATAGCCCCAATCACCTTGCGTTCAAAGGTAAGGTTGAGGAGCCGGAGCCATAGACAATACAAATTTGCAAAGAGTATAGTGACTAGTGCCACATTGACAAGTTATTTCTAGCAACGCGCCACCATTTCAACCGGCATTCAAACAAAGCAAACTTGAAGTATAGTGAAAGTGTTTAGAGATACATCAAGGTGGTGCAGGTTCTTTACAAAACCCCCTTTGTTGATAGAAACAAAGTCAACTTCTTTATTGCAAGAAGAGTTTACGCTCAAGTGTCATTGAAAAAGGAGGTTGATTAGAGCTCAATGAAGCCAACTAAGTATGTCATCCGCCCAGAGAATGGGTGGAAAGCTATTTTGGGAGCCAAGAGCTGGGAGCCCAAAAGAAGGAGCCAGAATTTTGATCTAGAAATTTGAAAAATCCTATTACCATGGGTTTAAGTACCTATAGCCTTGGCAATTTCCTATGACCGTGAAAAATCTAAAAAGAGAGATTTATGAAAAATCTAAACCAATATAGAAAGAAAGGGCATATTTAAAAAAGCAAAGTATAGGGATTAAAACATTAGAGGGTTTAGGGAAATTCAAAGATGTGAGCAACCTAAAGATGTACAAAGATAACATTAAGACAAACAAAATTAAAGGAATAATCATGAACAAAATACTTGCAAATTTTCAAATAGCAATGAACATCAAAAGTTTTAATAGTAACAATAAGAACAACATGTAGACATGACAATAAAAAGAAATAAGGTTTTGTGAAGGAGTGGTAATGATAACATGACAATCAAATCCAAATATATAAAGTCATATGCGACAAAACATCAATAATATGTAGTGTCTCAAGTATAGAAACTCTAAAAAGCTAGAGACATCTATGATGCAACATCCGGTGTCTTTGCACTACTCTGCAAATGAGTCTATCAAAGAAATAATACGACCTAAAGATACTCCAAACTCATGATCAATCTCACACATAGATGGTATGAAATCATCTCCATCTAACTCAACAACAAAGACTTGCAAGAACTACTCCACCCTCTCATCTCCACAAATGGCTGTGATTCCTAATAAACAATATCACCAATAGCATAAAGATTTGCAGTCTTTTTAGCGTAAGATAGCAAACAAAAAGACAAATCATAATTGCCTTGTACAAAAGAGTGGTGGTCAAGATAAACTGTTGGTGGAGGACTTAGGCTTGAGCTACATAGATAAACAAATGCATCAGAAATAATGAACCATTGAAATCACCAAAAAATCAGAAATTGAAGATAGAAAGTTAAATATAACTAAAGGTACAAAACACAATCATATCGGATCTACTACAAACAATAGGAAGGAGTAAAGAAGAGATAGGCAATGCTGCCTCTTCATCTTTCTCTGCTTCTGACTCAACCGGGACATCAACGTGTTGCTTTTTTGAAGTACTCGCTCTTGCTTTACTGGTCAGCGGCAAAAGTACTTTTGTCTATAGCAACAAGTTGTCCTCCATAGCAACTAAGCTCCTTCCAGCAGAGCAGCATGCATGGATGGAAGCACTTGCACAAATTGCAACTAATTGTAAACAAAACACCAATTTTATAATTAAAATGGAACAAAGCAAACAACAAATTTTCAAAAAAATGAGAAAGAAAAACTTACCAATGCCAACCGTATAATCAATGACTATATTGCTCACTTGAATCGTTGACTCAATCAACATTTGGATCAGGCCATGGTCCTTCTTGCGAGATCCTTGCAAAAGAAGACCATGTAGATGAAATTGGTTCTTGTGCAATATGCAATTTTGCACTAAGTCATCCCTCTCCAAATAAATACCCATGTCTGTAAGAGCTGGAACCTGAAATATCTTGAAATTGGAAATCCACCTTTTTGCAACGCCACAAACCAGTAGTGTAATATAAAAAAGAAGTATCTGCAAAACAAAAAGCAAGGTAATTAAATACAATAAACCATATTCAAATAAAATGAAGTATTACAAAATATAGTAAAAAGATTTGAGATGTACAATACTAGAGGGATTGGTGGCACATGCAAGATGCATCCGATTAGCGCAATTGTACTTTTTCTTCACAACAAACTCATAGGCTATGAAAAATGTAGTCAACAACTCATCAAATTTGGTTGATTTGGCATGGAACATGATAATTGCACCATCATCTTGCAAACAGGTTTTTGTAAAATCAAAGAAGCAATCAAAAAATCCATGTTGATGGGCATTCCAATGTGGAATGGCATTTGGAGGATTTGAGATATCGGGAACAAGCAAGCCTTCACATATGTTGGCAAAAATGAAGTCCGCATCGCAAGATTGGCCTCCAATCACGCCCTTAAATGACCTAGGCCAATCACTTACATGTTGCACAACATAATGAGATGGTGATGATGAAAGAGAATGCAAAAAATGTCAGATATGTTACAAAAATCAAAGAAAAAATAGAAATCATACTAATTTGATCAAAATACGCATGTTGTTCCACTCTTTAGGAAAGCTACCATGGTCAAGAAAATATTGATCCATTGTAAGCAGTGAATCATGGAATAGGTACACATACAATGAGGACGTTGACTCTAAATTTGCCAAAATAGGACTAATACTTTTTGCTCAAGTGTTGAAGATATAAGCCTTGCATAAGATGCTTGACGCTTGGGCGTGCCAATAGAAAGAGAGTTGCTAATAGAGACAAGAGGAGAAACAAGAATTGCAGTAGTCAATGCTATTGCACTTACATTCCTTGCAGATCATCTTGAACCTTGCACGGAGGATTTTGTAACTTTCTCAATAGCCTTCTCAGTCACCTTCTGTGCCTTAGCTTGAGCTGCAGCCTCCTTTTCTAGAAGTAACTCAGCCTCCTCAGCCTCTCTTGCTTTTGCCTTTTCTACAATCTTGGTCTTCTTTGCTAAAACCTTCTTCAACTCCTTAGCATCCAATTGCAACAAGTCTTCTTCCACTTTTGCATTCTCTTTTCCATTAACATTAGAAGGCTGCGTCTTATGAAGGTCCAAACCATGACAAACAGCCTTCATTGCCTTCTCTTCTTCATGGCAACCACTAGGACTGCAATCAAGATACCACCCTCCATGCTTGAGGTGTGTAGTAGACAACTCACGCTGTTGAGCTAGAGTATAAATGCAATTTGCAGATGCTTTCTCCACTTAAGTGGTGAAGAAGAAATGCAGATCTTTAATTTTCAAAGCCCCTTTAGGAACAAGCTCTAAGGCAAAGTACCTAGAAAGCAAACATAGATGTAAGAGAAAATAGATTTAATGAAATGGACTTCACATAATTGAATAAGCATAAAAGTGAATGAAAAAGTTTAAAGAACTAACTTATAAATGATTCTCTTCACCACAAGATCCACATTGCCGTGTTTGTCAAAGTTCTTCTTTTTGGAATAAGCAGATTTGCTTCTAAAAAATGCCATGAAACCCGAATCCCATAAACAAGTTTGCCAAACCTCAACATACTCATGAATAGAAAGAGGCTTTGGATCCACAAACATATTCACTAGCACCTTGTCCTCTCAAATAACCTTCAAATATGCTTCCAATGAAGCATCACTCAATTTCAATAGAAACACAAAATTTAATTAATATAAAGCATCATTACATTACCACTAAATCATACAATATTAAACACATTATTATGCAATAAAGTGAAGTAGACTAAATGTTGCATAAAATGCACCTTTGTTTAGCCAGCTTTCAAGATCCCTCTCTGATGCAGGTTTAGCAAGAAATCAAAGGGAACATCTTCCAAGTTCACTCGCATTCCACCACCTTAGCCAAGTGGTCTTGTGCGGGGCAGAGACATGAGCAATTGCAATTAGTTGCAACTTCTCTAATGACATCTCTACATACAAATTGTCATTGTAATGTTTGGTAATCTAAAAACAAAATGAATAACTCATTAATGAAAAAATTCCAATATAACGGAACACCTATGATGAAAGACATCCAAATCAATCCATGACCTTATATTCAAAACCACTCATGAGGTAAGTTTTACATGACACCTAATATGATAGCATTAGAACTAATAAATCATCATTGCAAATAGATCAACAATAGAAAGAGAAGATTGACTAGCAAACCTCCTGAAGAAAGTTGTCACCAAGCTCAGGATTGGTTATAGCCAAGTATTTCCCAAATGTGTTACGCATTGCTATAGTCTTGGCCTTGGCAGCACTTTGCATTGCTGCGGTGATGCCAATAGCTATCCTCTCTTTCACCAAGGTCTTGGCCAAATAAATTTTCTTTCCTTCTTTGGAGGTTGTAGAAATATCATGCTGTAAGATTGTAGTTAGAGTTGAAATCAAATAAAATGAAAGAATAAATCAATTCAATGTTCAAATCAAAATCTTATCCAAAAGATGACGCTTACAAGCACATTTGTGTTAAGAGAATACCATGTCTTTTCCCTTGCTTGGTGGCCCACACACTTGAAATATTGGGCTTTAGTCAGTGTGTTCTTAAAGACCTCCAAAGGTTGCAAACCAATAGTTTTTACATGATGAAGTGTGTGAACCAAACTGGACTTGACATGGAAAGTTTCTATCATACTAAACAAAATAGCAAGTTAGTCTACAATCAAATAGACATTAAATAGAAGATATGAGATAGAATTATTAATATAAATGCAAAGATAAGAACAGAACTCACTTGTTGATTTCATGCATGGCACTTATTAGAGTCCCCATCTTTCCACAAGTATCAAGGACAATGCAATCAACATACATGTGCCACTCACAATCTTGAGGATGAATACAATTGATGTACAAGGTCCAAGCCTTGTATCGGTGAATACTGTCACAAATAAAGAACATACAACCTTTGTAAGGAATGAGTTCAAGCCGTGCACTTAGGAACCTCTCAAAAATATTGTTTTCCTCCCTCCAAAATGCACCCCCCTCCATTAGCATCAATCTCATTGTAATGTACAATGTCTTGGGTCTCATTGGTGACAGAAACGTAGAAAAGAGTGGAGCCAAAGTTGTAACCATGTCCACAAGTCACCTTTAATTGATCAATGTCTTGTTGCAAGGTGGGCCAAATAATTGGCATACACACCATCCTACAAAGAGGTATCATAAACCTAGATGAGGTCCAAGGTATAATGCGCAAGTCTTCAATCAATTGTATGGTATTATTGTTCTGTCGCAGGCAAAGGTCTTCCTTCCCAAGATTGACATCCTCAGTATCTTTTGTGTTTGCTATAGTGTAGGCCATTGTAGTGCCTACAATTTCAATGTCATCATCTTCTTTGACAGATGCAGATGAAGTAGCTATGTTGCTCTTCAGGCTCTGCTCAATAACATTAGATCAGATTCAACATTCTCAAGCATTCATACTAAAACAGTGAAACACACCTATTTCAACCCTAGAACAATATTTTTTGGTTGTAAATTTCAAAAATCAGAGTTGACAAAAGCAATGTATTTGAAAATATGAAGCAAACCATTGTAATGTTGTGGTGAAAAGGTTATGTTGCTCTTTGTTTTGTCAAAGCAAATAAGCTTGGTTTCAACAAAATATTAACATTAAAAGCCAACCAATATGCTAAATCATAAAGACAAAATGTTAGGATTACATGGTTGAATACTCATATGAAAACTCTAAGAAGCCAAGAGTTGTATACAACAACTACATTTTACTAGGTACCACTAACATCAACTCTTGTACATAGCACCATAAATATACCGTAACCAACATCAAGATAGTATCAAGTAGAGCTATTGACCAGGTTGAAACAAGCATATAGTACAAAACCATAGATTCAACTTAAAGCCCCACTTGACGCAAGCAAAGTCGTCGGTACCAAAAGGGGGTTCATAACACAGTGGAGCATCCGGATGATTGTTGAAAATCTTGTAATTTAGAACTACTAATAATCCCATGAGCTTGAAAGTTATGTCCGGAGACCAGTCCAACGCGCATCATGATCTAAAACGGCACTCATTTATTACAAGCACTCGCAAGCTTGCAGCTAAAAATTGCAGAAAGACACAAATCTGCCCAATGCCCCACTATGATTAGTGTAGCTCGACGGTGTCCAAAGCAAGTACCCTCCACAAGGGGGCATTGACAATGAAATATTATAGCCGTAGCTTGAAGAAGTACTTAGTAGCTTGTTTTAAGAATTTCCTTGGCTTATGAGCCGAAAACAAGCAAGATTCTCTTTCCAAACATAGCATTCATCAGTTGATATTCTACTTGCAAACACAAAATGAGCACAAATGGCGCTCAGTCACTAGTGTCTTCTTTGAGCTCACAACAAGTTTTAATGAAAACCATCAAACTAGCCAATGCCTTGATGCTATAAAAGCAGCGCGTTGGCGTCCAAGGCCTGCCCTTCACAAAGTGGAGCATTGAAATAAATATATGAGAACTACAGCTTAAAGACTTTCCTAGCCGTTTGCACGCAAAATTTTCCATCCCTTCCACCTAGTTGCATACATGATTCCCTTTGCTATCATTGCTATAGCAATTGAAGCCCTACTTGTAGAACTTAAGACTTTCAACATGGACCTAATTGTAACCCAACTGTGACCTTGAAAATCTCAAACAAAGTGGTTTCAAAGTAAAATTGCCAATGCCTCTGATGCTTGGCAGTACCTCGTCAGTGCCGGTGGCCAATTCAAGGGGGCGCAAGGTATAGCAAGAAATACATGCATGAACTAAATCAAAGACAACCTCAATTGCAACTCGCCCATTTGTACTTGCCTTTGCAGCGTGCAGCTCTACCTTGTGCACGATTTGCAAAAGTCAAAAAAAATAAGACAAAGCTTATCAACGGCATGCTCTCAATGCAGTGCTTGTTAAAAAACTAGTTGTTGGCACTAGAAGGTTGCTCAAAACACAACGCGGTATTGAGAGAAAATCAAAATAAGAGATGGATGAGGCTTTTTTTACCTCCAAGACCTTGCCTTTGCAATCTTTGCCGCTGCGGTGCACTCTTGTCTGCAAATCTTTGTCATTCTTAGGCTTGGAGCATATGAACAGGCTTGAAACTACAAATAATTCAATGCCCTGCCCACCCAAAAGCACATCGTCGGCGCCAATGGCTGCCATTGATTGGTCGGAGCATTGACAAAAGGGACAAGAAGGTGTAATCACCTAATCTAAGTGAGCCGTTACTTGATGTGCCCTAGACTCCTTGCTATAGCTGGAAACTACCTAAGTTGCTAAGTTGCATATATAGGTAGCAATAATGCAGCTCCTGAGCAATATAAGTTGAATGCCCCGTCCTAGCTAACAAACATCGTCGGTGCCTTTGAGCAAGACTTGTTGATGTAGGGCATTGACATGATTGTAGTAATTAAAGAAATGTGACATCTTGTTGGATGCTTGCTCACAATGTCATGCTCTAATTGCGCCCTCTTAAAGCCCAATAACCCTGGCAACATATACATTTGTAACCAAAACTTAGAGATAATGCCTAATTCTTGTCAATGCCTCGGCCCTAGTCAAACAGCTCATTGGTGCCTCTAGCTCAAAATATTGCATTAAGGCATTGGGCAAAATTTCAACAAATTGCAAGCACAAAAGCATCATTAAAGATGCTTGTAATGTGATTCTCACCTAAATCCCAAAGTCCAGCAACTTGCAAACAATTGGCAGTGGTCCAAATTACAACATTCAAATAGATTTGAAGATGATTAAAATTGTGCAACATGAGCCAACATCCAAAGCCAACTCTCCAAGACTGCCATTCTTTAATAGCAATGAAGTACTCTAGATAGAATCTTGAAAATGCCAAAATGGTCAATATCAACGCAAACCTTGTTGTAACGTCAGAAAATTTCATTGCATCCATAGCAGAGATGGTCACTAATTATCTAGTAAGGACAGACAAAATTTGTGACAACACTAGAAAGAAAGTACACTGTTTAGCCAAGTTGCAGGGCTCCACTCTCGGCATCGCACCCAAATTTAACCAAAACTTGTAGCCTGGGTTAAATCATGACAATCAAGGGTGCTAAAGTGTGAGCGGGGAGCGGTGAGCGTTGAGCATTGAGCGGTGAGAGGTGAGCAATGAAAATTTAAAATCATACGTTTTGAGATTTTTTAAATGTAATTGAGAACATAGAAAGAATATTATGCATAGTCATGGGTGGGTAAATCCACATGGTTTTCAACATTCATCCATTGACATAGATGAATGAAAATAATGTTGGATGGATGAAAAAGAGAATGGATGAATGTAGATGAATGGAATCAAGGATTTGGGTTAACATTTTGGATGAAAAGGGTTTAGGGATTCAGTATTAGAAGGTAAATTACATAGGAAATGTGTTATCACAAAGAATGGGCGTACAAACTCCAAACAATGAGAAGTTAGAATGCAATAAACATTGAGAATGAATCTGTTACCCTTCATAGGGTGACTATAAAATTTCTAGTACAAGTTTATTTTGGAATTTCCATTGAACTTTGAAGTTTCAATTTCCATTTGTGTTTGACTCCACAACTTCCACATTTGACTCCACAATTTCCATGAAAAGGTAATTCCACAATTTCCATTAAAGGGTTTAGGCATTATTTTCATTCATCTTTCTCAATTTCCAAGACAGGGTAATTCTAGAATTTCCATTCAACTTTCTCAATTTCCATTTGCATTTGGTTCTAAAATTCCCTTCAAGCTTTGAAATCTCAAGTACTACTTATTGTTTAAGTCCACAAATTAACTGCTGAATGCTAAATTTTCAAAAAACTTTGTAATCTAGATATTTTATGCTTTACTCCATTTTGACACTTCACTTTATTGATTAAATTAATTCTAGAATTTAAATAGTAAAGTTATCAGATAGAAAAATATAATCAGGTCAGATGGTAGAAGTTTGAAGTTGTTTGAATTATTACAAGATATTACTTACTAGAAGTTTCTATTAAACAATCTTGTTAATGCAACAAATCCTAATAATGTGTTCGGACAATATGAAATGAAATAACACAATCTTGTAAGTGTTTGTCTTATATTAGAGGATGAAAACATAGAATAATATTAGAATAATCCATTGCAACCAAAGGGTTGATTTTTAGGGCACCACAACAAGGGAAGCTAGCATAAATGACCAAAAGATTTCAACATGGGACACCTTCGGAATTTGTAGAGGGGTACAAGGGATTCTTGAAAACATTACAATTCTAAATAGAATATTTGCATTTCTTGACAATTACATAGATTAAAAAGTTAATTTAGAAATGAAAGTGCTACAATCCAAATTGCAATGTCATATTGTTTATGCTTGAGATCATTGTACCCAAACATAACATTTTTGTTTGATTTAGATATGCCTCATCATATTTTAATATCTTTCTAGTCCAGATCAATAAATAATAATCATATGGTATGCTTGATCAACTATTACACTTATAATAGGCTATGATAATTTGAGGTTATGGCTATACATTACTTGAATTGAATGTTACTGGAGGTCTCATTTGAAATGATTCATAATCCCAATTACAAAATATAGAACGTACCTTAGACACTATATTTCCTTGAAAGGTTAGAAATTATGTATTTGTGAGTTTACCTTGAACAACCACTTGATAAAGGTAAAATAATTGGTAGCAAGAAAAGTATGCTTTTATTAAGTTCTAGAAGCATGCCCCAAACTGAGAAAAAAATTCATGCTAATTGCTTAACATTCATATGTGTAGACATACAGTGGAAGCTTTGGATTCTTAGTTAATGTTGTCCAAATGAATTAATATTTTGATTTCAATGCAATTAAGAATTTATTAAGTAAAATTTAGAATTGGGCGTGATTGGAATGTTACATGCACTATTTCTGCAATTTAAGAAATGCATATTTTGCAAATTGGATAAATCTAAAAATCCACTACAATACTAGAATTTCAAACAAAAGGAGTTCATCAAGTTTTATACTTAAACACTTACTCTAGTACTTTGTTTAACTTAGGTTGACATGAAGTAAATAATATTGGACCGTCTCATGGCTTACTTGTTCAAAAATATTTTTTACAATGTAGGGACAAGAGTTAAATTCTTTTTGCCTTGCCCGCAAATAAGGGTTTGCAACCACTAAAAGAGGTGAATATGTAGAATAGGTAATAGATAAAAACTACATAAAAGACATAAAAACAAAATAATGAATAGGAAGTACAAGGACAGTTTATCAATATCCAACAATTGATTATAACATTTAAATAAATTTAAGGTTACAAAACAGTAACCACTTTGAGACTATGTTTTACTGACAGAGATGGACTTACAGAATTCTGTAGAACCGTAGTTTCATGAGAAAATGTAAGAGTGCACAAGTAGTTAAATGCATCTTGATGGATGCACTGCAACTGCAATTGGAGCAAGATAAATAATGTAAAAGTCTGCTTTTGTAACAACAAGATTCAAGCATTGGCCTCTCCTAATCATATTTGAAAATGGGTTTGCAAAAATCAAAAATCAATGACTACTGCTACATTGACTAAAGTCTGCAGTAGTTTCATTAGAGTTGTGCTCCTCCGCTTTTATGTCCATGTACCTCAAGACTCTTTAGCAATAACGACGTCCTTCCTTCAAAACCTCTGAACTATCTGTCTTTGCACCAGACTCTTGCTCATTATAGCATGGTATAGATCAGCCTAATGATGGACTTTCATGAGTGTTCAAAAGCCTTAAAATGAGTGTCAAGAGCTATTAGTAAAAAAAGAGGAATTGCTAGGAAAGTAAATCATGCATTGAAGTTTCAAAGATCAATAAAGATGATGAATTTGCAACTTACTTACCAAAAGGGTTCTCTTGTTGCTTGGACTTGGAGCTACTGCTTGATTCCGCAAATTCTGAAACTACATGCTTCCGTTTCTTGCGACCAGATTCAGCTGTGTTGTCAACATGCATCAAAGGCTTCAAGACGTGATTGTAAATCTCATAATCTTCCTCAAGCGCAACGATATGCCTTCTTGAACGGCAACAAGCATGCACACTAGCCCTTGCATATACCAACTACATCTTAGCTCAATAACACAAAGTACTCATAAAGTGTATAAGGTTACAAGAAGAGGCATGCAAACGCAATAATCTCTAAACCAACAAGCAATTTAAGGACATGAGGTGCCACTGAACAGCAAAAACTAAACTTAATGTTTATAGATATTCAAATATGCAAATTCTAAATCAATGAGGCTATCATTTCATTTTTAACAGATGGTAAAAAGTAGTAATTACTTGTAGAGGCTGTCACATCAAGTACAACGTTGTTTGGCTTGGAGCAACTTTCAATGAGTAGTTGCACCATAAGTGGATCTTTTTTGCGAGGTCCTCTCCACGGATATCCATATTGATTCTTGAGCTGAGTTGCAGCAATGGTAAAGTTTTGCACTACGCCATCACTTGCACAAGTGTTCCTCAATTTTCAAGTTATATGTAGAGTGCCTCAAAACTTGAAGTTCTTCTGAAACTATAGCATTAGAATAAGAACAACTTTATAGTAAAAAATGTAACATGAAGGAACAATTTCCATAGAAAAGATATGAACAAAATTGTACCAATTATATTGGTGGGGAGGCCACTTGCTTCTTTACTTGCTTGAATTGAAAACTTGGAGACAATCAATTTTTTCTTCAAGCTCTCTTGAACATATAATGCAACCCAAAAACGCTTCGTCTATCAGTGAAGCTAAACCCATTAGATTGTAAATCCAATACCAATAAATCAATCACCCAAAAATTACCAAATAGAATTAACACTTATCGTGCGCTCATTGTCAGATGCATCCGTAACGTACAATTTGTTGATTCCCCACAACTCACAATCTAATTTGTACCCATTCTTGAGTGCTACCTTTTGAACTGGACGTCTCACCCCCTCTTTGTCAGGTAGAAAAAATAGAACTGCTGTATCATCTTGTAATGTGCCGTTTGCAAACTCAAAAACGCCCATAGCGTACCCAGGGTCAAACTTGTTCCAATAAGGAACTGACATGGGGGGTGAGATACATTAGGAACTCAAAGACCGTCAGCAACATCTGCAATGATGAGATCAAAGCAAGCCTCCCGTTTACAAATTCCACCAAATGAACGTTGGACGCTTCTTCTTGCTTGCATGATCAAAGATCCAATGAGTACCTTGGAAACAATAGAGAAGTTAAAAATACAAATGCAATGACAGATGTGGGAAGGGAATTACCTTCATTGCAAAATCAACCAACTGAATTTGCTCCACGAACTGAACCTTAGTCTCTCTTGTGCTCCATTGCCTTTTTAATGGAATAGTTCAAGATAAGAGAAGTTGGAATGATGTCTTCAATCTTAGTTCAAAGAGAGGTTGCTGCTTCCCACTATGAAGACACAAACATGTGTTTGGGACTGCTTGAATGGTCAGGCAACTGAGGCAGCTCGGATAGAACCTCACCAGAATGATTTGGAGACGGCAGCTTCTGCGCAGGCAAGGACGTCCCCGCAGCTAAAGCAACTCTTGCCGTGGAAGAAGTCTTGGCAGCTAATGAAGCCTTGCGCGGAAGAGAGGCTCTCTTTGTAGGAGCGGGATTTTTCTTTGCAACACGTCTGCTCTTTTGCTTCAGCTCCGCTTCAAGGTCTTCTTTGTCGTCTGCTTCATCATCGTCAAAAGATTCTAGTGGGATCGCAGGGGGGGACAAGGTTTTTCTCTTGTTCTTCACTGGCTAGAACATAGCTTTTGCAACAATCAACATACCATGGGCATTTCACAAGCTCCCCATAGTCAATTTTCATCAGCTGGTATGGAGTGAATATGAATTCATCCAATGACTTGTTAGTCCAAGCAGAGAAAAAGAAGGGAATTTGACTGCTTGTAATGGCTCCTTTCAAATGCAATTTGCGCTGAAAGTACCTAAAGAATCAAACAAATTCCAAATCAATTCCCCATATAATCAGGCAACAAATGTAATGTAGAGATTGAACTTCTAAATGGAATTGAACAACAAAAGTAAGTTTTGAGGTATTATCTGTAAACCAGGCGGTGCATGGCAGTAGTAGTATTTTCCTGCTCAGGGAACAGTTCTGTGCAGTTGTATCTTGGTTTCCTATTGAAAAAACTAGAGTAGGCACAATCCCATAGCAAACATTGGTTATGCTCCACGTAGTCTCCAATCCGATCCAATGTGGCAATAGAAGCATAGTCTATCCCAATGCATTGTGTGTTTGTTGTGTCATTGAAATAAAAAACCAATGCTTCTTCTAGCTGCAGCAAAGAAGATATTCTATTGTTCAATGAATGCTACATCCTCAAATACCAATCATTGTCTTAAAACATGAAAATGAATTGACTAAGTGAAAAAGTGTCATTAGTTTTAAATTGCTAAGTACTGAAGTATGCCAAGAACTTTTGCTAGTAAAATAGTTTTACCTCATCCCAAAATGATGCCTGGATCAACCAATGCCTAAGTAGTGCTTCTATTGGTGCAGAGATAGGAAAATGTAGAGCTTTCTTGTTCATGTCTGAGGAGTTCCACATAGACAACCACCTCCCTTTGTATACTCCTTAGACACTTGTTCCAGAGATGATTTGGAGCTTCTCCACTGTCATTTCAATCTTGTCTAGTGAATGATTGCTGTAATGAGTGTTAATCTGCAAGGATGTGAGATCAAGGCAATTTGCAAACTAATCAGGTTCAAATAATCAAAAAACATTGAGGAACATTTTTTGTTTCATCTCTATCTTGACATGAAATAATCAAGCAAATTGAAGTGCCAATTGGAACATATAATTTTAGATTGTAAACTTTTTCATGGCCATTGAGTTCATTGAAGCTTCAACAGCTTCACGCAAAAGCATATTTATTAGCTTTCTGCCATCCAAAACTTAGGAGTAACTGGGCTAAGGGTGCAACCCCTGACTATCAAAACCAAAAGCAAACGAGAGACATCCAATCTTAGTTACAAAATGAATAAGCAAGCAAGTCCTGTCTTGCCCAATCCACAACTTTCATGCTGCCAAATAGGCCCTCCTAGTAACACAAGAGGGACTCCAACCTCCCCTATTGTGCCATTCATATTCATGCCTTGGAATCCAATGAGCTAAGAAGGCCTCCTCAGAACCTCAGCACAACTTGTGAGCCCCCCTTAGATTCTTCCTTGATTTAACCTTGGAATCCGAGGTGCTTGTTAGGCATATAGAAAATCCCTCATTGGAAACTAGAGAAGCTCTACAGCGCCATCTAGTTCCTACCTTGGAATCCGAGGTGCTTGACGGCACTCAATAAATTGCTCACTAGATACTGGAGAACCCCCGCAGCACCATCTGGTTTCCTACCTTGGAATCCAAGGTGCTTGACAGGCACTCAAAAAATCCCTCATTGGAAACTAGAGAACCCCTGCAGTGCCATCTAGTTTCCTACCTCGGAATGTGAGGTGCTTGACGGCACTCAATAAATTGCTCACTAAACACTAGAGAACCCTTGCAGTGCCATCTGGTTTCCTACCTCAAAATCCAAGGTGTTTGGCAAGCCCACCTAAAAAACCACATCAGCCTTCCAAGATCCCCATAGTGCCATCTAGTTTTTTAGCTCGGAATTTGAGGTGCCAAAAAAGCCCTCCTCTAATCTGAAGTCGGACTCCAAAGATACCTGCTGTGCCACCTAGTTCTTTACCTCGGAATCTGAGGTGCCTGGCTAGCCTTTCAAATAACAAAACTTGCTCTCATAGGATCACTTTGACACACTCTTTTTTACTACCTCAGGATCCGAGGTGCCTGGCTAGCCTTCCACAATACCAAACTTGCACTCTACAGACAACCACAACAACCTCCCATTTCATACCTTGAAATCCGAGGTGTTAGGCTAGCCTTCCATGTAATTGACCTTGCAGTCTGGATCCCTTTGGCAATCTTACTTTTACTATATTAGAATCTGAGGTGCTTTGCAGGAAGTTCATTAAGCCCCTTTGAATTATAGCTAACACATGATTCTAAGAATTAACCATTTTAAGACCTGCAAATTGTATAGCAATTCCTTCATCTAGCCTACCTTGAAATCCAAGCTGCCAAACAGGACCTGTTTGCTAAACGGATCAGATTCTGAAATGGGATATTGAAGAAACTGAACATCCAAAAATTCAACCCAATTTCCCTTCTAATTTTGAGAAGCATTCCAATGCTAATTTTTCAGAATTTGTTGTTTGGTTTGATAAGCAATTTAGACACACTTTTATAGAGAAATTTGGGTGACAATTCCAAGCTTTATTCTTATTAAAATATGAACATATAAAATTCACCAGCTTTTTCACAAAAGTTGATACTACTTTATTAAATCATACATAGTTCTAGAGAAGGATTACCGAGATTGGAAGGAGGAACAGCAAAAGAATCTCCACTATATGATCAGTTTGCATTACTCCTATAAAAAAAGAGAAAAAAGATAGTTCCTTATTCAGGTAAAAATTGGTCTTTGATTCTGAGTGGCAATTTTCAAGACCAAAGTTAAACAGAGGTTCCTAATTTTGACAGTGACACAGAAGCATTATTGTTGAATATATCAAATTGCAAGCTAAAATTACCTCAAACAAACTTGTTGAGGCCCAAAATGACTGAAATTGGGTCAATTGAATGCAATTGTGAATATTTTGAAGATATGGGTATTGAAACCATTACTTCTAAGCATGTTAAAGTACAAATCCATCTTAATTATAGGACTGACCATTAGAAAGAAAGCCAAAACTTGAGCATGAAAAGAGCCCCTCAGATTCTGAGGTACGTTTACTGTTGACCAATTTGGAAAAAGCGCCAGTAGAATAAAACATGAGATTATTGAAACTTGATTGTAGCATACCTCTTTCAACCATCTTTTCCCATTTATGGGTCTAGCAATGGAGCTCAGCTTCTCAAATTCCGTGCAATGCATCTTCAAGTTTCCTTTCTCAGCTGCCGTCATTGCAGTTTGAATTCCAATTGCTGTTCTTTCTTCCAATAGAACGCTCTCCTCGTAAGCATGCGCAACTGCTTTGGCTGTTGCATTCACCTCTTGCTATAAACCAGCAAATACTTAGGGTTAAAATAAATCTAGCAAAAGGAAATGCAAACTTTGATTGTAGGAACTAAAATGACATTACTTACTTGGTGTAAGAATCAAATGAAGATGTCTGCTATCATTGGATGCCAACACAAAGTCCTTGTCTGATTCTTTTAGGCTTTGTATTCTTCTTTGGTCAAAAGGTCTTTTAAATCTGTAAGCTGGAGAGACCCATAAATGTTAATCTTATGAATCCGGTGGCAAACATTTGTTGTAATGTGGGCATTTTTAGTTTGTTTGCATTATCATGATTAAAAAAAAAACAGTCAGATTCCGAGGACACTATTCAATATTATCAGAAACATGATTATTATTTTCTAGCATGGAATTTGATAAACACAAACAATCAAAAAAAGTTCAGATTGTATATTAGAATTCATATCCAAGAATATGTTAAATGAACTTGATTACAAATTATTACCTGTTCACCTCGTTCATGGCATGCATGACTGTAGCCGTACGATCTTTTGTATTCAACAAAATGCAATTCATAGAGAAATGCCAAGAGATGTCTTCACTTTTCATCTTCTTGATATAATTTGTCCAAGCTACCACTCTATGGTTGCCGTCCCATACAAAAAACATGTAACTAGTCAACACTCTCTTTTGAGGATGTTTCAATAGCTGAATCTTGAACTTCTCGTTCTCAACTACCCACATCGGATCCCAGATGCTTTGCACGGCCTCAGAAACACGCTTGACCTCTCCTTTGTTGTTAGTGATTGACACGTAAATGAACCTGTGATTGTCATTGTATCCGTGTACAGACTCTGACTCTACGCAAGTCAAGTTGTTATGCAAGACCGTGCAAACAAGAGGAAGAGAAATCATTTGATAGAGTGGAATCTTAAACAAGCTACACTCCTCTTGCTGAAAACAAACTCTCTTGATAATCTTGTTCAAATCAAGCTTGGAATTCACTTGGAACTCCTCAATAACCTCGTCCTACGTCTTCTAGATTGCAAGAGGGGCCTCAACCATCTCCACATCTTGCATTGCCAAACGGCAACTAGTCAAAACAACATATTGACAAATATCACTAGCTAGCAACATCTTTCTAGCATAAGTGTAGGTTTTACCACATCAAAAGCTCAGCATGGCCGTGATTTGATTGATATTGAGCCAGATTCATGTTTTTAAAAGATGACAAAAGGATGTATTTGACCCTAACTTGAAGCTAATCGGGCTCAACACCTCATTCTTTATTCTTGAATTTGCTCTTCCTATACGACTAGGGGAAAATTCAAATCATAAACATTGTCATCTAGTTACAAATGTGTACTTCATTTAACCCCCAGCACAATCAAAATTGAAAGCCGGAGAAGCCAACTACTACTTCTCAGAAGCTCAATTCATTTCTATGAAAACATACGCTAACCTACAACTACATGAAATGAACCTGCACAAAATCAGAGATATCAGTTACACATTTGAGAATCAAAATTTGAAGTCAATTCCTGTCATGCCCTGGTGAATCAAAAATACCTTGGAAAGCAAACTAGAACACATTAACAAGCCTTGATCTTTGACATCACTTGCATAAACAAACTTGCAACCAAAACTCAAGATCTCAAATACTAGACAAGGAAGAAAGTTGTATGCTTGCCATTGCCTCTATTGTCAAATGCGGCGGCTGCTGGTCTTGCAATCTAGCACCATCCTTGCCCAGCCCTAAGTTGAAGCCCCCCACTTGAAGCAGCGGCTCCATGTTTGTGTTGGTGGAGTTCTCGGCCGTCATTGTAACCACTATTTTGTGGATCACAAGCACAAGGTTGTTTGCGCCCTTGTCGCGCGACTGGTCTACATTCAAGTCTAAACCTTCAAGCTCTGTGGCCCCAACGTTGCCTTGCATCTCAAGGTAATCAAAACCCTGGCCGCTCTGTAGATCTGCATCTCCTTCAATCGGGATTGCATTGTGCGCCATCTTTTGATCCAAACAGAATGAATCACCAACATTGTTTAAAACTCATGAATCCAAATCATTTTTGTTGGCGTCATGATGATTGCACTATTTATAACTAAGTTATACGACAAGCCACAAGTATACATCCCCCTAAAGAACTAACAAATTTTTTCTTGAAAATAACAAACTAATAAGCAAGGTATCAATTTGTGTAAAGTAAGGTCGGAATAATACAGCAAAGAATTTAACATGTAACACAAAACAAAAAAATGCAAGAGCATGAACAAAATGTCAAATTGTTTAGTGCGTATTTCCAATCGAATACCAAAATCTCCCAATGCAGGTTGTGAGCTCAATAAGCTAGTCACGTCATCAATAGCACCAATTTCGTCAATGTCACATGTGCTCAATAAACTATCAACGCTATCCTCCAAGTTATGCACTTCCCTTCTCTCATTCTCATAGGTAAGTCTTTGCACAGTGCCACTCCTCCCTGCTGCAGATCCTCTACCCAATGGATGACTCATTTTAGCCCTTGCCAATTGCTTTCTAGTTGAATGTAGTAACTTATGCTTCCGCCTCTTCTTTTGCTCAGCTTCTAGCATGCTTGGTAATAAAAATAACTACAAATAGAAAGGTCTGTTCTTGCCCTTGCCTAGTGCACCTTATACTAGTTCCACCTTAGTTTTAGATCAATTGACATCTGTCACTGCCAGCAGGTGATATAAAGGCATGTCTACCATATGCCGCTTCCAGACTTAATTATAAAATCCAAATAGTACAAACTAGTTCAAATTAAGATATGCCAAATTTGCTAGATGCCACCTATATGTGTCAACATTAACTACCAGGGCCACATGTAGCTTTGAAAAAGATTACAAAAGATTTCCTTTTAATTCAAAAATGTAAAGTTAGCATGACTAATTGCTTAGAGTCATTTGCTTATGGCTCAACCACCTTAACAAAAACGCTGACATGAATATCCTTAAGCTGCATACATGTTGACTCATTGTTTAAATCTTCCTTTACCCATAGTGTATCCATTCCTTGCTTGCAAATTCTTCATGTTTCTTGAGAATTTAGTTTTGAGAGCAAGAGTTCTTTAGGTCATGCTATAAGTGTTGTAGAATGAATTTACCAGGATTGAACATGGTTACAATTCATGCTGATGGATCAACAATTCCAATTTCTTTTCCTTGTGGTGATGAAGGATAGTTGTGGGTGCCAACAGTAGTTTTGGGCCTACATTTTGGTTTTGATTGCAGTAATATTTTGGTGGAAGAAGAGCTTTACAGTCCTGCTAGAGACAAGATTTTATCCACTATTAATTGCTTCCAAAGTATGATAGATGGCAATAGTGGCTGGAATCTCCATACAGGAAGATACCACACTTTTGGCACCCCTATTGCTCCAACGCCACTATCTGCAATACTGTTAACTCCTACCTTTGCAATTCTACCTTTCAAATACCTTGCGTGGCTCTTGAACCAACCAATCACCTTCATCACAAAAGAATTCTTGTGACTAAATCCTTTGATGATGAAGATGTTTTGATGAGTGGTACTTTGGAGTAGCTAACACCCATTCTAGAAAACAGCATAGAGCTAGATTTTGTCTCCACCCAAACTACACCTGCTGGCCCTTTGGCTTTAGATCCCTCAAAGGAATTCCCTTTCTTGTCCATTCTTGATTGTTTGAAGTATCTCCAATCTTGTCCAAGGGCTAGGAATGTTTTGAAGTTTCTAAACTTTCATACTATACGTCAAAAGGTAGTTTGTCATCTTCCGCTTTCCTTCAACGGAGACATCATGTTTGAATTACTTCCAAAGTCATGTGTAATAAGGGGAACATCTTTCTCTTTTGGGTCAAACTCTGCTTATTTTGTAGCACAGAAGTTACAAGGTATGGATTGTAAATTTGACGGGAACAATTGGACCTATACACAAACAACAAACATTGCCAATAACTACAATTTGAAGTTTAGGTCTTTATTTTGTGTGGGTCATTTGGTTTGTTCTAATATCTTGTGCCTGAGGTTCCGGCGTTCTAATGTAAATAATGAGATGGAGTAGGAAAGATGCTCACCAAGTGTTTACCTTATAGATAAACCCCCCCTCCCAAGTCCACCATAGTATGTTGTCTTTGCAAAGAACCCCCTTATTGTAAATTTGTTTGTCCATGCAAAATGTATAAAATTCTGAACCCATACAACTTCCCAAGAGCATGTATTCATTTAGGAGTGCACAATCACCCCATTGGAAGGGGTGTTTGTTGCAATTCTATTGAACATACCAATAATTTGATTAAAGAACATGTCTCCATGACACCCACTGCAAAACCATTTGCAATTGCAATAGCAGCAACCAAGGATTTCCTAGATACTGTTATGTTTTGTGAGGAAGGGGATGATGCAATACGAAAGCCTTTATGTGGAGAGACCCTAGAAATTGCAATGAGCCAATTTGCTACCCTTAGTTCTCCAAATATTTGGAACAAGATTTCTACCTTCTAGAATAGTACAAGTGGATTTTACCTGGACAATATTATGCTCTTGAAGTTGAAGAGTACGTATTCATTCATTCAAGACAGTATTTTCCCAAGGCACGGGAAAGAAAAGGTTTATCTTTTTAAAATGTCAAAGGATGGTCCAGCCAATGGTGTGGACTTGGTTTGGCAGATGCAACCTGGAGGCGACTTGCAAAACTATTGGTGCATGTTTGATCACGTCAAAGATGTGAAAGGTTGGACAACCATGGCAGCTCATGTCCATGACTCCGAATATTGCAAGGTTTTGACAATTTGTGTTTGTAATATGATGAGTGAGGATGCTTTGTCACAAACACAAATGTGGAAATCCCTTACTTTAGTCATGGCACGTCATGGTGTTTCAGCTCCAAATTTTAAGGGTTTTATGGCAAATAATGCCATGGCAAATTGGCATGCCGTCCGCATTGTCTATGGGAGTGGCAATAAGCTTGAGCCAATGCCAAATTGAGAGCGTTCTTGTTTGCTTCATTAAACAACCTCCCTTAACAGACATATGGATAAACTCATCCGCCAAGAGTTTAGAGAAATGCACAAGCACCTATGCAAACAATACAAGGATGCTAAGACTATTAGTGAAGCCAAGAAACAATACCTTGCTATCAAGGCAAGGTGGCTTTCTTCAAGAGCTGCACCTGAAGAATCACTGCGGGAGTTGGATGACTAATTAGGATTTTGGCATTTTAGGTATCTCAACAATGGGGCTCTTACTATGAGCTGGTAAGTGCTCCTTTGAAACTTTTATCATTTATCTTTGCAAGTATGCAGAAAATTAAGAAAGCTTTGCTACATGATATTTTAATGAAGGAAATTACTATGCATGTTATATTATTATTTGACGGTAGTTTCAGTCCCTAGGTTCCAAGGATAAAAAGAGTTATCATTAAAAGGTTGATTAGTGTAGGTAACTTCCTTGACTAATATTCATGTTTTGTGCTTGGAATAGGAACTAGATGATGGTGAACTTGCAGAGATGCCATCTTGTAACTTGTAGGAGACTGTGCACAACAAATGGATGCAAATGTCAACAAAATGTGAGAAGTGTTTATACATTGCAACGGCTGACAAAATGACGCAATCTGTTCAACAATCTACAAACTATTGGGCTTATTTGCAAGGAGCACCTTGTGGCAAAGGTCCCCATATAGACGAATTGCGACTTTGTGTAGCTAAGCGGACCTAAGACCCTGCCAAGTTTGCGCAGATTGTTTCCAAACTTCCCAATGCATCCGAGTTCATGACTCGCAATCCGCACCTTGAAGGAGAGGAGATTTTTGGATGTGCTAAGAGGAAGCTCAATATACCACCAAGAGCAAATAATGACTCCTACCATCACAACACAGTAAGCTTCTCTATGCCCAAGGTTACAACTAGGTCCACCAAGGCACATACGGAGGCAGGACCTTCAACAATTACTCTTTGCATAGTAGCAAAGCCTAGTGCTTCACCTTTGCATGCTACAAAGGTGATTGAAACCAATTGCAATCCATCCTTGTGGCATATTGCAAGATGTATGAAGGAAGGAAAATGTTGTTATGCAGTGCAAGCAGAAAACAAGAAGAAATGTGGTGCAAAGATCAACAAGTTGAAGAAGAGGGGAACTGTGGCTCCAACGTACAATGGCCATATAAGAGAGTATGTTACAAAGGCAGTAGTTAGTATGGATTTTTGGTTCTGTCCTGACAATTTACACTGCTGTGCAAGTGCACCCAAATGTAAGTGGGTTCACGACCGATCGTCAGTGCCCAAAATATGGCCTGTCATTTATGGTACGCGCCTCACTAAAGCTGAGATATTATCCTTGGAAGAAGCTGGATTTTAGCTATAGACAATGTTGACGGATGCATCTTTGAAACATACCTTTGAGGATAGGCTTCCAAATGATGTTGTCGATTCAAGAATTCCACCATTAGACCATCACATTGTTTTACCGGCAAATGCTAAAACCCACCTGACAACGCGTAATGGCAGAACCATCAGATGTAACTCCAATGCACCAACCATTGACCATCAAAACAAGTGGGAGACTATCCATAACCTGAAGGCAATTGTTGAAAGTGTAGTTTTTATACCCTACCCTAGATATGGTAGAGTGATATTCGTACTATCTGGCATACACCCAAATCAGACTACTTATCGCATCACAGTTTTAGACTTTCCATCTTGCACTTGTCCGAATTTCATTTCCATGAGTGTAGCTGCTTTAGGAACTAGAAGATTCTAGGTAAACTGTAAGCACTTGTACTATATCTACCAAATCTTATGCAAGGACAACCCTGAAGACAACAAGTACGTACATGCTCCTAGTTTAAATTTTGAAGAGGTCAAGCAGCTCTTATTTGGTAGCAACATCTAATATAAAGATTTTATACATAGCTGCAAGTTCCACTTCTATCACACAATCCCTTCAAGTAGTTACAATTTATTTAGGCTTACTATATTTTGTAATGCATAAGATTTATGTGTAGTTGCTCATTTGCATATCTCCGTATATGATGCATATGGTAACAACTATAAGCATCTCATTCCTTGTAATGTTAGTTGTAGTGTAATTCAACTTGAGTGTGCTAAACCTTGTAATCATAAATGTTTTTCACTAATTGCATTATTTTCTATCTTTTAGATTGACGCATTATTGCACTTTGAGCTTTGAGTACATTTGGATGTTTGAATTTTTGACTTGAACATGTATGAACAATCTACTAGCAATGCCAAATTGAGGCAACTTATTTTGCAAATGACATCAAATTGCCAACTTGGATTTAAGGAGCCTAATCTACCTAGTTTTTTGAACTTTCAAATTTTGGACTTTTCTGGCTCTAATTTGCCTCAAAATCCAAGGAGCCTAATCCACCTAGTTTTTTGAACTTTCAAATTTTGGACTCTTCTGGCCCTAACTGGCCTTGGAATCCAAGGGGCCTTCCTCAGTGTCGTGGAGCTGGTTTTGATTCAATGTATGGGACTTCTGCATACGTCTTGGTTTTGAAAAGCCCTTGCTGACCCTTGGCCAAGTGTTGTTGTGCGCCAACAATGACTGTTCTCTGATGTTCCACCGCTCTTGGGATCCGAGGGGAGTAAAAAGGACACCAAATCCAAAATATGTTTAGCCTCATGAGTCTAGTTTATGTTCCCTGGATCAGATTTGTATAAGTTATTTAAATTTAATATATGTACTTCTAGATTTACTACATAGTTGTATGAGAATCACCAAACTATCTTGCATAAGGAAGATTTATAGGACGTTCTTGAAATTGGGATCTATTGGTTAATACCTCAAATATTTTCAATTTCAAACATATTTTAATATACATTTGACCTCAAATTGAGTGCAGATTTTGTTCACGTTAAATGATGACTAGATGGATGATGGATGATTTTCATTCATAGAGTAGATGGATTTCATTTGCGCATCATCTAAGTTGACTTGTTGATCCATTAAATTCTTTTGTTTTTCTACTACTTTATCAACCATCTAGCTCAATATTGCCTACCTTGACACCATTGAAGTACTATCTTTAATATGTTTAAATATTAGAAAATAGTTGTTTTCTTCTTATTTCTAGATCTAAATCATCAAATTGGTTACTTTTTCCCTTACAAAGCCGTTTTAACCGCTCAAATTTTACTGCTCATTGCTCAATGCTCTCCATTCATTGCTCAATGCTCTCCATTCATTGCTCCTTGCTCACACTTTAGCTTCGTTGGGTTTATAGGCCACTTGTAAGAACCATTCTTTTTAGTTTACATGATGTTGCTATTTGTTTACACTTTTTGTTTTGTTCTTGCTCAATTTTGTGATTTTCATTACAAGCAGCAATGTGACTAAAATATCTCAACATTAGATGCTAGTCCTTTGAAGTTCCACGTTTAATTAGGATGCGATGGATGGTGTTGGTAATCATATGATATTAAAAAAGTAAATACGTGACATTATGGAGGTTATTGTAATTTTAGTAGTATGAATGTATTGCAATCCTGTATCTGTACTTTGTTTTGGAACTTATAGTAAGTAGGCAGAAGAGTGTAGTCAAAAGTGATAATTATGATCACCTGCAACTCATCTTGAATCAACCGTGACACAGGAAATTATTGTGGATTTTGTATCCTTCAATGCTAAATTAGGTTATTTGTGAGTCCGGCATTAACTGATTTTCCCATTCTCAACTGTGATGCATGTCACACTAGATGTGTATATCTATGCAGCATGTTTTAAGAATGTTTGGCAATATTTTGATTCAAAGACACAGCATCTCTTGGTTTAGAGTGAGTGTTGGTTGTCTTTATTATTGGGGAGAATTCTTTTGGCCCATAATTATAAAAAGCGTTACTAGTTTCCGAATACAAGAAAATAATAATGTGACTATTCAAAGTGAATATGCGAATGACAACAGAACATGCGGTGACTTTTGCCCAACATTTTTGGACCAAGTACATGAGTGATGTCTCCTTTGACTAGGTTTCTCTCTACGCCAAGAAGAGACACTAAATAATGCTCAAGGTTGCTAGTTCATGAGCGTTGAGCATTGAGTGACAAGCATTGAGCAGTAGTTGTTGAGCATTGGCAAAGTATAGATTTTTTTTAGAAATGCTAAAACTTGTTTGAATGATGATATGCACCCTCTTCTGAAACTTAAATAACAGTAAATACCTATGTTTTTGTCAAATAACGGGTTAATGAACATCATCCATTTCATTCATCATTGCAGATGACTGTTAAACAGCATGGATGAATGTGACGTCATAAATGGATATAGATAGACTATGATTGAATGAGATGACATTGGAAATGAATGGAAAATATTCCAGAGATGGATGTAAAGTGGAGGAGATACGCATGTTCAAAAAAGAGGTTGCTTGATTGGTGTTGATGGATAAACAATTGGTGGGATAGTGAACAATAGATGTAGTAGAACTAGGTGATAGAACAGATTGGCAATGGATTAACAATAGCAAATAATGGTTGAAATGTTTTTCATCTTAAGCTGTGCATAGGTCTAAAGTTGAGTTGCAAATAGGAGTAGCACAAAGGTAGAGCTGTATTTGGATGACTATAGAACACATGTAAAGGAAGATCATAGTTATGAAGAGAAACTAACTAGATTAAATAATATTCATGGAGGAAATTGGTGCATGATTATCAAGTATGTTGTGATATGCGCACAAGATCAGAAAGTCACTAGCTAACATAAGAATGGTCTTTTGGATTTGCAAAGCACTTCTACATCTGGTTTAAGGTTTTGTGCTTGGAAAAGGCCTTGCGGATCCAAAAGGCACCTTGGACCGGATATTTGGATGTTTGTGGTATTTATCTTTGGAGTTTGGGGTGTGGTATAGGGTTTTCGGATCCAAAAGGCACCCTTGGATCCTTGGATGTTTGTGGTATTTATTTCAAGAGTTTACAATATGGTTATAGGGTTTAGGTTTAGAACTCTTGCTATTTAGGTCGCTTTTTGAATTATGGTACTTAGTAGAGACTATTTGTTCAATACTGGTAGTTCATTGGATTTGATGAAGAACATATTGACGGATGAATTTCATCCAAAGCATCCATTGAGAGGGGGATTGAAAATCAATATGGATGAAAGTGTTGTCTCATTTGGCTTAAGAGAGACCAGAAGTGCATGGATTTGTATAATTAATAGAGCAAAAGTGCATAACAAAAATGGTTGGAAATGGATGAAAGACACATCAAATTCATGAATAGTACACATGAAATGCACAAAATATCATTTACATGGTTATACAAGGACATAACAAATGTTCAAAAATTACCTATCTCAAAGAAAAAGGTGATGCCATGAATTAGATTTTAAAGTTTACGATTTAGGATGAAGGGATAATATGATGGAAAGCAAATGTAGGTACATCCACAAAATTGTGGTTTAGGGTTTATGAAAGGGCAAGATGATCATAGGATTGGCATTTCAAATTCGAAAAGCACCGTCAGACATTCTTTGACTATTGCTTTGATCTGTAAAGTAATTCATGTTAAAACGGGCATTAGTAATGACAAATTCTCATGTAAGGTTCTTGCATTCAAAATGTAGAGAACAATCCAAAATCCAAAATGATACATCTACTTTTAGGGATTAGAATGGGATTTCTTTTTTCATACAGTATTGCCAAATGTGTAAGAGTGTTACAAATAAGATGAATGCGGATTTCAAGGTGGACAGCATCAAAAGAAATGAAGATGAGCACGTCAAACATAGGTTTCCAAGCTTAGACTGAGATTATGGTTTAGAGGTAGTATGCACGCACTCTTTTGTGTAGAGAAAAATGAAAAATGTGATTTCATTTGAAGTACATTGTAGCGTAGATGATGTTTAAAACTGAAATTGTACATTCCAATATCAAATATCACAAAGTTGTGTATGAGAATTACAAAAGACTTAAGTTCCAAGATAGAAGGGAAACTTGTAGTCTTAGGTAGTGATGCTAGAATTACCCTCATTTGCTTGTACATTGCAAAATTGTAACAAAAGTTTGTTAATGGATTGTTCTTTCCTTGTCAATGTAATAGCACTCCTACTAATTGCTTGAATGAATGGCTGCACATAACATGCTGTCATTTAGTGCTAAGTCTAACAAATGAAGAGCAACATCAACCTGCACACAAACGTCACTGTTGATTTAAATATCTGCTCAGCAGAAGTGCCTTAACAACACATTCAACAACAAAGGCCACAAAGCAAATACTTACCCAACTGTTCTTAGGGATTCTTGTCAGGTTGAAGTGCTTGAACTTCCTAGGCTGGCTAGATGTCTTCCTCAAGCGAACACCAAGAATTTCTTCTTTTTGGGCTCCGGCAATTTAGTTGGTAGCGCTTTATTAAGAGATAAGAGCCAGCCCTTGTATATTGCCTTGTCGAACTCCAATCCAATGACATGACAATCACTTCTCTGACATGCCCAAATTGCTACACTTGCTCAAGTAAAAAATAATAATTAGAAATGTTTAGTCCTTTAGTTAGAAGTACAATTTGATGTGTTACATAATTGATACTATTCTTGCTCAAGAACATGGTTAACAGACATGAAGATAGGATTTATGGTATTGAAATGCTAGTTGGTTTGCACCTGTTGGCACAAAACAATCAAGACAACATCATTCACTTTAGTGAATGCCTCAATTAGAATCTGTAATAAAGTCTAGTCTTTCTTCCTAGCGCCACGCCAAGGAACGCCGTTGTTCACTGGTCAATGCAAAGTTGAGTGGCTCAATTTTGGCAAAAGTCCATATTCTCAAAGTCCCTTAAGTGGGTTTAAGGATTTTGATTCAAATGTTATTTTGTTATTGCATCAAGTGTCCGGGCGGCTAAGTGGCCTCTTCATGTCTACAACAGACTTATAAACTCAATCCAACGGTTAGATGTCTCTATATTTGTTCGTTTTGAAATTACCCACTATAGGCTGTGTTCTAGGGCTTAGACTTAAATTAATCAAAGTTATTCAAAAAGTCCTTATTGCTAGAAGCACTTCTAGAACATAGAAAAAAATTCAAGTTGAAAAAAGAAAAATGGGGAAAAAAAAAAAACAAAGGAGAAAATGAACTTGTAAGATCCAAGGTTTTAAAAGGCATTAAAAAGTCCTTTGCAAACATTCAATACACATCTAGAAAATAAGATTATAATTTCTTAAAATTTTATCCAAATACCCACTAGAATTTGAGTCCTTTGTAATCTTTAAATAACTATATCATCTTTACAAAGTCCTTGAAAAACTTGCTGCCAGCTGAAATGTCACACTCATGTTTTTTCAAGAGTCCTTCACACTTCCATAAAGTGCCAAAAAACAAATTGAGCAATATTATTGTAGTTATAATGAAGTTTAAATCACTACAATGGACTTTTTTTTCTTTTTTGAAAATTTCCCATGTACCTTTTAGGCATTTGATAATTGGATGTGTGCAGTTTTCTATAGTGTGACATGATTTTGAACCACTCAACCATGCATTCACCCTCATGAGCCAAGTAGTTGAACTAGTGAAGTTCATGAGGACGTCCTCCTCTACCACAACTACAAATACAATATTCTTGGCCATCAAAACAGACCCTTATATTCGAAATAGACCACCATGTACACATATCTTCCTACACAAAACATGGAAATGCATTCAAAGAATGCTACAAATTATTGTATTGACAGCTTACCACTGACATCCTCAAGGAAACCAGCAAACTTGTCAACACCCCTAATGCAAAACTCGGAAGGCACAGGTTCCTTATTGTACTTGACCCTTGCGTAAAGAATGATCTAGAAACGTCTTGTCTGCTTCAAATACAAGAGATAATTAGTAAATTCAGCGGTTTACAAATGAATGGGTACTACACTAAGTTTAGATAGTTAATGAAAACTTTGCTGAACAATTCGGATCAAATCCGTTAGAGTTTAAGTCCTTATGGTGCAATCAAGATCTGCGTAGGCAGTCAGAGGCTCCTTGTTGATGCCCCATCACTCCATGAATCCTTTGAAAGCATATGTCACGGCATCTTCATCAACAACCATCCTAATCTTAGGGTTGTCTGGGAGAAAAAACAAGACAACACCATCATCTTGTAACATTGAATTTGCAAATTCAAAAATCCTTTCCGCATATGCTTCATCCACTACATTGTAGTAAGGTACAAATGTTTCTGGATTTGAAAAATCTAGAACTAGAAGGCCATCTAGGAAATTGCCAATGAGTAAATCAAGATAGGCTTCTTCTTTTACAACGCCTCCAGTTTGCCCATGCTTCCCTCCCCGTACCTGCATCTTAAAGCCTCCAAACACAGAAACACTAATAAAGTATACCTATCATTTACCAAGAAGTACGGATAATAAGAATGCATATTAAACTAACCTTATTGGCAAATTGTATGATGGAAGTGAACTCTAGACATTTGGTGCCGGAATCAATGTCTTTGGACTATAGGTCTCTCTTCTCCTTGAACTCCAGTGCTTCCTGTATAGAAAATTTCATAATTAGAGTGGAAGAAGTCAGCTTTGGTTTCTCTAATCAAAGTAACTCTGCGGCTTTCTACTAAAAGTACATGAATCCCAAATCAAGTTTACAGCTGACCATACCTATACCACAAGGAAGAATAGTTTTTGTAGGGTCATCCACAGGTGGGTCATAGTGATCATTTGATGGGTAGTCTTCACTGTCAGTTAGAGCTGGTACTCTTGCAATAGACCTCCTAGGGACTCTCCTCTTAGCTACTCTTGGAGCAAGCAAGATTGGTGCAGCCAGCGCCTTCCTTGCCCAAAGTTTTCCTATGGTATTTGGAGCCGCCTCCACCTTGGAATTGAGGCCAAAGTCATCATGATCTTTGTCATCTCCTTCCGACAATACTTTGATAAATGCGGAAGGTGGTGCTTTTCCTTTCTCCACTAACTCATCAAAGGGTGCATACGGGTGGCAACACTCAATGTACCAAGGGCAAGATTGTAGTTCTTGTGGAGAGAAACTTTCCTTCTAAAAATTTGTGAAAATGAATTAAGGTGAATTCTATTCTACCCAACTCTACAGCTGCTTTGGGATATCCCGTGGCTCCATTGCCCCTTTACCAAGCTAACTCTCACTTGAAATACCTGCAGTAGCAAGCCAAAATTTTGTATCAATATGTGAACTAAAAGAATAAGTTTTACTTACAAATTATTGCGTTTGGAGATGCAACATAAATCAAAATATGTCTGAAACAAAAGAACAATGGAAACACAAACTTGTATACACATTGTTGAATAGCACTCAAAGTGCCCTTCTGCTTAGAGAAACAAATACCTCATGAGTAGGGTGCATCACCTATGAAAAACTCATACAAAGCCTTCTCCCGTAGATACTTTGATTCCGCTCAATATATCCACCAATTCTATCTATCGAGGGGTGAGCATCTTAATTAATTTCAATTTTCTCTATCTCAAGCATTGAGGTAACATACTTCACGACCTCATACTCAATTTGCAATACCCAGGAACCCAACCCTATTTATTATCCAAAACTTCAGAAAATCACACAATTTATAACAATTATAGAAACATGAAAACATAGCCTACAGCGAATACAAGAATGAAAGAATATAATCACAAATGGATACAAACATGTTAGAATTGGTTTAGCAACAACACTTTGATAAAAGTGTGAAGTGAGAATTGCAGTACCTCAGCCCAAAAAGTTGCTTTATGCAACCAAGCTTTCAAAATATCCCTTGTCGCTTTTGGCACTAGAAACTTAGCACTTTCTAGTTCAAATTGTTGGAGTTCCACCAACAAGCCACCTGCTTTTAAGTTCCGGTTGCAGAAAGCATACCAACATATGTTGAAGCTTATCAACTGTCATGTCAATTCTATCATTGACACTGTAGTGTTGGATTATTTGTTAAGTGCAAAGCACATGCTTCATTGTTAGAACATGGAACAATCAAGACATTCTTCAAAGTCTCTCTACCCAATCCTTCCACAGTATGTACCTATTGAATGAATATAGAAAATGCACATGAAAAAAACTATTATATTGCAAAATTAATAGTACAACCATCACTTCACTAAGACTAATTAACTTTGAGCAGCCATAGAACAATGTACAAACAATGTTTCCCACAATATTCTACAAATCAATAATTCAACAGCACTTAATGTGATAATGTTGAGACTCGCACAAAGTGATCATAATCATTTTCACGGTACCTCAAATTTGCAATAACCTATGAATAATTGTGCATACCAAGATGGTATTGCAAGAACAAATCTAACATGAACTTAGCACATACACATTTTGCATTTGAAATTTGTTCTCTAACTTGCAGCACCATTCATAATTTATTTTCACTCAGCAATATATCAACGCCGTTACTCACTGGTGAATCAAAAACAATAATAGAGAAATTTAGACTTTTTCTTGTTAGAATTGATAGCATGCCAAAGAACCATATAATTTTACTTTGTGGGATTTGTTAACCTCAACTAGGATGTCACACTATAGTTTTTAATATCAAATCATTGGGCTGCATAGCTGTGCTCCAAGGCTTGTCGGACCTAAGAAGCCAATAGCCCTATTTACTAGGAGTTGTTTCAAGTGCAAGTAATTAGACTAGAACAATTGCAAGGAGGCTTCTTGGATCCAAAAAGCCTCTCGACAATCTAGGCAATGTCAACTCTTGCACTAAAACAATTCCTTCTAACCACGGCTATTGGCTTGTTGGGTCTAAGAAGGCTATTGGTTCTAGTCATGAGGAATTGTTTGATACCAGCAACTTAGACTACATAAACTACCGACAAGCTTTTTTGTTCCCAAAAGCCTCTTTGCAGTGGATGCTATCCCATTCCTTGTACTCTCAAGTATACCCTAACCACAACTATTAGTCTTGCCGGCTCCAAGTTGGCTTATAGCACACTGTGGCGTTGATATTGTTATTGTAAGAAATGAAAACACCAAAAAAACCAAATGGCTCTCGAAACCAAAAAGCCCATTGCAAGTCAACAATTGCAAATTTTAGGCCAAAGGATGGATCTCCTCCCAAAATGCTACTATGGATTTGACATCCGTCAAGCATGATAGGGTTGTTTGTTAACAGCATTTTCTCCACACAACTTATGTCTTCTCAAAGCTCCATTGCTTTTTATACAAGCATTTTGATTCCAAAAGGCTTAATGACGGTTCTTGTGGTATAGACTTGGTCAGTCTTGAAGTAATGGTGCACTATTATGGATAGACAAGGTTATAAGTGAAGATAAACATGGTCATGACCATCATGATTTGTGACAAAACAACCAAGATTTATAATATTACATCTATACAAGTACAACGGAGTTCAACGCAGTGGTTAGTACTTGATTTAGATTGATTTGAGTGGCTATGAAAAACCTGCAGCTAGGCTTCTTGAACTTGAGAAGCCTCTTGGTGCTGTTTGATACAAGGTTATGTATTTTGGAAACTTATGAAGTAAATGCTGCTAATTGGCTTCTCAAAATCAAGAAGGGTATTCTGACAGTCTCTAGTGATTACACACTCAACCTTACCCAACAAATTATGGATAGCTAGTAGGGCTCTTGGACTTGAGAAACTCAATGGTGTTGTTTAGTTCAAGTTTTTTTTTTCTCCAAAAACTTATCAACTTAAGGCTGCTATTAGCCTTTTTGGAACCAAAAGGGTGTTGCCACAATCTTGTGTGATTACATATTTAGCCTTAATCAATATTGTAAGGACATCCAATAGGGTTTTTGGACCCAAAAAGCCTACTAGTGTTGTTTGGTACAAGGTTTTATTTTTTGGAAACTTATCTAGTGGAATTGCTAGTTGGCTTCTTGGAATCAAGAAGGGTTTTCCCACTGACTCTAGTAATTACATATTTAGGCTTACCTAATAAATCATGGATACCTAATACGGTCCTCAGACCTGAGAACCTTACTAGTGCTATTTGGTATACAGTTTCTTTTCCCAAAAACTCAGCACATGAAGGCTGTTGTTAGCCTCCTAGGAACCAAAAAGGGTGTTGCCACAGGTTTGTGTGATAACATATTTAGCCTTGCCCAATATTTTAAGGATAGCCACTAGCGTTCTCAGACCAATAAGGCTACGAGTAGTTAGAGGAATGTATGTTTTTCAATTTTAAATCATACATTACAAGATGACTTTAAACCTCTCAGGTTTGAAAAGCTTCAAGTTATCCTTTATTGTCAAATATGATAATTCCATAAAATGGATTTGCATGACTACATGTTGGCTTCTGGGACCCTAGAAGCACTACAAAAGATAGACTATCCAAGATAGACAAATATTGCATTTAACATCAACACATAAGTTCTAGACTAAAAATACAAATGCTGTTGTATAAATCACCTCTTGCAACCACTTAGAGCCGTTCCTGGGGTGTACAATTGCACTCAATTTGTCAAACTCTATCTTGTATGATTTCATGGTTACTTTTGTCGCTTTGGCCATAGCTTCATTCAATCCTTCTGCCATGCGATCCGTGATGGGCGTCTTGTCCTTGTACACTTGTGCAGCTTTATCCACTGCCAATGACATTTCTTGCTAGAAAAAGCAAACCTACCATTAAAACTCTAGGCCTATATAAAAACAATAACCACAATTGAAACTCCACTCAGATGCCCATGTTTTATGAAATATTGAATAGGGTGTAGGAAGATAACGTACTCTATGAAGAAATTGAATGAAAATTTTGCGTGTCAAAGGATACCACGAGCGTGGTCGTGACCTAGTTTTGCATGTTTTGCATTCTTCCTCCGTGAGAAGGCCCTTAAACTCATGCAACTTCAGAGTGTTGTAAGTGTTAATCTTGTGAAGAAGATGGACCAACTTTGTCTTCACATGAGTGTGCTCTGTGGATCTACCATGAAAGAATCAAGTTTTGTTAGTTTGGAAATAGACCTCTATGTACTTGAATTTTCTAGTTGGTATGTTAATTCAAGCATGGTCCAAAAAATTGCTTTGAATTTGACCTTGTTATGTTATGCTTTTGAATTATAAAGATCAAGAGAAGCTAAACTTACCGGTTGACGCTGTTCATGGCGTTCATGAGAATACCAGTCAATCTTGCACTCTCTAGAAGGTAGGAATCCACGGAGAAGTGCCATTGACACCGAGATGCCTTGAACTTTGATATGAATGGCATCCATGCTTGATGGCGGTGGTTGCCATCCCATGTAAATAACATAAACCCAGAAAGCAAGTACCGGTGTGGATGCGCCTTCAAGTTGTTCTCAAATTTTATGTTTTCCTCTTTCCATTGCAAATCCTACAAATTGATTAGATCTTCAGTCACGATTTTTGTCTCACCTTTATCATTCTCAAGTGAAACATGGAAAACCTTATCACCTTTTCTATGTCCAAAAACAAATTCCTACTCTAGCTTAGTCACATCCTACTTCAAAATCAGCCGGACAATACGTAGCGGCAGCATCTGGCATAGTGGGATGTTGAATTGAGTGGACTCCTTGGATTTGAACAAGTACTATTGTATGATGGCGTTGGAGTTCAACCTCATATTCACCTTGTACTTCATCAACGTCTCCTCCTAAGTAAGTTTAATAGCATCTAGACTTTCTTCATCAATAGCCACACAAACATGCGCTTCTTCTTGCAGTTGTTTAAGGTAATCATGAGTTTCAATTTCCACAGCCGGATATTGTGGCCCTGCTCCTCCTGCCAAAAGTTGTGTTTTGTCTTTCTGAGGTGCATCATCTAGAGCTTCTTCTTCCTCACATTTCTAATCAATATTTAGAAAAATGCTCATTAACTATTTTTTGGTGTTTTAGGTTAGAAGAAATTATGGTCATTGAATTATACTGAATTTAGAACAATCATGACCATGAGCATGCAAAAGACTTTTTTGATTCAAGAGAAGTAAAAGTTTGAATGTACACATGGTTGTATTCTAATTCTAATGGATTTAGGGTTTAAATATTCTTGCTTCCATTTTCAAGTATATTATAAACGGAAGGAGATAATTTTGGACAGTCTTGTACTTAAGGGTTTGTACACAAAGGTCAATACACAATAACAAGTATGTCAATTACAAAATCCTCTAAATTGAACTCTGTCACAAAATGCAAACAGTGATAAATACTTCTATGTAGAGTACTGTAACAAAAACTTTGACAAATGAAAACATCAATCCCTCATGACCTAATCACTCACCGGACCATCAAGAACCTGCAAAGCATTGACATCTTATGTTTGGATTGGAATTGCTCCATTGGATTGTTTTTTCTTAGAAAGAGTCAAGCAAGATGGTTCTTTGAACACCTGAGTCTCCATTATTGTGCGTGCAGCATTTTCTGATGTTGCCCTCTTTTTGGATCGATTACTTCTCTCCATGTCCTGCAATAAAGAAGCAAATTTTTCTTAGAAATGTTGCATAACTCCCCTCAATATTTATCCTCTCAACCATTTCCTATATTGAACATCATCACAAGCTCTGTGCAACAGCTGATTTTGTGTTTTGATAGCATTGGCAACCTAATATGCCTCTTTGTTTGACAATGGTGAAGCCCCATACACCGCAATAGTTGTAGTGCATAAGTGGATATCTTGTAAAAACAAAATCTAAATACAACAACAATGCACCCAAGACATTCTCAAACTAGTCATGGAGGTTGGAGTCGCTTAAATAAAAGGCTTCAATGGAATAGCTATTTAGCAACAGCAATCACAAGGATGAAGAAAACACGCTGAAACAAATAACGCCTAGTTCTTTGAGATCAAATGGATGAAGGAGGAGTTACAAATCAAACAACACCAACTGCAGGTTAAAGAGCAAAAAATTAGACTATTGCTCAAACTTCAAAGGAATAGTGCAATGGCAGTGCGACAGGGGAGGAAAGAGCAAAGAGGAAGAAGTAGATGACATTAGGTCCAAGAATGGAAACCCTAAAGCTTCCTTGGCCACTTCAAATGTCAAATTTTCTATCATGATTAATGTATATCGTAGCCTGGGAACTTAAGCATCATGACCCCTACCTTACTCATTAATAATTCTGAAGACATTACAGAAGTCTTTCAATTTCCAATTTAAATGAAAATTGAGTTACACATGTACTGTCTCTTCATATTAATTGTGGGATATTGATGCCCACTAAGAAAAAAATCAATTTGTGAATTGTTGATCAAAGGCTTGATATACAATAAAGGTTCTAAGTTTTAGTCTTAGCAACACACTTAAACTCAAATAAAAATAACTAAAGAATAATAAGACTTAAATAACTAAAAACCATAGTCCACAAAATGGTAACTTCTTTTATCAATGTAGTGGGATATCCATGTTCCATTTGCAATCTGTCATTGATATCACTGTCCTCAGCTCCGCTTTTGTCAATATCTTCTAGATTGGTAACAATTTGTACGGATGGCTATTGACATATATATTCTTTGACATCCTCTTGCGCACTATGACTACTTAATCTTTGCTTAGGTTTATTAAATTTTGATGCAGCAGCTGACCTCAACTTTTGACTCATTTTCAAACGTTCTAGCTGCTTCTGGGTAGAGAACACCAAACTCCTCTTACGCCCCTTCCTAGAGCCCCCGTCTTGCATGGTTACCTCCACACAAAAAAAACAAAAAAAACAAAATGTGGGAATGATGGAAGACTTGTTCTATATATGCTACTTTGGTCATGAAGATGTGCTCACATCCCTATTGACATTCATCCTCCCTAAAAAGGTGAGGGGACATACATTTTTAAATAAATGTTAACCCGCTACCCAAATGTTAGTGTAAACTACTATTATCAAAGAAGTATGTTTTTTGAATATCAGCTATTTTAAAGTAAAAATACTAGGACCACTTTTGCTTCAAGATTGTATGTGCCACAAAGGCTACTCCAAATAGTTTTTCCTACAAAAGTCTTTAGAGATTTCTTTTTTTATTAATGAAATTTGTTATAAGGGGTGCCTCTTTTTTCAACTTATAGGCCTTGACATTTCTACTTACTAACTTTGGCTATGATTTCGAATTAAAGATGTTCAGATTTCTACCTACCGCTTGCGCCATCATATCTTAAATTAATAAAGTTGACAATTGTACATACTAAAGACGCCATTTTTTGGGAATTTGAAGTGCACATGTTAGTATTTACTAAATACATCCACAATTTCCAAATTAAAGGTGTTTACCTTTCTACTTAAATAATGTGCTTGATTTTCTTAAATTAGAAGTGTTGACATTCCTACATTCTAAATATGTTTCCATTTTTTGAACTAAAAGTGTATAGGTCCCTACTTACTAAATGCACACCCATCTTTCAAATTGTAGTTGTTCACTTTTTTGTTTACTAGTTGCGATTCAATTTTCAAATTAAAGTTGTTATTCTTAACCATTTCTTATTTTTGAAGGGGCATTTCACTTTGTTATCGTCAAAGTCCTACATAATACACATACATAGGAGGGGTTGAATGCTTGGATTGCACAGCTCTTCCTTCTTTTACATTCTCTACCAATATTGTTTGCATGTGAGCTTTGATTGTTGAGTTAAGATGGCAAGGGTACATGGGGAAAGCAATAAGATGTCCATATGTTTTTGTTGTGGTCCGAATGGGTCGCTTGGGTGTCTTTTACAGTTCTACGTGTGAAATTTAACCTAGACATCATTGCAATATGGATAGAGGAGGAGGTGTTGCAGCTAGGAGGTATAGAAGTGGTATGGACTGTTCTACAAGAGCAAGTGCATGATAATAGAATGGAAGGGTGGAACCTCATTGTTGGATATTATCATGCATTTGGCGGTTTATATGTGGTTGAGCTACCTCCAAAAAATTTCCCCACCCCGCCGTCTGTTACTTCTTTTTTTCAGAGAGATTGGGACCTAAATCTTAATTAGTCCATGCCTGCTTGCAATTGTTTTGCAAAGTCGGAACTTTTAGATGACAATACAATTGTTTTTAGTGTAACTACCGGTAAATTGTCACCTATTCCAAAGAGTGGCACTAGTAATGGTGCAAGCATTGATGATTGTAAAAGTATGAACAAATCCTTGAGGATCCATAGTGTGCTCTTTTCCTCATCAAGGCCTTCTAAAACTAATCAAAAACAATACTATCCTAGTATGTTTGAAAGATTGAGAGACATGCACACTCAATCTCATGCACACAACCATTTGAAGTCTCTTGACTTAGGAAAAATACGTGTAGAGTATGTGCGTTATGTTTTAGAGTCATTCAATGGAGATATGTTGTTTGAGTTACCTCTGTCATGTGCGACCTCATCACCCTCTAATGCCCTAGCAAGGTCTAGTTCATTTGGGTTAGCTCGCCCCCTAGTAGAAGGTCTAGACAAGAGATATGATGCCTACAACTAGACCCGCTTGCACACAACAAACACAGCAAATGATTATGGACTCATGTTTTGTTTTGGAATGTGTGTAGGTCATCTTATATGTGAGAATGAACAATGCCCTCACATTAAGCAATTTCAAACACCCAATGAAACAAAGTGGAAGGGTCTTTGTCTTTTGTTTTCATTGTTAGTTACCAACCTCCACCTAGGTTAGACCTTTTTTTTACAGATTTGCAAGGTTCCTCCATCTTGAAAGTTTGAATGTCCATGTTGATTTTATAAAATTTTGATTTCAAATGGTTCAACTAGAGCTTGCACCCATGTGGGCGTTCACAAACATCTTTTTAGCAAAGATGTTAGTCGAGAGTCCATTGAACACAATACTGATTTGATAGAGCAACATATTTACAAATCCCCTTCTGCAAAGACCTCAGCCATCAGCCTTGTAGCTAGCAAATATTTTTTTGCTAGCAAGTTACTTTGTCTGGATGGATGTGAGGGTCAACAAAGTTTTTTGCAAGGACATGCTCTAGAGTCGGTCATGGATGAGTTCCGCATTTGTAGCTCACCAAGTATACAGAATAGAATCTCTAGTTTATGCAATGATACTAACAGTGGTCCCATTGACAACATTATGTTCCTAAAACTGAAGAGCACATACTTGTACATACAAAATAGTGTCTTTCTAGGTCAAGATAAAGAGAAGGTTTATTTGTTTAAAATGTCTGAAGAAGGAGCTAGTAGTGGAATTGACCTTGTAAAACGCATGCAACCATCTAGTGCTCTAGAGAATGCTTAGTGTATGTTTGACCATGTCAAGAGAGTGAGGGGCTGGACTTCCATGGCAGCCCAAGTATATGATGCAAAATACTACTGAGTAATGACCATATGCATTTGCAACATGATAAGCAAAGACTCTACAGCTCAGGAGTAGATGTGGAGGTTGCTCAACACTCTCATGGCTCAACACGGAGTTCCAAAGCCAAATTTCAAAGGATTCATGGCTGACAGTGCCATGGCTAATTGGCATGCCGTAAGAGTTGTCTATGGGTTTGGTGACAAATTAGACGCTCTAAAAGACTGCAAGCGCTCTTGTTTGTTCCACTGAACGACGTCGTTAAACAAACACACAAAAAAACTCATTTATCCACAATTTTGGGAGTCCCACAAAAGACTGTGCAAGCAATACAAGAACTCCATATCCGTGATTGAAGCGGAGGAGCAATATCTTGGCATCAAGAGTTGGTGGTTATCATCATGCGCAGCCCCTAAGGAGAATCTGAGGGAGTTGGATGATTGGCTTGGATTTTGGCATTTTTAGTATTGTCAATGAAGAGGATTCCTTGAACTAGTATGCAAATACTTTTGACTACCTCTATTTGTTAATGTGTATAGAATTTGTTGATTTGAACTAAAATGACATTGCAATTTTTATCATTGACCTGCTTTACAAATTTGACAAAAGTTTATCTTTGAAAGAAGTTGCATGACAAAGTTTGAAGGGCCATTTAAACTATCAATTTAGGTCTTTTGGATATGAAAGCCTATTTCCATCATAAATTGGACTATTTTGTAAATAGTTGGTACCTTGTGACATGACCCTAAAAGGGTTTTTAGATCTAAAATGCCTAATTCCATCATGAAGTGGACTATGTCATACATGTTAGGCTGCCCTGTAACTAAACTCTAAAATAGTTTTTGGATCCAAAACGCCTCATTACTTCATGGAATGGCCTCTTTTGTACATGTTGGCTGCCCTTTGACATGACATTAAAAGGCTTTCTAGATCCAAAATGCCTAATAGCTTCAAGGAATGGGCTATTCTTTTCATGTTGGCTGCCCTGTGACATGACCCTAAAATGCAATTTGGATCCAAATTGCCTAATCCTTTTATGAAATGGCATGTTTTCTACATGTTGGCTGCCTTCTCACATGGATCCAAAGGAAATTTGATTACAAGAGGCTTTCATAATTGAAATGTTATGCAATATGGAAATTCTTTTTGATGAAGTGAATCCTTGAGAATTATAGTGATTGTTTTAATGAGCCATAATACTAATTCTTGCAGACAAACTACATTTACAAGAACCCATGTAATGCAAAATTAGGTATCACCATACATATAAAAGTGCCTTGAACGGTTGTTGGTTATCTTTTTAGACTTGAAATGCCAGCGTCGGATGCTATTGTAGTCATATGTCTGTAGAAAATGAGGTTTTCAGCATTAGTCAGCTTCTTTGATGTTTTCTTTTTCAATACCACTAATAGATATGCAATAAAATGTTGTACAAGAATTGAGTGATATAGAGCTCCCTAAAATGCCCTTTTGCAACTTGGCAAAGATGGTTCACAACAAGTGGCAACAAATGTCAAGGAAGAGAGAGTTTTGTCTTTACAATGCAACAACTAACAACATGATGCAAGCAGTTCAACAATCGACCAACTATTGGACATTTCTAAAAGGTCATCCTTTTGGAAAGGGCCCAAAGATGGATGTGCTCCGTCTCCGTGCAACAAGATTGTCAAAGAATCCTACAAAATTTGCTGAGGCAGTTGCAAAATTACCAAATGCAAAACATTTCAATACCCAAATTCCACACTTGGAAGGAGAAGAGACTTTTGGCTCTTCCAAAAGAAAGCTGAACATTCCACCAGGTTTGGATGGAGACTTCCACCATCATAATACAATGAACCACTCAATTCCTAAGTGCAGACCAAGTCTATTAAGGCACGCATTGTTGTTGAATCCTTAAGTCAACATTTAGTAGATGCAGTTGAACCAACTACAGTATTTCCCCATGCTACAAAGGTACACAAATCATTGTGCAATCCTAAAAAGTGGCACATTGCAAGATGTTTCCAAGCAAGAAAGACATGTCACAAACTACAAACCCAAATAAAGAAGCGGTGTGGTGCAAAAGTGAACACAAAAAAGAGGAACGGGACTCCAGCCCCAACTTATAATGGATGCATCAAGGAGTGGAAAACAAAGGCAATTGTTAACTTTGATTTTTGGTTTTGCTCGGGTGATTTATTGTGTTGTGCGAGTGCTTCAAAGGTGCAATAGGTTCTAGATTGCCCTCCTCTACCAACTATGTGGCCCATTGCTATAGGAACACATCTTACCAAATCTAAGATTTTGATATTGGAAGATGCTAGATTTCAGCTAGAGATTGGAAGTGAAGAGCCTGCATTTTAGCAAATGTTTTGTGACACCTCTTATCTAGAAAATGCTAGTAATCAAGACAAGCTTCTCATGGATGATAGTGAAGCACTAGCTGATGCTGGGGAGCATCCTAGTAAAAACTCGGGCAAACAATTAGGCGTAATCCAAATGCGCCATTAGTGGATCACAAGAACAAATGAGAAACAACTCAAAATTTGAAGGCCAAAATTCAATCTATCTTGGTTGTCCCTCTTCCAAGTTATGGAAGGCTAATTTCATTGCAACTAGGTACAGCTCCAAATCACAAGACATGTTGGATCACAGTCTCTGATCATCTCACATGTACCTACGAGGATTCTTTTACAATGTGTGCTATTGCATTAGGAAGAAGGAGAATTTGGGTGAATTGCAAGCACCTGTATTATATTTACAAGTATATTTGCAAGGCAAATTTCAACAAGGACAAATTCATACATGCACCAAGTCTTAGTTTTTATGAAATCAAGCAACTTCTTGGAAGTGCCAGTAATTAGGCTTCACCTCATATTTATTATGAGGAATTGTGAGTACTTATCTTGTTTGGTTAGATTTGTCATTTATTTACATACATATTATGCAGTATTTTCCATAAAGTGTGTTAACTTCTTGCAATTGCATTCAATTTATATTTTAAGTTTGGGTTTTAGTATATTCAAAGTGTGTAAAACCTCAAATATGAAAAAATTACATATGAATATGATTTTCTAGATTATACCTAAATCATTTGTTTTATATATGTGTGTTGTGTATTGACATGTGACATTCTTCAATTTACCTTTAGATCATGTCCACATTAATAAAAGTCAATAACTATATTTTCTACTATGTTAATCAAAAATTATTTAATTGAACGCAAGTATTGTTAAGCCTAAATGAACCAAGGGGAACGGGCAAAACATAATTTGTTATACTAGGAATTGTTGGAGCTATGGCAAAGCTAGTTTAAAAAATGAATCAATAATGATTAAATTTAGTAATTATCCATGCACATATATGCTCAAGCAAAGTTATTGATTACAATTTAATGAATCTAGAAGCATTTACCAAGTACTAGTAATTTGTATTACAAATTATATTCCTAAACTTTGAAATTCTGTTTGACCAAACCGAAATATAAAATCTATCCTAAGATTTCAAAAACTAATCTTCTTAAAGGATAAAATGATGTCACAAAATTGTAGATTTTATAATAATGGCAAATTCTCAAATGTTTTTCTTTGAAATGTTATACTTAGTAGAGTTTAAATTTGATTGACGTTAATTTAGATGGATTGGAATTTAGACATCAATTTTCATTTAAAATTATTATGATTATTAATTCTACGTAGCCTAGGCCGGCTTTTAAGGAAGCATTGACTGATAAAAATTCAAGTAAGGTCTTCTAGTTTGATTAAATGAAAAAATTCCAACCTAATTGCATTTGGATTTGACAAAGAACTTGGTTCATGTAAACCAATAGCAATAACATGTTAATGTACCATAGAATGAGTAATTTTGAAATAACAATAATGAGAGCAAGTATACTGTGGAGTATACTGTTCTCAACATGAAGGTTAAAACCTGAACAATTCAAACATCGTTTGGAATATTATTGAGGGTTGTTGCATAATCTTTTATTTTTGTATTGAATGACCTGAATGCTTGAATAACCCTAAACAACCTTAGGAGGTAATTCTTGAGTAGATTTGATTATATAAGCTTTTTCCCTTTAATGAACTATGTATTCATAGTTTTCAAGAACTGACAAATGAATACTCATTTAGTGGGCAAAAGTTGTTGAAAAGTATAACATATTACCCTAGTTGTTAGTAACACACTAGTTCTATACCTCTAGTTCACTTTACCCAAAAACACAAGATTCCTATTGACGTAAAGGATGAAAGAATGAGATGATAGTGGATGAATGAAATTTTAGACGATTATTTTTCATCCATATAGTGATACAAATTCCTCAGTTCCTAAGAGATAGAAGCCAATTGTTGCTCTTTCAAGTGAACTCATCTGGGAAAAAAACAATAACCTACATAAAAGAATTAAATGCACCTTTACAATTGTTTGGAAAAAAAACCCAAATTGTTTACTAAGATAGGATATTGATAGACTGAACATGGCTTTTTTGTATCAATAATTTCTAATCATGGTTATATTCCATCTAATAAATCCCAAAATGAAACCGATCATGGCCCAACGCTTGTTGCTTGTCACTCCCCGCTTGTAGACTAGTGTCGTTGAATAATGCTATGTACAGATTTATGATGTCCAATGAGAACAAGACATGCATTTTTAGCAGTAGTAGCATGTTATGGCCCATTATCTAAGGAAAATTGTTATATTTAGTTCTAGGAATAGTGCCATTTTGAGATTGTTGAGTACAATTTTGAAATCAGTGTGAATTACTTGAAGATGCATTTGAAAATCATACATTTCTATTTGGAATAGAGCCAATTGCAGTTAGCCTATTATTTTAGAAGCTTGCAGCATAGTTGCTATGGAATGTTATGTAGTTTGTGAATTTCTGCAATTCATTGATAAATGGTAGGATTCATACTATGCCTGTTCAAATCTTTTATGTGATACAAAAATTTCATAACAGCACAAATGATCCTTCAAAAAGTTGGAAGCTATTGAAGACAATGAATTGTAGCATTAAGGAGATTGGAGGACGTGGCAACCGCTTCAGGAGTATTTGCAGAGCTCAGAAGCTCAAAACAGGATATTAGATGAATTTAGAGTTACTCAATCATTTATGGAGTTTTAGGTTGTCTAATTCATGGAAATTGGGCATCGCATTTATGCACATTTTCATGGGTGCCATCACAATATGTTGTGCAGTTTGTATATTAACCCTTCCCTTGTATTTGCTAATGAGTGCATAGTCATTCTCCACGTTATTTTTTATTAATCCTTTAATATATCTTACACACTTGCTTGTTTTGTGTTATTTTTATTTTTAATTGTACTTACTTTGTAATTTGCGGAGGCCTATGCACCTCATTAGCCATTTGGAATTTCATTGTTTGCTCTCCTATTGTGCATATGCAATAGATCTTCAAAACATTTTGGAAGCATAATCAAGTTATAATCTTTGCTACATGCTTTAAAGCACTCCGAGCAAATGAATATGGATTAAGTACTTTTCTTGGCAACATTGGCAAGCTTATAGTGGGTGTGATTAAAGGGTTGAATTAACTTCATGTGACTCCTCAAGATACCGGGAGGCCAAGTTCTATAAAACTGAGGTCAACTATTTGGTTGTTATTGAATTAGCTGACCTTTTACTTTCAAAATCCTTTACGTTATTAGTACATGGCAAATATAAATGTACTTTCAAGTCATTACATTGGCTGGCACTATGAATTCTATTGCTTAAAAGGTACTTATTCTTTTGTTACTTCCAAGTTTTATTTAATTATACTCGGCTATTTCATACAAGGTTATTGATATTGGCTATGCCACACTACGCTCAATTCTTGAGAAGCTATTGTACATTACTAAGAAATTGAAGTTCTTATAATATTTGTAATTCTCAATTACTGGCGTCAACTTGAACTACGTACGCATGTGACTAGAAGTGACATATATTCATACTTTAATCCGTGAAGGACCATTGTCAGTTTGGGGGACAAATGGGAACATGGGCAAATACCTACGACCTCAATTCCTGTCTTGATTTTTTGAAACTTTTTTTGAAGATAGAAAAACACATTAGCTTTTGGGCAATATAATTTTTATTCCAATTGATGCTGAGGAGCAAAAATTATGCCCAAATAAGCATAACTCTGGGGAGCCTAGGCAAATATTTTTTTATGTTCACAATGTTGAAATATTCTTTTAAATTTTTTTTTTAGTAGATTATATCTTGGTCTACACCTGAAGCTTTGATTCATTCCATTTGGACTATTTATGAGAAAGTTATGGACAATCTTGTTTTGCGGGCAATTCAATCATCTTCCTGAAAAAAAATACTTATGCACTTCAGTATTGAATGCAAATTCAACATTTTTGCAAGAACTATTGGAGGGGTGAAGATTGCTTGCTAGAACAAACTCACCAATAAGAATATTGTGTTTCAATTTCATTGCAGGGTTACTAATAATGTAAGTGTATGTTTGATCTCATTCCTTCTATTTAAGGTTTTTTAAGAATGAAGATTTAGAATTTTTTGTTTTGGTTTTTTTCCAAAGATTGTCAACTCAATTATCCCCCTAGAAACAAATAAACCTCAAAACTCAGTTCTTCCAAAATTTTCTATTGAAAGGTTCAAAGTCAAATAATCTAGTCACTCAAGCTGTAAAAAAGCTTTGTTTCTCTACTTTAATTGCAGATATCTTGCAATCCGTGCGGTCAAAGTTTCTAAGTTTCATTTTTTACATTCATACACTAGACTAGTACAAGATCCTACAATTAGATATGCAAAAACACCAGCTTTCAAATTTTTTTACTCTTTGCCACAAAAGTAGCAATTTAGAGTGTCTTCTGACAAAATAAAGGCCAAGGTTCTTCAAGGCTAAACGTACTTAAATAATATAACCAATTTCTTGCTTCACAATAATATTGTGTTTACTTCAAGTCATTGTTTTGTGTCTTGTAGCCATTCTATACACATCATTACATTCAATGTGACTTGTTGGTACGGAAGTTTTTTTTGTTACTAGAAATGCTATGAGAAATTGAGTGGGTCGTACTCTTGGTCTTACAAATCTTGTTGACATGTCACATTCTACATCAATTCATAGTTTAGATTGCACTTTTACAATCACCACATATTGATTTCAGGGCAAGTAATTTAGTATACTTTTATTACAACTCTATAATCAGACATCATACTACATATATGTTTTGCCACAATACATTGTCCACTGGTGATTTATGGAATTGCTGTATGTATTGGGTAATTTATTACTTCAATCAATTTTTGTTATCTCTTTCATGAATGTCTAATAATCAATCTTCATTATCTTTGCAAATTTTTCATGTGCCTTGGTCCTAACTAAGTGCGGCTACTACTACATCAAAAAAATCAAGCCAATACATGGACAGAGCCTAAACCCTTCATAAGGCTTTCTTTTAGGACAATTGAATAATGCTAAAACTTCAATAAAGTGTATGCATTAATGCTTACACTTCATGCACTACCTAATTATTTGAAAAATTATTCCTTACTATTTGATGGCAAGTACTAACTACAAACTCTATGAAGGACTCAATTTCAAAGGGGTTATTACTTGTCATACTAACATACACTACAATATTCACATGCACAACTGTTCTACAAAGGGTACTAGCAACAATGTTACATGGAAGTTGAACTCTTCTTGTACTATAACGTTCCTTCTATTATCTATGTTTAGAATTTGAGTTTTGGAACAATCACCTCATGTTGTTTCAGAATATCAACAACAAACGCTAGTATACAATTGGTACAAGTTGTGCAAAATCTTCTTAACGTTCCATTGAAGTATAAATTGTCAGTAAAATCCATGTATATTTTGCAATATATCAAAACTGTATCTACAACTTCCTATTTGAACATCTACAAATATCTATTCATCTACCTTCTTCTTTTTCCTCATGAAAAATTGGCAAGTATCTCTACGATTCTGACAATTTGATTTACGAGAATGGCAACCTTGTCAACATTCTGTCTTGTGGTTTTCCACGAAGTAATTACCGCATTAGTATTTACCCATTCTGCTTCTTCAAATGAATCAAAGTTTGGTTGCCACTTCATTGGGAGAGTTTTGTCCCACCTTGCATAAGATCCTTCTTGATTCCCTCTCTTTTTAACAGGTTTGTACCATTGTACAAGGATTTTTTTATAGTTTGAAGATCCTACTATAAACATTGAGTCTGCTTTTGCCAAGCACAACCACACAGGCTCCACGCTATTAACAGAAGGTTTGACAGTCCATTCTTGCAATCTTTTCAAATACAAAATGGAGGATTAGGACACATTCCACGTTGTCTAATGAACGTTTCATCTATTTCTTCTTCTTCATTTGCAAACGCTTGCATTTTTGCAAGTACGGAAGAATCAAATCTTTGTTTTGTGGTGGGCCAAAAGTTTCTAGACAATACAAAATTTTGGACTTTGATATTGTTCATAGACATTTTTATGTTCTCCCAATAAACAATCAATGGTTTATACTTCTCCCTACACTTACCAATACCATCCACATTCACCACTCCTTTCCAAATCTCCACATACCTTGCAATGCTTTTTTTAATATCTTCTTCTCCATTGAATGGCATACAAGGAATTGCTTTAGAGTTCCTTCTTGGCAACATTGCATTTCCTTCTTCATCTTTTCTCCACAACTTAATTCCTTCTTTAAGTAATCATAGTTTGTTTGTGTTGTGCATCATACACTGCATAATGGACCTTCCATTAGCGCAACGGGTGAACAGGAATTGGCGTCCTTTTGTAAATCCTACCAATTCCTCACTGCCGGTGCAAATATATTTGGCAATAAAGACTTTAAAGTCAGGTACTTCTTCAATGAGCTGTGGAATCACAAACTCTTTCTCTAATTCCATCAAAGATTTCATTAGAGAGGGTATTGTTGGATAATCATTTTTATGCAGATCCATGCTCCACTTGCCAAATAGAGTGTCAATGTCATTGTGTGTATGACCCAAGAGCATAAAAGAGACTTTGATTTTGTTGAATAACCTCTTTGCCACCAATAACGACCAGAAACACATTATAAACTTGCTCTTATTGTCATTCCAACAATTATCTAGTTGGACATGTAGCACTACAGGCAGGTTCTTGGAGGTTCTAGTGTTCTGCTCTCTAGCTTTGATGAAATCCTTGCAGCATTCTGATCCTCGTAAAATCACATCATACAACACTATGCACCCACATCCCTGAAATAGCCGTGATGAATCTTTATGTATCGGTTCACACTCTAGGTCTTGTAATAGCTTGCATACCAAACCAATCGTTTGATTAGAGTATGTTGGAAATTGGTCCAATATAAAATGAGCATACTTCCCATTGCCGTGACCATGAGCAAGGACACCTGTGACCGACACATGCAACTTCTGCAATCTGTCTATGGTTTTTTTTTATTTGCAAAACACGGAGATGCAGTTTTTGAATGATCCATCTTATCATGCATAATTGATATATTTGATTAGGATAATATTGAGAAGAAGCCCTATTGCTGTAATATTGATTACGCGCACTTTCTTGCTCATTTAAATGTGCTTGGTATCAATTATTGCAAATCATCCATGTTGGTAAACAAGCTACTTGAGCCTTGTGTAAATTCAACAACTTTTCACAATGCCCACATCAAGCAAAATTATCACCAGCATGTTTCAAAATATAATTTGAGAAGGGATTATTCCGTATGCGACTACAAGTTGCTTGCGACACTTGTTTCATCCCCATGTTTGCTTGTTTTTGATACAGCAAATATACATATAAGAATTAGATTGAGATTTATAATGAAGGATATGATCAATCAATCACCATGTATCCAACATAGACAATGTAGTCTTTAGAAATTCAACGGTAGCAAATTTTACATATTTTATTCACCTCTTCCAAAATCTTTAACCATTTTGTACCACACAGTAGCACTTTCTTAACCACTTTTTTTCCTGATTGCATTGTACGCGTGCAGTGAGGCATTCTATCCATTTTGTGTTCCAAAATTACTTTCATGGATTTGATTGCTTGTCTTGTCAACTTTGTTGTTTTGGGTACACCTTTGTTGCCGTGCTCTTGAGCTTGGACGCCTTGTTTGGCTAGATTTTGGTACTTGTAGAAACAAGATTCAAATAATTCGTACACTACTCTCCAAGCTTTTATACAAACTAATCGCTTGTCTATAATTGTCATTTTTTGACCGGCCATACAGTAAAGATAGGATGTGCAATGCACTGCAAGTATCATATCCACTTTCTGTATGTGGTTTGCATGGTGCATTTCAAATTTGGTAGTAGCTAACTTTGCACGTGTGAATTTCTTCATGCAATTGTTTTCACAACAATCTTTTTTCAAAGTCTTTTTCAAATGCACCAAAGTTAGTAATTTATCATGTTTTATGAGTTCCATTGGAGCTTTCTTCCTGTTAGAAGAATATGCACGCTTTCCTTTCCTGACACTGGCCAAAGTTACACTAAACCTTGTGGATACGTTTGTGATCATGTAAGGACATACTGTTTTACAGTGCACGGTGCAAATACCATTTGTTTAAGCTATGAACTCTATACGGCTCTCCATCTTTGACCCTATATATTACAACACCTACATTTTCATCTCCAAGTGCAATGTGTCCATTGATGCATTGATTGCTACCTATAAACTGAACAAACTACTTTCCACATACCAATCCACTTTCTCCTACTAGAAGGACCTCTATCTCAATCCATTCTAACCAAGGAATTGCATCAATAGGCCGTCTTTTGGAGATTGTAGCATCTGCATCCGCCATATCTACTGTTGTGACCTTTCTTTATTGATTTGTTGAGGTGAGCCTTCACAACATGTAGTTGTCTCAATTTGTATTATTTCAATTTACTCTTAGCGACAATATCAATGGTCTGTCTTGACTTGCATTAACAATACAATATATTCAGATTTATTCATTCAACTTTTCACTACAGTGGTGCTTCTTTCAAATGAAGATATCTGGACAGCTCATTTATTTCATTTAAAAAAAACATTCATTGTAACCAAACATTTCTTGAAACTCCCCCAACTTACAAGGACAGTAATCTACTTCATCTTAGCCAAGCATTTTTTCCTACAAGGATTCTACTTAACAAGGCACCACTATACTTTATGGCCAGTAATAGTTTACTTCTTTACATCATTTTCAGGCCTACGGTATTAAATGTGTATAATAATAATGCAACATTACAAATGCTGGGATTCAAATATTATGTGCACATTGTTTTTAGGATATTCAGATTACTTCATGCAGTGGCACTCACCATAGTGTTGATATCTTGTACACATAAGGTAACATAAACACGGTGTCAAACTTCATTAATATCACATGAAGAAGTCAGTGCCATTGTTCTTCACTCCTACAATAGGAAAATATCTCTAGTGTGCAACAATGGTAGTTTTAGGTGACATCATTCTCTTTAAGTTATAACAGTTATCTAAATGTGTCTATCTAATGCTCGGCCATCCTCTAACTATTTGTTTCATTAATGTTTCAAGTGCCCATAGTACACTTCCATTAAACACTTGTTCTCTTTGTGCAATCTAGGAAGTCCATTAACAAAGATTATGTACAATACTCTACCTTCTGGCCAGCAAATTGCACATTTGTACATGCAAAAATCAATAGATATGGAGATACTTGCATAACAAACTATTAAAGCTCAATCATGTTGCTGGCAAAAATGTTTCCTCAAATAATGCGTTATCCTTGACGGCACCACATCTCTCATTGAATAGAATTCCCTTGTGCTAAGATGACGACAGCTAAAGTATAGCTATTCTCAAAAGTGATGACCCGACTACCATGTTATAGGGTACCAACGCATCACGGTGTGCAAATACTTACCCATTGCGTTGTTTGATTGTTTATGTAACTGACAAGGGTAAAGTTGCAGTTGCAATTCAAAGTAGTATTTGATGCACATTAGTTTAATGAGGGTATCTATCCACTGTCGTGGAATTTGTTGCCATTTGCTGCACAAGAGAAACGCTAGGTCAAGTTATTCACGCTATTTGAATCACTCGCATGGCGGACAGGTCACACTTCCAACAGTGTTAGGCTTGATTGGCATCGTAGAACCAGAAGTTTGCTCTCGTCCTCGGTGTCCTCAAACCTTACCTCGTATGCTCACTAGGAGGTTCCCAATGACAACAATTTATTGGAATCCTCACAAGTCGCTACACAACCATCAAGATTTTATGGACATCATTATCATGCCATAGTCTTGGTTGATACACAATCATCACAACATTGTACCCCTATCCTCACGGTCGCTACACATTTGTCATGTATTCATGGACAACAATGTCACCCCACCTTCAAAGTCACTACACGACCATTGTGAATTTAGTCATAGCGTTGACCGCCTAAACTCACAGATATCAAGCATTCAACCGTAATTATGGAAAAATCCATTTCTGATTCAAACGGAAGACTATAACAAAATAATTGCTCATTGCTAGGTTGCCAGAGTTTTGCATAGAACAACATTCCTACAGTCAATTCTAATTTGAAATTGCACACACTCATTGGGGCTACACAGTAGTACCTAAAAAGCACCAATCACAGGATCTCTGATTCAAGCTCTTTAAGCGCGATGTTCTTCACACCAAGTCCTCTTGTCCCAGTTCTTCTAGTAACTACTTCTTTGACACGTACATCTTCTCTTGCAAATTTGCCACAACTCCAATGACACTCTTCGGCAAGCCAATTCTTCCCTATAGTTCTAGTTGAGGAGAAGAGTTGCCCTAAGAAAGATCAATCACGGTCCGGCCCACTAAGGTCAATTCATGGTTACAATGATGATTGAATCACATTAGGATTTTCACCTCCTCGGCACATGAACTCAATTGATGGCATTGATACAACCCGTAATGGTCAATGCATGGTCAGGTTTATGATTGAAACAACTTAGCAAATTCACCCCTTCAAAAGAATAATTCAATTGATTGTATCAACACCTACAAAGCATAGAGTGGACCCTCCCCTCTCATCCAATCATGCTCTACTTAAAAAGCAACCTAACCTCATTGTCTGTTTGAGAGTGACAAAGGTGTCTCTGAAATATTGACTGTCACCTAGTCCACCTGAATAAGTTTATTTTATTTTATTTTATTTTATCATTTTTACAATATGCACATTAGCATATAAGCAACTTTGTTATTTTAAAATTACCTTGGAGAGAAATACACACCCCTCCTACATTCCCACGGTATACAACTCTAGTATGGACATACCATTGAATTCAGAGTGACCATGGGCTAAATACGTGACATGTATGACATTGACGACACATGGATTTGTTTGATGATGTAGCTATGACTCGTTCCCATGTCCCTACATTCAAAGTCAAAGGAGAAGCATCTTACACTTTGCTCTACAAATTCTGACGGAGGACAACTTCACAAAATTAGATACAACACTACCTCTAGTAAATGAATTTGATGAGGATCATAGCGGACTACCTACCACGCATAATCTAGGCATGGCATTGATGGTAACAAAAACCAGTCTTCTAATAATTACTAGTTTGTACTAGGGTTCAGACAGAACTAAATCTGCAAATCTACTAAGAGGTCGGGTATTGCAAAATATTTACCCAGCCAAAATCCTAGTTGAAATGGAGTTCACATACCTCAAGTGGCAATCATTCCAAACAGGCAGATGGACGTCTGCAACATCAGTGAACCTCCTCTTTGGGGGCAATCTATCCCATGAACCCTGTAAATGGACACGGTCTTCAACTAAAACTCAAAACCGAATAACAACATTCATCGCCATATCAAAATACCAATTCTTCAGAAACTACTGACTCAAAGCATCATGCTATCAATCGTCACAACAAAATGGAATGCTAGGTTTTGCAACTACACCCCTAGCCCACCCACCCACAAGCGGTTTGTGGCCCTGCTAAGCCACAAGCGCAATGACGTGCCCTCACTCGCTCCTATAACAATGTCTACCGTGCTGCAAAAAAAATGGACGTCCCCGCTTTTGCACAAAATACTGCTACTACGCCCTCAACTTTGCCGCAGCTTATTTCCCGCCCACAATTGAGGAGCACCTCACCTCACCTCCTACTGGTCTGTCTAGCCGCACAGTTCTCCAAATTCTAATCCTCAACAACCTACTACATTCCTTTGCAAGTGAGTCTATGGGAGGCTTGTATGTTTCAAATCTCTCTCTACAAATTTGGCAACAACAGGCTCCACGCTTGCAAGAATCACAACAACAATGCCCTATAAATTGTGAACAGATAGCCTGCAAACTTTCCACTCCCTCACGCCTCTCGCAATCACGCCAAGAAGGTGTTCAAGCAAACTATGGTTCAACCTACCTTTGCTGTCATAGCCTTTTAGTATGACTGAGAGCAATGACAATTGTTTGCTGCTACGTGCAGATTGGAGCAACTCTGCAAGGGGCGGCTACAACTATGGCTAACTGTCCAGTCGGGTTAGGGTTTACAACTCTTACAACAGGCAATCACTGCAATTATATCTTAATTCCCCCCTCTGGTAGATAGGTTGACATGTACTTAAGTCATTAAGGAAGACCTATAGTTCCCAAATGAACCACATTTTAGTGTTTGGCAATCACTTAAAACTGCCATTTTAGGGCAAATGAGTAAAAAGCTAGGAAAAATTGTTTTTTTCAAAAATCCAATCTTAGAATCATGCCCTAGACCATGGAAATTATTTTTAGAAACAAAACCAGCTCGTTTTAGACGTAAAGGACTGAGATATCAACATCTAAAGTGAAAAAAAAGGATTTATTCCTTGCTCCCCAATAATTTCAAAATGTTATGACTACATTTAAGTCAGAAACATTCCTTCATGCAACATTGTCGCCTATTTTTCCCATGTCCTAGACCAAGATAGGTAAGTGTGGGAAAATTTTCAAAGTGAATTAGAGGTGTGAATCATACTCTGTGAAATTGTACAATGCCATAAGGTCAAAAAATTTACATCAATACTTGGCAAAATTGTAGGATATATGTAAAATTCTAAAATTTGAAATATTGTGATCCAAATGGTGAAAACCTTTGAATCTTCTTTTACTATCTTTTGTAAAAAGAAAGTCAAAAAAGACATATTCAAAGAGCTCAACGATGTAATGCACCAAATTTAGCAAGGGGTAAAAATGGAGGTTTGGAATCCCAACCCTAAACCACAAACTAAAACTTCTTATATCTTTCATTTTATCAATCAAAATTAAATGATTCAGAGCTTCCCACATACATATAAATCTAAAGAACCAATTTCAGATTTTCATTTCTTCAAAATTCAATTTATAAAGAAGTTTTAAGACTACCCAATCTTACACATTTTCCAAAAATTCATTCTCAACTTTTTCAATAAATGTAAATATGAAGAGCATATTAGATGCCCACGTAAATCTTTGAATTCTCCATCACCCTTGAGACTTTCAAAAATTCTCATAAAATAGTTCTGTCCTAAGTACATGTCCAAAACCCCACTTGGCCTCCCAAAATGGTGGACGGTCCTTTTAGAGTTAAGAATAACCCCAATCTAGTTACCTCACAAATGCTCGCAATTTGATTAATTTATAATTTTAGTACTTTCACTTTTATTTGAATTTTAAACTTTGGTTAAATATACACTCTATTTGTTGGACCATCATGTCATATGGTGACGCATTAATTCTATGCCACATCACGTCCAACCCCCATGACCCTTATCCCCATGCCCCCTAAATGTACTTTTTTTCCATATTTAAATTTAGTTAAACTTGTACTCTACTATAATTTACTTCACATTCAATATGTAATTCTTCTATATACAAGACAAGTTTGTAAACCCACAAAACAAAGCTAATTGAGTTTACAAACTCGTATAAAAATAAATTCCATTTAGCATGCGCTTAGCAACTATAATTTAGCATCCACTTAGCATTCATAATTTTGCATCCATTTAGCATCCATTTAGCGTTTATTTGATATACATTTTGCATTCTTTTTGCATCTACTTAGCATCCATTACGCATCCATTACGCATCCATTTAGCATGCATGAATCCATTTAATATCCATTTACTTATACTTCTATCCAATTTTCACTTTTGGTTAAACTTGTATTGTGTTTTATTTATAACTTTTTATACTTTAATTGAACTTGAGCTCTATCCTTTTTTAAAGCAAAAAGTAAGTTCAAAATGGATTCTTCAAACCGACACGCACACGCACACATGCACCCATATTTTTAAAATAACATACACAAGTTTGTAAATCCATTTAGCAAAACGATATGAATTTACAAACTTGCACTATAAAAATTTGTCTTTAGCATCTACTTACACTTGTAGAAAATTAGATAGAAAATCAACCAAATACTAACCAAAAATAGTTGGTTTCTTTGGTTGATTTTGTCAAGTTCATTTAGGTACTTTTGTGAACAGTAAATTGTTCTTTTTTTGTTAAATTTTTGTTGATTTCTTATTGGTTTTAGTTGGTTCTCTATTGTCATTCTATTAATTTTTGTTCTTACATATTTTGTCTTACTTTGACCAATTGTAATTTATGTGTTGTTTTTTTTTTTTTTTTAATTTTGTTTTTTTTTCTGAATCAAATAGGCGAAAAAAAATGTAAGTTCCTGGTCAGGCCGACTGGTCGGGCAGTACTGTCGGAGCCACACCAAGATCTTTGGCATGGAGATTCAAAGCTAGGGTTCATAACCTAGACTTCCAAGTCAACATTTGAAGATCCTCTACCGCCACTCACAACCAATACACCACTCATGCACACTTTTGTAAGTGATACTATAAAAAAATTATTTGTATGGTGCATGAGTCTATTTTTTATTACTTTGCAAGGTCAGTAGACTTTGGAGGCTATTTTGGCCTTTACAAGGACATTTTTTCAAAAACTTAAAATCACAAAAAGTTGGTTCATGTAGTGTACTTTCACCTTCAACAAATCCTCATATTACAGATCTTTAATCAAAAGTTATAGGCAAAACTTAACCCCTAAAGGACCATTGTCCGTTCAACAGACAAATAGGATTTTGGGCATGTACCTATGGCTAAACTACTTTGCAAGATTTTTTGAAACTTTTACTGAAGGTGAGAATTCAAAGATCTACATGGGAATGTGATTCTTTCTTCATTCCAACATTCATTGAAGAAGCTAAAAATGAAAATTTGAAAAAAGGTCCAAATTAGGCAGCCCAAAAAATTCTTAAAAATTGCATTTCAAAAACATAAAAATCTGAAATAGGTTCTTTAGACTTATATAGATGTGGAAGCATTGAATCATTCAATTCTAATAGATGAGATGAAAGTTATGAGAAGTTTTAGTTTGCAGGTAGGTGTGGTTTTGCACCTACCCGCAAACTAAAACTTCTCATAACTTTCATCTCATCTATTAGAATTGAATGATTCAATGCTTCCACATCTATATAAGTCTAAAGAACCTGTTTCAAATTTTTATGTTTTTGAAATGCAATTTTTAAGACTTTTTTGGGCTGCCCAATCTAGACCTTTTTCCAAATTTTCATTTTTAACTTCTTCAATGAATGTTGGAATGAAGAAAGAATTACATTTCCACGTAGATCTTTGAATTCCTCACCTTCAATAAAAGTTTCAAAAAATCACACAAAGTAGTTTAGCCATAGGTACATGCCCAAAATCCTATTTGTCCCTCAAAAGGGCCCTCGGTCCTTTAGGGTTTAAAGAAGATGTTCATAAATTAAAAAAAACAAAAAAATTAACACCCCTTTGATTTTACTTATAAATTTTCACTGAAATACATAAATCTAATAATGATTGTTGCAATCAATGCTAGACAATCATATGGCTTGTTGAAGTAGAGTTGCAAACTGACGGCACCCTTACAAGCGTGTACAAGAAAGTGCTTTATGGAGTCATGCTCAGTTTATTCTACCAAAGATTGGTCTCCACCAAAGATGAAGCACTGCTTCCTTATGAATGCTTGAGTATGGATGGTATAATCACATTCAAGGTTCACACCAAGCACAACATGATTGTTATTTATGACATCACAACGTATAAGTGGAAAATTTATGAATATTCTTGTCCATATGAGCAGAGAGATTTTGATTGCAACCAAGGGTTGGCTTCATTTTCATAAAAAAATTACTTGTGATTTTTTGGAATACAAAATTCTTATTAAATGAAAATAGCCTCCATAGTTTGCTAGCTTTCAAAAACATCAATTTCATAGTAGTTACAAAACTAAGACTTTGCAATTATACAATCCAAATTTGAAAGCATCCAAAAGGTTATAATAGATTCTATTATATTTTGAAGATCTTTTAGTCCTTTTTATAGATTCAAAAGACATTTTGTGAGATTTTAATTTTTTTTTGTTGATCTAGATAATAAAAGCAGGGAAAATATAGAAAATTCTCTTCAATTCTTTCAAAATATTAAACTTCTCACTTAATGATTTAAAGTGTGAAAAATACTCTTGTTTTTTGCTAGAGTATCAACTGTACTTCTAGTATTTTGTAGATAATATCAAAAATGTTCTTTTGTTTTGAAATATATAATATACTCTTATGTTATTTGAAAAACAAAAATTACCTTCGCTTTGTGTAAGAATTTCAATTAAACTATCTCTTTGTTATTTTTAAGGATATTGGAAATTCTTATCAATTGCTTTTTTCTTGTACAATTTATTGTCAATACTACAATGAAAATGAAAATCACAAAAATTTGATCAGGTTGAATGCAAAGCCACTCTTATACACAAGAACTTCAATCCTTTGAAGGATTTTTGAATATAGATTTGTCATTGCAAACACTATTGCATCAACTGCATAGTGTTTTTTGTTGTTTTTTTTATATATTTCAAATAGAGTTGCAAGAGAAAGGCACTAAAAACAAAGAGGTATGTATGGTATTTCTAAAGTCCAAGAATAAAGATTAATTGGCATTTTACACAAAATCAAAGGTAAAAAATAGTTTTCAAATAACAAATAGATTTGATAATTCAAAGTAGTGTAGGGATATTTTTGATATTTTCCAAAAAATTTAGGGATATAATTGATGTTTTTTTTTAAAAAATAGAGTATTTTTAGTAATCCAAATCTTTGAGGTATGTATTTGTTGTTTTCAAAGAATTGAGGGGCTACTTCTATATTTTTTCATAAATGAATTGTGGTACCTCAAACAATATAAGGTTGTACTTTTTGTTTAGACTTTTATCAAATAAGTGAAGTTATATCCAAAAGTGTGCAAACTAACAAAAACTAATGATTTTCTGTTGTTTAGGTCATGTTTTTAGTAGACTTTCAAAATCTATTAAGTTCAAAGTATAACAAATTGTGAAAAGTGAAGAAAAAAAACATTCACTACACAATAGAAATTGTAAAAGATTCTAAGTTTTTTTTGAAAGATTCTTTTGTTTTTTAAATTTTAAAATTATTTCAATAAAGTCCAAAAGGATGTTAAAAAGATTCCAAAAACAATCCAAAAATATTCTAAAAGTTTTTCTACATATAAAGGATTTTAAATTATTTTAATGAATTTCAAGAAGATTCTAGAAAACTCTAAATGATTTTAGAAGAGATTCTAAAAGATTTGATTTTTATAAAAAAATTGGAGTATTTCCAATGATTTCCAAAAATATTTCAAAAGATTCTTAAAGATTCTAAAAGATTTTAAAAAACAGTTTAAAAGATTCTCAGAAATTCCATAAAGATTCAAAAGGATTCCATAAAGATTCCAAGCACTTGCAAAGATTCTCAAAGACTCTCAAAGGTTCTCAAAGATTCCAATAAGATTTTCAAAGATTCTCAAAGATTGTTAAAGATTTCAAAATCATTCTCAAAGATTGCAAAGATTCCAATAAGAATCTCAAAGATTCCAATAATGTTCTCACAGATTCTCATAGATTTCAAGAAGATTTTCAAAGATTTTGGATAGATTCTCTAAGATTCTTAAAGATTAAAGAAAGATTGTCAAATATTCCAAAAGATTCCAAAGAGATTCCAAAAAGCTTCCAGTTTATTTGATTTAGTCAATATTGTTTAAATTACAAAATGTAAATAGTTTTTTTCAAAATTTTGTAAAATTACTCAAATAGTGTGTGCAAGTATTCAAAACAACAAGAAGTTGTTGATTTTTTGTTGTTTTGGATGGAGTTTTCTACGAGTGGTTGTTTTTGGAATCTTTTTAGAATCTTCCAAAACTTCATTGAAATCTAATGAATAAAAAAAGAAATTGGAATCTTTCAAATTCTTTAGAATCCTCTAGAGCTTTTGTTGTATATCAAATGTTTTTTTTTTCTCTTTTCACAATTTGATATTTTTTGTAATTAGTAGACTTTAAAGTGTACTAATCAAATGCATGTTATTGCAAACTTGTTTTTTTGTTGTTGTTTGGGCTATGTTAATTGAGTTCACTTTGTTGTTGAGATCAATAGATTGTTGTTTAGACTAATACATTTTTGTATAAGTCAACAATAAAGTGAACCTAATGAACACAATCAAATTAATAGAGAGACTCAAGTTTCTATTAGTGATGACCAAAACAACAAAAAATCAATAGTTTCTTGTTGATTTTGGACACTTTTGGACACCACTCAACTAGTTCAATAAAATTTCATACAGAACATACAACAATTTATTGTATTACGCTCCACAGTTTCTTCATGAAAAAATATACAAAATTGCACCTCCATAATTTGAAAACATGTAATACATCCTTGAAAGATTTAAATTCTCAAAAACATCCTTGGCTTTTTAGTAAAATATTAATTATATCCATTATATTTTGGGTAAATATCAAAAATGCTCCTCAACTATTTTGAATTATCAAATACATCCTTTTGTTATTTGAATAATATTAATTACCTTCGGTTCTATGTAAAAATGCTAGCTAATCTTTATTCTTGGATTTTGAGAATACCATGAATATCCTTACTTTTTCCGTGCCTTTTTCTTGCAATTCTATCTTAAATTTAAAAAAAACAACAACCAAATGCACTATGCAATTGATGGAGTTAAATTGCTCTAAAACTAAAACATTTTTAACATACGTGCTTGATTTACATGGAATATTGATCATAGAGCTACATACTTTGACAAGTTTTATAATTCAACACTAGTAGTTTAATACATCCTAATTTTAGAAGTGAAGACGAGAATGTGGGATGTGTACAATAGTAATTGTTATACTCAAGTATGTACTATGTTCCAATATCAAATTAGACTTATTAAATGAAAAAAAATTCCTAGTCAAATGTAATTGGAAATTCAAAAAACCACGCTCTAGCAAATTACTTTATAGTCAACTTGCACACCATTGTCATTCATATATACCATAAATTGTAGAAAAAGGAATTTTAAAACCTTACTAGAGTACTAACAAGTCATTCATTACATTGGGAAAATGTGACATTTTTGGACTTGGATTTTGCATTTTCTAAAGATTATTCATTGAATATATATGTATTATTGAAATAAATTTTGAAGTCCCAAAATCTCATTTTTCCCAATTTCATGCAAGCACATGTTACTTTCTCTAGATGCAAGTATCACCTTTCTAAAAGGTAATTTTTTTTAGGATTCTAATTAGAAAGTTTATTCCTTTTTATAATCCAAGCAGATTTGTGTGGTGTTATAGATGCCTATTATTATTTACAAGGTACAGCATTGTACAAATCAAATACAAAGGGGACTTTCCTAAGACATGGAATTTGTGTTACGTTTAAAAACTTGCATGATTTTTTGGATATCTTTGTGTCACCCAATAAATAAAAGTATGGTGTGATTTGAAATAACATCAGGACACATTTGTATTGCATGCTAAAAGCAAGATGAGGAACATCCTGAATCTTATCTATACATGCATTGTAAGGTTTTGATAACATTGAAGCAAATCTCCTCGCCAAGTGATGTTTTGTGTTGATGTTTATGCAGTTCTTTTTATTTGTACGTTGGATTCAGTACAAAGTTGGATGAAATCTATTTCAATTTTGGAAAAGTTTTATTCAAATTTGGATCAAGTTTGAACCAAAGTTGGTTGCTTACAAGAAATAAAAATGCTATTATTAAATCGATGGGTTTCTCTTAGTATAAACCTTTTACCATGATTTATTACAAACCACTCCAATCTCTGTTGCCATGCACTACATTCTATTATCTTCTAATGCATGTTGTTTTGTTGAATTGTTTTTTGATATATTAGTCCAACTAGCATTATTTAATCAAGATGTTTGTGTTGTTGTCTACGGTGTAGATTTTTTAGCTAAATCAAGATTGCATATTCTTATTGATTTCTTTTTGAGGAAGTATTGGATTGATAAGCCCCGTAGATTTTGCACTCTTTTTGCCACAACGTTCTTACAATCTTCTCTCTAAAGCTTTTCCAAAACAAACACAAACTACAATATTTTTCATATTCCTTCACATGTGTTGTACACACCCATGTTTACAATGTACACTATATAACCCAAAGTAGAAAACTCTAGGCTTCATTAGGTGAGCACCAACCACTAGAAGTAACACTTGAATTCTCAAAAGAATATGATGCTGGTATCCACCAATCCAAATAGGAAAACTCAAGTGCAGCTTGTGACAAATTCCACGTTTTGGTTGCTTTTTATTATTCATAACTATTGACAAAATAATTTGAAACTTAATCTTTATATTTCTGTAGTTAGGAACTATGTAAAAATATTGTGATGCATTTTTATACTGGTACATTTATGATAGCATGAAAAATATCTTTATAAAAGCTTTGATGAAGAGGTCAACAATGTAGTGGCAAAGTACTAAATCAAAAGAGAGAAATAAAAATTGCTTCAAGACATGAGTCATTAGATTTTCTTTAAGGAAAAATTATTCAATTTTACTTACATTTCAAAGTAGTATTGATATGTATATCACAATTAACTTGGTTCTTTATGCACTTACGTCATCACGGTTATGTGTGCAATTACCCTATATCACAACTTGTATATATATAAATATAAAAATATTAAAAAATATATATATATATATATATATATATATATATTTATATATTTATATACATATACACATACATACATGTATAAATATGTATAAATAAATAAATATTTATTTATTCATAATCTTTGCTCAAGTTGGACATAAGTGGGTAATGCAACATTTAGCTTTAGAGAAAACAAATATGTTAAAATACAATTGGAATGTGAGATTGATTCACAGAGATTTTGCTCCTTCAATTACACCAAGAATTGTAATTGCAGTGATTATAATGTTATTATTATAGATACTGGTGAAGGGTGCTGGGAGATTTGTTTGGATTTTAGTTCATGGTTGGATGATGTTTGCTATTGTATATTTGGTTCATAATGTATTGCGTCAATTTCCATAAGAAATTCCAGAAAAGGAATTTGAAAAATGACACAATTGGAGGGCACCCAATATTCTATAGGTAAAACATATTTTGTTAATCAAACTTACAGCCAAGAAATTAAGAAGGTTCTACAAAAAGGGACTTCAACTTCCACTAGAAAACTATAGAAGTTTCTAAAATAGGGCACAAAGTCAGCAAGGGCCAGGCTTCCATTTAGTAGTATAGATTAAAATTATCTCATACACATAGTTTGGCTTTTATTCAATTAAATCAAACTTGAATAATCTCTAACATTGCATATGACTAACTTTATATTATTTTGTTGGATAATCATGCTCATTGTTACCTCTTCACAGTAGATTGTGCAAAAATCTCCAAATATACAACATCCTCCATGTCTTTGAATATGTCAAAATAAATTATCTATGGCTTTACAAGCAAATCACAGGAAGCACTTCTCTAAATTTTTGGGCAACTTAAAAGATCCAAGAAATGACACCAAAATCCATGTCAAGTTTACGCCGTATTGTCTAGAAGTGCCATACTAAAAAAATCTCTGTACCCAATCCCTATTTTGATTGGAAATTTATGCATTTAAATGAAAGATCCGAACATACTTAATTATGAATAAATTTTAATTGAGTAGACTTTTGAAGTGCCTAGCCAAGCCTAGACTTTCTTCAAAACAAAGGCGGTACTGAACCCCAAATTTCAAAAGTGGACCCATTAGTACTTGTCTATTCTGCAAGAAAATTCTTCTTACCCCTAAACCATAGATAAATTTAAAGAAAAAGTCATAGCAAATATTTACAAAGAACTCAAAATTCAAATGAAAAGTTTTCCCTCTTGGAATAGCTTTCGCCAAGTTTTATCATTTGAAATTCAATGGTAAGAATCATGGAACCTTTGTCTTCCAATCTTGACCTTGAGAGCAATACTTATGGCCCTCAAGTGACCAGGTACTGAATTTTTTCACTGTACTTTGCTTTCCGCCTTTTCTCCCTTTTTTTTGTTTATTCCACCTTTTCCTTCTTTACTTCCATATTTGCCTTATTAAGTTTTATTCCTCATTCTTTGTTGTCTTCACATTTCCCTATTCTTATTTTGTACCCCCTTTGTATGTTCCTATTAAAGTCACTCATTGACCATACACAATCCAAGCAATGACTTACAGGATTAGCTGAAGTGACTAAATATCATTGCTAAGTATTACAATTTTCACAACTTTAATAAAAATGAGATACTTACATGGCTTTTGTTCTATCCAAACACCAAAAAAATGTATGAATTTTATTATTGATTGTAGACAAAAGTTTTGCCCATTCTATATCTATTTCCTTCTTTGAATCCCAATTTGATAGAGTGACTTAACGCTTAAAGAACCAAGTGGTTCCTTAGGGGCCAAGTAGGATTTTGGGGATGTGCTTACAACTAAAATACTATATGCAATTTTTTAGAACTTTCACAGAAGACTAGGAATATAATATGTGGATGGACATCTTTTTTTTTCTTCATTCCAACATTTAGTGAAGAAATTATTCATGAATAACTAAAAAACAAGGGAGATTGGGGTTGCTCAAAACAAACAAGCAAAATTGCATGTTTTTAAAATATAAATTTGAAATTGGTACTTTAGATTTATATGTATGTGGGAAACTTTAAATCATTAAATTTTGATTGACAAAACAAAACTGATGGAAAGTTATAGTTTGTGGTTTAGGATTGGGACTCCCAAACCTCCATTCATTTTGCCCCTTGCTAAATTTGGTGCATTAAAATTTTGAACTCTTTGTGTCTTTCTTTTCTAACTTTTTTTTTTCCAAAAGATAGTAGAATATGATTCATTGGTTTTCACCATCTGGATCACAATATTTCAAATTTTGGAATTTTACATATATCCTACAATTTTGCCAAGTGTTCATATAAACTTTTTGACCTTATGGCATTGTACAATTTCACAGAGTATGATTCACACCTCCAATTCACTTTGAAAATTCTCCCACACTTACCTATCTTGGTCTAGGACATGGAAAAAATAGGCGACAATGTTGCATGGAGGAATGTTTTTGACTTAAATGTTGTCATAACATTTTGAAATTATTAGGGAGCAAGGAATAAATCCTTTTTTTTCACTTTAGATGTCAGTATCTCAATCCTTTACGTCTAAAACAAGCTGGTTTTGTTTCTAAAAATAATTTTCATGGTCTAGGACATGATTCTAAGATTGGATTTCCAAGAAAAACAATTTTTCCTAGCTTTTTACTCAATCCCCAAAAAATATTAGTTTTGAGTGACTGTCACATCAAAAAGGGCATAGGCCTAGAGGGGTATAATCACTTGGCCCCTTCCCCCAAAAAAAACTCCCACTTAAAAAAATCGCACTTAATCTTCCATGTACTATATTGTTTTATTTATTAAATTAAGCATATACCTTAGTTTTCACAAAACATCCTTCTTAAAAAAAGCAAAACTCATTGCCATCTTGGCCATTTGCATTGCAGGAAAAACTAAAGGAATGTCTTCCACTTCACAAAGTGGCAAACACTGAAATGTGGTTCATTTTGGAATTATGTGTCTTACTTGAAGACTTAAGTACATGTACACTTACCAATAGGGGAGGGATTAAGACATAATTACCCTAAACACGCTGTAGGAGTGGTCAACCTAAGAACTGGGTGGCCAAGTAGCCATCATTGCAGCCGCCAATTGCTAATTTGCTCAAATCTGCACGTAGCGGTGGGTAATTATCATTGCGCACAACCACGCTGGCAGGCCATCACAGTGCAGGCCCGCTCAAGAGAAGTTTGGTTGCACATAGTCATTACGTGATTGCAATAACACCTCTTGGCGCAATTGCGAGTGGCGGAACTGAGAGCGATGGGTATGCAAAGTACAATGCATTATTGTTGTGATTCCTACAAGCATTGAACTGGTTGTTGCTTAGTGCGTAAAGAGAGATTTGAAATTTTCAAGCCTCTCGGAGATGCACTTGGAAGCAAATGTAGGAGGACTTAGGGGATTAGAACTTTGAAAACCTTGTAGCTAGACATACCTGCAGGAGGTGAGGTGCTAGTCAATTGTGGAGGGGAGATCAACCGCAACAAAGTTGGGGTGCAACAAATATAATTCTTGCACAATCAAGGGCCCGCTTTTTTTCCTGTGGCTTGGCAGATGCTGCCAAAGTAGCTAGTGAGGGCACGGCACAACGCTTACAGGTTAGCAGGGAATGTATCCCCTTTTGCATGGGTTGGCGGGAGATGAGTTGAGGGATGTGGAAGTCCATTTTGTCAACGAATTGCGTGATGCATTGAGCAAGTGGTTTTTGAAGAATATGTCACTGGATTTGGCAATGAGCATAGCTTAATTGGTTCCAAGTTTCAGTTGCTGCTAGTGTACAATTATGAGGTTTACATGAAAGATTGTGCACCAAAAGGAGGTTCATTGCCGTCTCCATTGTCTATCCCCCGCTTTGGAATCAAAAGCCACTTGAAATATGTCAATTCCATTTTAGTTTCAAATCTTTGCTAAGTAAGTTTGTTGCAGTAGCTGATGTCATAGTACCTTTGAAAATTTTGCTCATTTCAAGACCTTAAACAAACACGTAATTTTCAATGGATTGGTTTTTGTTACCATGAACATTGTGCCTAGTTTATGCGTGATAGGTTTAGGGTTGGCGTGACCCTCTTGTGATTCATTTCCAGGAGTTGGTGCTATATCAAATTTAGTGAAGACGGCCCTCTGTTTGAATTGATTGAGCACGGTGTGAAACGTTACTTGTCTAAATTTCAATGCGGGAATGTGGAAATGGGTCACAATTACATCCTTGAATAAACCATTCATTGATTTCATACAATTCACGTACTTAGCGCACTGTCACTCTAAATTCAAGGGTGTGTCTGTATTAGAGTTGTAGACCACGGGAATGTAGGGGGGGTGTGTATTTCTCTCCATGGTAATCTTAGAATATCAAAGTTATTTATACGGTAATATGTATATTATAAAATGGTAAAATAAAATGAAGTAAAATAAACTTATTTGGATGGACTAGGTGACTGTCAGTTTTTTAGCGACACCTTTGTCAGTCTCAAACAAACGGTGAGGTTAGGTTGCTGACTAAGTAGAGAGTGATCAGATGAGAGGGAAGGATCCACTTTGTACTTTGTAGGTGTTGAAACAATCAATTGAGTTCTTCTTTTGAGGGGGTGAATTTGCTAAGTTGATCCAGTCATAAACCTGACCATACATTGACGTTTGCGGGTCAGACTAGTTTCTTTGTTAGAATGGCTGTTCTTGCCAATCAAATCTATAGGGAAGAATTTGCTTGTTGAAAAGAAGTGTTGCTAGAGTTGTGGCAAATTGGGAAGACAAGATCTATTTGCAAAACAAATAGTTACTGGAACGCTCAAGGCAGGTAGTTTTGGTGTGAAGACCATCGCATGTGAAGAGCCTGAAGAAAAACTCCTTTGATTGGTGTCTATTAGCCTATCAGGTATTATTGAGTAGTCTTGATGAGCATGTGCAACTTTGAATTGGTATTTGAATGTAGGAATATCTTGCTAGGCAAAACATTGACAAGCTACTAATGAGCAATTATTTGTTAGGATGTCCCTCTTGAACAAAACATGCATACGTGCAATGCTACGGTTGTATGCTTGGTACATGTAAAGATGAGCGGACAACGCCATGTGTGAAATCACAACGTTCATGTAGTAACTATAAGGGCAAGCTAACAATGTTGTCAAGAATACATGACAATCTGGTAGCAACTGTGAGGATAGGGATAGAATGTTGTCTATGAATTCTTGACCATTGCAAAGCAATGGTGAGGAATGCAGGACAATGTTGTCCATGAATTCTTGATGGTTGCGTGGCTAGATTAGGATGTCTGACAAATTTTTGTCTTTACAAATCCCATTGTGAGCAAACAAAGTTTAGTTTGAAGGAACAGATGATGAGAGCAAGATTGTTGTTGCACGGTTCCCAACAGGCCTAACACTGTTAGAACTGTGACCTGTCCGCCATGCAAGTGAAGCAAACAACGCTGATAATTGGACCAAGCATTTCTCTGGTGCAGGTGATGGCAATGAAGTCAACAAAAGAGATTAGTTTTTCCTCTTGATTTTAGTGTTCATCAAACTATTTGTATTTATTGTAGACAAGGTACCTATAAACCCTAATATCCTAAATGATTATTTTGGAACCAGGCTACCGCGGAGAAATGTATCAAGCTACAAGGCAATTTGGTCAAATATTACAGGCAAGCCCCTGACGCAGCAGGGCAATGGATGAATTTGCATCCCAAGGAGAAGATTTGGTATCCTTGCAAAATAGCGGGCGCCCATCATTGGTTGATCAAGGTGGAACTCAGTACCAAGAACTGTTATTGCAGCTTCAAATTGAGGCCAATGGTGGTGCCACCAGAAGGAAACGAAGATGATGAGGACCCAGAACTTCTGGCCATAAACTGCCTCATGGTCATGAACATTTGGGCAAAGAGGCCCACGGTTGTTTTAGACGTGCGCAATGCCACAGGCGCCAAGGCGAGCATCATGTTGGACATGGCCGTTGACCCCTTTATGCGCACAAATTTAATGGACAGCATTACTACCATAGAAGAGGGCATGACAAGCTTTGGAGTTCTTGGTAATTCTGCTAACGAATGGCGTGTTGGATGTAAGAAAAATGCTACCCAACTAGGAGCCACTCTTTGTGTTTTGCTTGACATAATCGCATTTATGAATGGAAGATTAACAAAGGATCCAAAGGCTGATGCTAGGGTGAGAGCACCTAAACCACCACCCACGGTTGCGCAATCAATTGATGTTGCCATGTCTTCAAAGCATACGCTTGTTCCTTCCGCAAGGACCTTGGTGGGCACAACTTCTTCCAATGCTGGTGATGTGACTGCTGCGGACTCAATCACTTTTGGCATGCAACCACCACTAGGTCGAGGAACTAGGCAAAGCATGCAAGGCAAATGCAAATTGCCGTTCACCACTGGGTTGACAAGGACAGCTTGACCACCAAAATTCAAAGCGCCAGCTATCGTGACTGCGCAGGTGCCAGTAGTGTCTCCAGCAACACCTCGAGAGCCACAACAAAGCAGCGCATCAATACTAGCCCGCCCTGCATCGACGACTCCAAGTGTCCCGTCACGGAACGCGGCTGCAGAAGCGCGTCTAGTCGGGCAGCGGGTTGCGCAACCAGCAAAAGATTACGGTACAAAGCGTAAGAAGTTTGTCTTGTAAAAGCTGGCAAAGGATCCTTAGCACCTCCTCCATGCTCATCTGTTGAGCAACCCCGGAAGACATTGCCAACGACCGCAGCGGTGCCCGTAGACTTTTCTACAGCGCAAGCAGCAAATCTTGGAGGTAGTAGAGGTGTTGTTGGCGATGGGATTCCGACAAGAATGCCAAGCTTATCCACAGAGGAAGCACCAAGTTGCAACAAAGGAGCCATTGCTGAAGCAGTTAACGATGGAATAGTAACAAAGGGACGCATTTGTGGAGCTGAGGATGAGACAAGCGACAAGGCTAAAGCTAGTAGTGGTGGTAGCACGGAGGAGATCACTATATGTCCCAAGATTGTGAGGTACGGATCATCCGCAAGGAAACGTGCTTTGTGGCCCTAGAAAGAGGTAGTAGACAACAAAGACGATGAGGAGGAAGACAAGGAGGACAACAAAGACTAGCTAGTAGTGTTGGCTGGCCAGGCTGGTGCAATCAGAAATGATGAAGAAAATTTCCAGGACGAGGACAAGCCAGTGCCAACAACAAACTAGCTTTGCGCGGTTGTCAACAATGATGAAGATTTGGAGGATGAGGACAAGGACAAGGAAGAAGAGTTGGAGGACAAAGACAAGGAAGAAGACTTGGACGACAAAGAAGGTGACCGCGCCGATGGAGAAGAACCAACTTTGGGGCGCCCTAGACAGCAAAATTCACATCATAAATTTTGTGCTCTCTAGCTCCGCCAAGAGAAATTATTAATGCAGCACCCCATTCCAAAGGGCTAGTTTTTTGAGGGCGAGGATCATGCCACCCTCTTGAAGCAAAGGGATGCTGCCCGCAAGGCATTCAAGGACTTATACCTTTATGGATTTGACAAAGCATTTGACATAGTAATGTCAAAGCTAACTATTGCATATGCTTTTGAGAAGTGTTGTCTCATACACCCAAAGCATGTCCTATACTTGAAATAATTGTTGGGATTCAATTTTAGGATGGCAAAATCCAAGCTGACAGTGATGCCCATTGGGGGGAGGCCTCAAATTGTCGATGGGATTCTAGTAGTACCAAAGAAGTTCATAATCATCTATGGTCAACACACTTACCAGGCGATGGTTGAGATTCTTGTGGACAACAATGTATGGCAATTGTTGAAGGCAAGATATCTAAAATTCAAATGCCATATTGTATACTCAAACGACAATAGTTGTCTCTTGGAGCATTCTCAACATCCGAACGCTCAGAGCTTGTTAACACTTGCATTGCCCAATCCGACGCTGTACCTCCAACATGCACAAGAAATCTGGGTGGGTATGGGTTGCTCACCTTCAACTCGCATTTGCAAAGTAAATAAAAAGATCGACTAGAAAGTTGCAAAATGGAATGTGAGTACTTTCTCAAAGTTTGTCAAGTGTATCTCCATCACTTGAGATGATATTGATGTCGCCAGCTTTGTATGGTTGGCTTTCCAGTTGTTTTATTTGTTTGTTGAGGTCCGGCTCCAAGCAAGGGATACAATGTCGTCTCTGGTTTTCAAATGGTTGTCATGATAACACTAAGTTCTGCGCGTTATTGTTATGCACGTAACCGTCGATTTTGCTATATATACTTGGTCCAAAGAGTTTAGGATTTAGGGTATGATTTGGGCTTTGGTATGCAAGTCTTCAAGCAAATGATGCTGAATGTGTTCTTGCAAGCAAATAGGAAGACTCTTAAAAGGCAAGAAATGTAGAGGAAGCCATGTCTAGTTACAGCCATGGAGCAAGTCTGGCTCACATGGTTGGATGTTTTTGTGGCGCATACTGAAGGACGGCTGTTCAACCCCAACACGGGAAGCTTCTATCGGGAGGTGATAGACAAAAAGGCAAAGAAATTTATGTCCCAAGCATGGAGATCAAACACCTTCAAAGTAACATTAGACTTGGATGACAACACTATGCTCAAGTGCGCAAAGAAATCTTAGCAGGCTATGCCACTGAGAAAGAGGACAACTCACGTTGGGAAAAGGGTCCCCCAAAGATATACATTGGTAAGCTAGGAAATTATGCTTCTAATGTAAGCTTGAAGGGTAGGACAAACAAGAGAAGGTGGAAGAAATACCTAGTGAAGTTCATGGACAAATACTTGGACAACCTGAAGGATCTCCTCGTCACCAAAATTGGCGCTGTGCGATAGGACCATTGGAAGAAGCTGAAAGAGGAGGTTAAATTCAATGCATTGCACATGACAGAGTTACTAAAGCGTGCGGGGACAAAGTTTTTGGCCCAGTCCAACCGTGTAGTATTGAAGAAGGAGAAATTGCCATTGCTAGATGAGTTTGCAACGGAGATGATACAAATATTATGCTAGGCACCCTCTAAAGTGCAAGTTCGACCACCAATATTGGCTATGTACAGAGAATGGGGACAGCATATGCAGCAGGCATTCTACTGCAAGTCTGCTTTCTCAAAGGACTTTGTGCTTGTGCAAGTGCCCATTGCCCCAGATGACTCAATATGTGGAGGTATTATGGACTTGTGGAACGTTGTACCCTTGGTGGACGACAGTGGTGACAGAATGAGTACGTTGCCATGGCGGATGTGATTTCAAACGTTAATTGTTGAGGGTGGAGGGTCCTAACTATCCCTATGGTCAATGCCACAATGGATGGTCATTTATCATATGGAAGATGAGAAGAAGTTCAAAGCAATCAAGAACAGGTTCTTCATTAATTAGAGTGTCTCCTTAGCTGGTACATCCTTGAGATTGTCGAGAGAAATTTGAAAGGCTCTACCTTCAGGGCTGCTCACGAGGGAGGCGCGTCAGTGGCCATCCTCTCTTCTCAGTTGGCGGATAAGCGCGTGAGGTGGCCCTTAGTACTTGAAACATGGGATCCTTGGTTTGGTAGCTTGGAGGCGTATTGAATAGAGGCAAGTGTCGATGCAACCAATGAAGAACTTTCAAGGGAGACCTACATGCGCTTCATCAGTCAAGTTGCAAAGGAAGACTCAACCTTGTGCACTCTACTGGCTGGCCAAAAATCAATGATATGTGGCACAATACAAATTTGCACTCTAATCCTTTGTCAATCATTCTTAGCATCTTAGATTAGGTAAGAGTATTAAGGTCATTTGACATAATGGTGAATGAATGAGATCTTGTCTATAGAAATTCTAGAGACCATATTGTGTGTGGGGACATCATGGTTGACCATCATTGTACAGTTGAATCTTGCTTTATTCACTTTAGAGTCCTATATTACAAGAAAATAACGTGTTTGTTTCACTACGAGCAGATGTTTGATCTGCAGACAGTGTCGTTAGTGTTGCCATTGAAGGACAAGCCGGCAAAATTGCTATTCGCTTATGTCACCAAAACGCACCGGCTCAAAAGCCAGTTACAATTGCACTTGTTTGATCCTAGCATGCAGACAAACAACAAGCTCTTGGATGAACTTCAGACAACGGTGAAACAACAAATATGCAAACATGCAAAGTACAGAGCACAACAACTACAGCGGGTCCTTTGGGTAGATCTCCCGCCGTTGAAGAGGTAGCACATGAAGGGAGGCCTAGTCTTGTTGCGTAGGACATAATTTTCAGCAGCTCTAATTAGCCAATGCCCAAGGCGATAGATACATAGCTTGTACCCAATGAATTAAACTATATTCGTACACAACTGCAATTGGATCTTGGCTCCATTGAGCTAGACATAACAAGACGTGACGTTGTGACCAGGAATCCTGATCCAATCCCTTTTGGGATTAGGAACCACAAAGGTTATGAAAGAAGCCCTAGTGTTCAGCAAGACGGGGATGAAGAGGATATACTTCCACTTGCACAAACTTGTCTAAGCATCTCCTTGAGTAACAAAATGCAAGGGAACCATTTCAAAAGATGGGGTTGATACAAGATGTGAATAGGTCCATACTAGGCGAGGTGTTTGACCTCACTCCGAGCGACCTTTCTTTTAGAAATGTTCAGTCTGACAATGACGGCTGTGCATCAACGCCAATGGAATTGGGTGACAACAATATTGAGCGAGAAGATGATGGGAATGACAAGTTAGTAGTGTCCACCTCAATAGAGAGACTCACAATTAGACATTACTTCTTCACTCTGCCAGAAAGTGACAAGACCAAGAGAATTTTCATAGAGGAGGACGTTCCATTTGGAGTGCACTCAAAGATAGAGAGAGGAAGAAGTCCTCAGAAATTGCCTAGTCATAGAAGTTGCAAGTCCAAGAGCCCTTCTCTTGAGATTGTGAGTGAACACCCTCTGAAGCGTTGTTGAGCTCATCATCTAAAAATGGGTGTTTAAATAGTGAGGTTGTTGCTATTGGGAGAGGTCTCAAGGGTAGCTATGGCGAAGGAGCTGTTGTAGTCAACGCAGGAGTGTGTAGATACTCCACAGACCAAAATAGAGGCCGAGCAGGCGCAGCCTGTAGAGGAGGTCCTAGCAAGCATGGTTAGGGAGACAAAGGTGGTTGCATTGAAGGAGGTTCTGGCAAGAGAGCTGCAAGTTGCGGAGGAGGTCTCGACAAGTGGGATTAGGGTCGCTGAGGTGCTTGCATCATAGGAGGCTTCCATGATGGAGCTGCAGGTAGCGAGGGGTGATTTGTCTTAGCAAATTCCGACGAGCAGACAAAGGTCTGCGCACGTGGGAGCGCTGGATGAGGCTACGGCGGGCGGGGTTGGGGCCATGTAGGTGGATCTGTCAAAGAAGGCTCCAGCAAGCGAGGTTGCAACCACAATAATCAACCTTTTAGAGGAGAGCTAGGCGAGCGTAATTCAAATTGGGGAGGTAAATGTGATAGAGATCCCAGCAGCAAGGATTGAAGTTGTGGAGGAAGACAATTCAAGAGGAGCTCCAGCGGACGAGGCCCAGCCCATGGAAGTGGATGCGACTGAAGTCTTGGCGCCAAAGATTCAAGACGGAGAAGGGGCAGTGTCTAATGAGTAAGTAATTCACCACTTGACGGCCAAAGTGCAAGTCGAGAGAGGCCTTGCAATGGTAGCATAAGGCGCCAAAGTACTTACAACGCGGATTGAGGTTGCTGAGGTGCAAGTGCGTGTGTTATTGGCAGCAATAGTGATGCACATAGGGATAGTAGTGAAGGTCGAGAAGGGGCCTGGACTAGGAATTGGCTGGCGTAACACGCCAGAGGACTCCACTGGCCTCAACAACGTTGATGACTACCTGCCGAAGGATGATTCTTCCTTGCAAAAGCAAACAAACAACTTGAAGCCATTAGCCTTCAACGGGCACATGGAACTCCTAACATAAAAACTCCAACAAAAGAACAAAGAGAGAGAGCGGCAAATGAAGAGTATATTAGAAGCAGCAAAGAAGAGCATCAAAGATAACAACAAAAACAGTGCAAAGAAGGATGAACTAATCAAGTAGCAGAAATTGGAACTTGAGCGCCAAAAGGAAGAATTTTGGAGGGAAATGTAGCAGAAGGTGCAAATACTAGTTCAATAGGCAATGGCTAGTATGCTAGAGAAATCCGGGCAAGTGAACTAGGAAACGGATGTACCAGCGGACGTCCAAATGGAATCAACGCATGGTTTGCCAAAGAAACCAGTATATACTCTTGCTTGTATAGTTGGCGATGCTTTGCAAACAACGGCATTGGAAGTGACTAGCTCCGCTTCTAACCAGCTAGGGTTCATGCAACCCACCGAGGATCATATGAATGTAGAGATACTCGTTCTATTAACTCAAGTGAGAATACTAGACTAAAACATGTATTTGCATATTTGTTTCCAAATTCTAAAGTTGATGGATGATTTTGAAATAATTTCATGACATCAATCTTGATATTGCAGGACTCCATTCATTGTCAGAGAATGGAGGTACTGAGACCCAATGGCATGGGGCTGCATCTAGAGCCATTGTTGCTGTCCCTAGAGACGTAGAGGTAGGCGCCAAACTTAGCTCAAAATAACATGTTTTTATTACATGGAAGGCTTTCCATCCAATAGAAGACATTGCATGCAAAATAGGGCGTGACAATACTTTGTAGCTATTGCATAGCAACAAACCAAAATTAAACATCTTCTTTTAGGGATAGGGTGCAATTTTGAGGCAATAGCAATTTTAGAAATTGGAATAGAGGCCATGTCGCTACGGAATCTACATTGACTCACAAAATTGAGTCAATGGTTGGATGTTTTTTATTAAATATGCAATATTAGCACATGGAGTGAATAATCCAACATGTGAAAAAATTTAGAAAGTAGAAGTTTTCTTGATTATTCACATAGAAATTAAAAACAAAATACACATAACATATGGAAACACTAAATTTTGAAAATAAACCCCTCACTAACTCAATTTTGGACGTGTGTGTCTATACAGACTCAAAAATCAATTCACTTGCCCCTATGCATAATGAATTGCTTGCATCTTTTGTGGCATGCTCTCATAAAGGTTCTCACACTCACTAGAAGTAATAGAATGAAAAATCTAAAACCTACGCTTGCACAATTTTAAAAGATCCTTTGGACATGTGGATTAACAATTGAGCTTCCGTTTTAGTATTGCCCATGCATGTTTTATTGGGTTTAGGTCAGGTGATTGAGCATGTCACTTTAGAACATTGAAAAGTTGTTTAAATAATACTCTTTCATTGTTTTTATTGTACGTTTTGGATTGTTGTCATTTTGAAAAATGATTCAAGATGCATCTATGCCATACTTTGAACAAACATCATAAGGAGATTAGTCTCTAATACCCTAGGACAGACATATTGATTTATTGTACCTTTTATCTTGCTAACCATACCAAATCTAATTGCACTTATGCAATCCCAAACTGTTGTATGACCTTTTCCATGTTTCACACCTTTCTTCATTGTTCAATCTATAAAATCCTCTTTGTCTCAATTCCAACAATAGTAACAACCATCTAAGCAAAATAGATATATTTAAGTCTCATCTCAAGAAATTACTTACTTCCAATCTGCAATAGTCTAATTTTCAAGAGACTTGGCAAAACTTAAACAAACTTAAGTATATATATATATATATATATATATGTATATATGTGTGTGTATATATATATATATATATATATATATATATATATAGATATTTATATATATTAATAGGTTTTTTCTTCTTCACATAAACCCTTAAACTTGCAAATTCAATGCACATTGCATTGTCTAAACACTCATTTCATTGTTATATTGTTGCCTAACTAATTTGAATGGTTTTGGAGCAATAATAAATCTTGTATGTGTCATTATTGTCACACATATCCTCCCTAAGTGATTTAAAATTCTAGTTGATTATCCTTCTACAAATATTTTAGTACAAAAAGATGTTTCTTTTGGATTCTCTCAATGATATTACATTGTTTTCATTTATTTTAAGCAATGGCCTTATCATGTTATGGAACCATTAAAAGTGCAATATACTATTAGAAAAGGAATAGAAACATTCTTTCCTAGTTATAACATTCACAACTAAATTTAAGTTCAATGACATATTGGCAATATAAAGAGGAGATGGAGATATAGACATGCAAGACCAAAAGCAAGTTAATTAGTCACTCTCCTTTGAAATGAAATATCTCAATCACCCTTGCAAATTTTTCATTGAGGTTTCCTTATATTAGTAGGTACTTGGATACCTTTAATCTACTTTTTATGACACTTGAAAATAGTTATTAATGCACTTGATATGACATATTATATTAAGTAACAATAAACATTGATTCAGTTTTGTGAGTCACTGTAGATATGTTCTAGCACATTGTTTTAAATAGTATGGCATGGATACATGATTGAACATGTCTTTGATGTTAATGATGTGTATTGCACTTGAATTTGAGGAGTAAATCTTCCAATTGTTGTGCATGATTGTCTATATTTCTACGTATTAGTATATGATGATTGTTGTTCCATGGTATGGATCAGCCCTCATGTCCAACTCCAACGCTTAGATGCAACATAAAACACACCATATCATGTCTGTGCCCCATTCAACAAAAGAGAAGTTACTTGTAATCAACATCAATGGTGTGTTATGCAAAATAGAGCATCCAAATGCAATTGCAATGCCGGGAGGATCTTGGAAAGTGGCAAATCGCATCGTCTCAAAGCGCCCTAGCCTTTTTGAGTTCTTAGCAAAAGTGTTTGCCCATTTTCACATAATTATTTGTAGTATGGAAGATTGAAGAACAAAAGCTATCTTGGACCATCTATTAGGCCGTGGAATGATAACACTAGACGTGAAAGGCCAAAGATTGTATACACAAGTTTTGGATAGTCACAAGCGACCACTAACATATCCCCTCAATTCAAGGAAGCCCATATTGTTCAAGAGCCTCATAGAAGAATTATGGCATAAAAGATTCAATTTTGAACAAGATTTAGGATTTAGACCTTCACCGTCAAACACGCTCATTGTTGACAACACTCCAAAGAAGGTCTTCTTGAACCCTATTTAAAATATAGTAATACTTGATTCCTACGTTGGAGGACCAGATACCTACTTACTAAACATATTGTGGCCATGGCTAAGCAACATGGCACAACAACATAGGAATGTTTTGTCATTTGTATGCAAAATAAAATAGGTAGAAGTGCATTGGGGCAGAATAGCAAATTGGGACGTACAATACTTAGGGCATGTCCAAAGGATGTTTTGAAGCAAGTCACGCATTTTTTGTTAGTCTCCCATAGGCTGGTCAAATAGGAATTCAAGTTTAGAACAATTGATAGAGTTTTGTACTATGCAATGTAGTTGGATTGCCTACTTGCAAGTTTTGTTAAACATTTCATTTTGCCAGGCAAATATGGTACAAGTACATTTTTAATCAGCAAGAAGCACCATGTATGCTGCACACATTGACCTTGTAATGAAGATTGGTGTAGTACTATGAGAATTGTATGCCTGCAAAACAAATCACAAAATTGGCAATAAATGAACACATGGAATGAGGCCTTAGTTTTTTTTGTAAACATCTAGGGCATGTTCATTTCTTATGCAGTCATAGGTAGGTTACAACAAGTACGCTTGCTTTATTAGAGACACATGCAATGATGTTTATGGTTTCCATGAAATCAATCATGTAGGCAATGGTCTCTCATGTAAAAGTAACATTTAAAACAAAGTCAAAGCTTGAACATGATGATTGAAGGGGCAAGTTATAATTGCAAGAACTTGTTGCAATAATAAAAGGCATTGCTTAACGTAGGTGTAAAAATTTGATGCACTTAGCCATCAAGTAGCTAACCTGAATCCATTAACTTCTCTACAAGAAATGAATAAAATATTAGTTAGAAGATCCCACAATGTTGGTTATGGAACAAATTGTAAGCCATAGTAGATATTTCTAGTACTAGGGTACATGCACATGCTTCCTTTGATTGGGACATATTTGAATCATGCAACATTCACTATTTCTTAAGTTTGATATCCCATTTCTATTGGTTTACAACCTAGTTGCATGTACTAAGCAAAAAATCCATCTAAGAACTAGTCTAGAATTTAATCCTCAAAAATCATCATCTTGGTGAGACCATCAATATGAATTGCTTCCACCACAATGTTACTCTATGGGGGCTTGGCATTTTATTAATTTTCTAGCACATGGTTGTAGGTCATTTGGAGTTTTATATTTGGGTCATTGCTTATTGCTTCAGCCTCCACCAAATGCTCTGGGGTATTTTGGGAGAAAAACATATTTGGAGGGCAATTTGTGTTCTTTATCTCACGTATCCTCTTTTGGTTCAGCTTAAAAGAAAATGTTCTAAAGGGTATGGAGAAGGGCGCAAAAAGGGAGAACCTCCCACTTAGCAGTATAGACCAATGTAAAGTCACACAGTTTGAGTGAGTAGGACATGTATGAGTAATGTAATATTCAACTTTACAAGAAGCTAATATCTCACAAATCAATTGGTCTATAATCTAATATTCATGGATTATACAAATAGAAAAGGTTCATATCTCACAATTGGTGTAGAATGTAATCCACATGCAACATCATTTTGGTCCCGTTTTGAAACCGACCAAAATCAATTGCTTTCATCACAGTACTACCCTTCTATATTTGGTAGGAGGTGCTTGAAATTATATTGGTTGCCAACATATGGTGGAAGGGGGTTTGGAAAATCTTGTAGTGTTTCAACTTCCACCAAGAAGTTCTACAAAATTTTGGAAACGGACATGGCTGTAGAACATTTGGTGTTCCATATCTTGGACATACGTTGTTGCTTCAACCTACAATAGAAACTGCTAGAAGGTTCTAGAAAAGGGCGCATTTGGAGAAATCCTCCCACTCAAATAGTATAGGTAGATCTTGTTTTGAGGATATTATTGAGATCTAATATGTCCCTTCTCCCATGGACACTTGAGCTGTGAATTCAAGACTTGAGTATAGCCAGATCTATTATTGGTTTATGCTATTATTGTATTGGCACATGGTGCATCACATCCTTATGGTTACTAATGTAAAAGGGCTTTGAAATTTTGGAATATGTATTTGGATGTGGTCACTTCACCTACCATGACTGGCTTTATAAGAACAATTGTCTTTTTGTCTAAATGCAAATTAGTAGTTCAATAAACACAACAATGATTTATTTTAATGCAATACTCTCTAAACGTTCCTATCTCTGAAACAAACGTACCATAGTACCCACTACCATGTAGGACACATGAAGAGGTGAAACCCGGAATACAAACTTTGAATCTTGTAGTAACTAATTAAAAAACATGGTGCCTTAGTCTTGTCCCATAGAAATAATGAAATAATTGCTTGCTAATCATCAAGGAATTTTTAAAAAGTTGAAGTAGGATTGCAAGCAATGAAAGGTGCGGATATTGTCTTGATATGTATGATTGGGTAATAAACAAACATCTAGTGAGAAGATACAAAATCACAAAAATTGTGTGTAACATAAAGGTTTGATGGACAACAATCAGCCCAAGCAACAGCAAAGGTTCTCCTACAGTTTACATATTGATTCTGAACAAATTTGTACCTTTTAACATATTGTTATGTTTACTTGGTGGAAACTAGATATCATATGAAATTAGAAATTTTCCAAAGCATGAAAATGTTCTAGAGGTCCCTAAATCACATGCTTGAAGGTGTTTGTTTAGCATGGAAGATGTGCATTTGGATGCTTTCCTATAGTAACATGCAACCAAATCTCAAAAATTCATCACCAATGGTGGTTTTTATCAATTTTGAATTTTGACATAAAATTGCTTACGAAAAACTAGAATCTATTTTTTTTGCAGTTGAATATTGATATGCTTATCTAGAATTGGGGATGAGAAATAAACCAAAAAATCAGAAGACACAAAATGTTATTTACTACGCAAACATGGAAAATAGTACATGACATTTGAAATCAATGGACAGGTTTTGTTTGCCGACTTTCATATATATAAGATGCTTGAATTGTTTGTGTTGGTTGGTACAATTTGAATTTATTCACTCAATTTATCGTGGAAGAGGCATTTCTAAGAAGAACAAGGTATGTTAAAGAATATTTAAGACTCCATATATTCCCAAATTACTCCATATTCATCCAATATCTTGTTTCAAGTTATTTAGATAGCTAGCATCTGCAGTTTCTATGCAAATGTTACAACATGATGCTTTGATGTATCACTAATGGAAGTAGATCTTTTCAAGGCCACATAGGTACTTGGTTATGTCCGAGGTTAATTTGATAACCTAGCTTTTTCCTTTTTACTTGAGTTCTCATTAGAGCTTCTTCTGAATTGTTTCAATACAGGCGAGGTTTATCAAAATTTCAAGTTTATGAACAAATATGCAAGTGCGTGCAACAAGGAAAAAAAGTGGTTTGACTTTTGCTAGGAAGCTGGCTTTTCACCAACCACAATGTTGGAAATCAATGACACAAAATCAAAACTGAAGAAGCTTTGAATGAGCCTCTTGGACATGGACTCGACAAGTTTGGGCTTGTTCCGGTTTAGTGTGGTCATCATGTGAGGCATTTACCTCTTCTTTGCGTTCTTTTGTTATTATTTGAAACTAATTTGATCTTAGAAGTAATCAAATTTGTCGCATGATTTGGGGTGGCGTAGTGATCTATACTTTCAGCTTAGTGTGGAGAAACGCTTTTGAAACCCAATCATTCTTGTTCCAATGCTTAATCACTAAGGTTGTTGTTTTTTGCTAGTGTAAGTCACTAATGTTCATGGCTTGTTATACAATACAATGATGGCTTGTGGGATTACACCACATGAAATGTTTTGATCCCCTATTAGGTTGCCACCAAGTCAGGTTCCTAAGAAGCCACCAGCTTCAAAGAAAGCTCTTCTGAATTTGAAGCCATATATTGAATCCAAGAGAGAGGCATCTACTGATGTCACTTCTTCTAGAAATAGGCTTCCCAATGTAAAGCTTACGCCTACTGACAAAAGTCCTAATCTTGAGAAACACACGTAAAAAAGACACCAAAGAGGCTGACTCAAAAGCCCATGCTGCAATGGATGACCGACAGAAATTGCATAAAAAAACCACATTTATCATGAAAAAGCTACATTGTCATATTTCTTTGTTACTTTCATTTAATTCCAAAGTTTTTTCTAGTCATTTTAGTCCATAATGGGAAAATATGGTCAAGCTGATGTCTTGATCTTCATCACAATTTGATTTACACCAACTCATTCTTATCAATCATGCAAAAATCATGACTTTTTCAAAGTAAAGGACCTATTGCTAGTGCTCTCTCAGTTTGTATCATGTGTGCTGAAGTAGATTTTGTAGTTGTCAACTTGTATTGTAAGTGTGTTATAGTTTCCCAATTATAGGGCTATTCAAAACTCTAGGTTTGTTATTAGTACCCTGGTGACACAAACGTGTAGTTATTTTTCCAAATACAAGAATATCTATCTCTTGTATTTTTAATATACATCTTTTGCCATTTGGTCATACAATTGGTATACATAATCCACTTAGACTTGTGAAGTATTTGGTTTTTGATGCAAGGATTCTTGTTGTTCCTCTAGGTAACATTAATGGAGCTTGTTTAGGAGTTTCAAGGTTATAACAAGTGTCAATTTATGTAGCTTATCCTATTGCTGGAGAGGAAAAAGCTTATTCAATTGAATAAGGGCATTTTCATAGTGACTTCACACGGTGAAGAGCAAACTATATAAGATGTAAGGCTTGATCTAGTTGAGTAAGACGGTATGTTGATACACAATCACAACTAGATATACATTCTCATCTGTACTCTTTGATATGAGAGACACTCAACAACCATGTTAATTGAGTCTTATAAAACTCCTTGTGTTTCTTTGTTACTGGTAGAGCCAAGATTGGGTATGGTTTTGACTTGTTTTGCAGTCTCAAAACAGTTGCTTTTTGTTGTGCCTCATATGCTTCAATGAGTCCGAATGGAACAGATTACTCAAATTGACCTGAAAACCATGATGTACCCACAAAACTCTCATTGAGATTGCAAAGTGAGACTATTGATAGAATCAACAGTGTGTAAACAGATAGATATAATATGTTGCTGGCAAAGAAAGTTCAACAAAAATACTTCAACTAGGGCCTCAATAGTGCAGTGCCTAAATTTATTTCAGCTCAAATGCCTCACCAAAGACAGGCAACCAGCAAAGAAGTAGGTGTGGTTTTAATGCTTTCTAATCTTGCAAACACATGGTAGATTTTGATAATTGCTAAAAGCAAGTTATATGAAAAAGAGTGCTATGTGACCCCAATAAAATTGGCCACATAATTACCAAAATAGAAACTCTCACTTCATCCATACAAGCCTTCTTGCTCCCATATGTCTACCAAAAAGTCCACCATTTGCTGTGACGAGCAAAAAACATTGCTCAACCAATTTCCCATGCTAGTCAATAGCAAGAGTCAAGACTAGAATTTTGCCTAAGGAAGAAAACTAAAAAAGAACTTTGATGCCCATGCTTTTAACTACATATAAGTTTGTCTTCTTTTTTTTGATAAGAGGAAAGGCTCAATAATAGGAATTTTAAACATTTGCAAGATTCTCAAATTTCAACACCTCTCCATGATAGTTTAGAATAATTAGAAGAAGAAATCTCCAAGGCTAAAATTGGTTATCCAAGATTTCAAGCATACTTTTGAAAATCCAGATTTTTATATCTTTTAGCAAATTTTTTGATCTTGACAACCTTTATTGTCTACAAGTGTAGAACATTCTAGAACATTCTAGAGATTTCTTTCCTTGGGCTTTCTATAATATCCCAAACAAAAAATAGAATGTTTTCCTTGAAGTACTTAGGGAGGAATTATAATTGTTGTTACACCTTGCAAATGTGAAACTTCACAACACAAGTTTCACAACACAAAAATTGTCACGTTTTTATGACTATAACTAAATACTTAAGCCCTAAATGCCCGGCTCATTACTTTGACCACCCCTTTACAATACCTCTATAGGGCTTTACAGTGATGTGGCAAGTGCCCACCCATTATGATACTATTTCTAATAGTTGCAGAAGTCAAGAATGCATGGTGTCCTCATGAAAATTGCAAGAAGGGTAGCATAGGATTTAACACCATGCTTATGAATCTCACAATTTGGGTTACCTAAACAAAATACAAGTACATTTGAAGGGATTGATTTTTACTTTTCATGATGGACCATGTGTTTAGGATCACTTTTGAAAAAACCAGATGAAAGTAACTTTTTTTCAACTTACAAAAGAATTGATTTTGTTATACACCTCTAGGCAATTAAGAGTTATCAAGTGACGCTTGTGAGGAGTGGTTGCATAACACCCTAACAAATAGAGTCTGCCATACATGTTACAATGCAATCATGCCCTTTTTTTTAGAGAGGCCTTACTAATAAAGACTTCACAAACAAGACCCTATTTTGGACCATGGTACAACTGATTAATAATATTTAGACAAAGTCACAAGCAAAAAAAAAGAGGCTTGAGAGTGTGTAAAAATGGGGAATCCTTGAGCAGCATATTCAAGCTGGATACTCAAGGAAAAGACATTGTAGACAAGGGAACTAGTTGTAAAAAATTCCTCAATAGAAACCCCAGAAACAATTGGGTGGGAGTAAAGACACTAGTTTTGTAATTTAGGAGTTAGAAAAAAGGTGAGAAAGAGTAAGACATATAGTGAGTGGTACAAGCTCTATGAAGGGACAACTAATGCCAAGTAGCTCTTCATAAGTTGCACTCCATTTGGAACTCAACAATCACCACATTCAAACAATTGAGCAAATCCATCCGAACACAACATTAGCATAACAAAAAGATTGCACTTTAATAAGAAAATTGTAGATTCTTGTATGTATGTATAATGAACTTGGTTTGTATTTGTTGTATTTGTTGGTCAAGTGAAATATGATTTAAAAATTTGTGATGGGCTATTGTATTAATTATGTTTGTCTGTCAAGCAAAGTATGATTTAAAAATTCATGATTGGCCAAGACTTGGTTTGCATTAGTTCTGCTTGACCAAAAAAGTATGATTAGCATCTCATTTAAAAATTTATGAATGGACAAAGGCCAAGAAGCAAAGTGAAAAATTTGTGATTAGTTGAGGGCCAAGGGGCAAAGTGATGAACATGGGTGTTGAGTGTGAAATGGCATCCTTGGTAGAATCGATTGAATCTTTTTATAACTTGAATTTGAAATTCAGAAACAAAAGGGTGGAGAGGGAGATGAAGAGGCAAAGTGATTTGAATCTAAAATTGAATTTGAATGTACCACTTGAGGTAAGCATCCTAAACTTTGAATAAGATTTACATGGCTCACAAACACAAATCAAACTCACCTAATGCCTTTTTTCCAAAATGTGTCCATAGGACATAAAGGTATACTAGTTTTGGTAATTAGATAGCAACACCCATAAGTGTGAGTGTTCCCAAAACCATCACCTCTACAATCTTGGAAAATCTATGGAAGTGAATAGATGTAATTACAAGGATGTACAACATGTGAACAAGAATCCTTGGTGTTGGTATTAGGTGCAATTGTAGTTGGCTCTTTAAAAATTCACAACTTCCTCTCACAAATACTACATTCAAAACGGCAAACTCATTTTTTTTTTCTTGCTAACTAGATCCTACAATGTGCTAGATTTTTATTAATAATCATCATGTTCAAAACCCATAATTTGACGATGATAGGTGCTGCTACCTTAACATTATTAAGAAAGGTGAAAGAGAAGCAAACATTTGCAGGCATATGGGCAGAGAAAGGTCAGGCACCTCAAAACTTGTTTTTGCAGTTGTTAAGGTTGACGCTTTTGAAGGCTAATCCATTCTTGTCTTTGTTTGTGCCAATGGGCTAATGCTATTGTAACTCAAGCATTTACCACCAACCCCTTGCACATTTTAGCAATAAAACATGAATAGACATCTAAGTGGTACTAATACATTGATGCTTGGATGAGGTCAATCCATCAGGTGAGAAAAAAAGTTGTAGACCATATTCAAGCATTGTAAACAAACACCCCATTTAATTGGGCCTAGAACACAAGAAAAAAGAAGGAAAAAATGTTGATCATATCCAAGAATTGACTGTAAACAATCACTTCATTTAACTACGCTAGAACACAAAAAAGAGAAGGAGACCTTGACACTATCCAAATGTTTTTCTTAAAAATGCTGACATTATCCAAGCATCATTATATCTAATATTGTTGTAAATTTGAATTTCAATTAAAAAGTAGAATTTTTCATGACAAATGGGATTTGAAATTTTCATGTTGAAGAAAATCAAGTACATATTACATAAATGTTGTATTCTATATTCTTCATAGATACTCTACAGAAGTAAGAAGCTACAATATGTGCAGAAAAAGGGTTGCACTTTAAGTTTTTAAACCAAATTTTGTTGATTCCAAATTTTCATGGATTTTTTGTATTTGTCAAATTTCACATTTCTAGATGAATAGACTTTTGCAAAAAAGCGAAGATATTGAGGGTGAAGAGTCAATTACCATGGTTTTCAAAAGGAAAGTTATTGTTGTTAATATTAGATGAGCTAGGTTGTTGGAGAGACATTGAAAAACTCCAAAGCCCTTGGGAAATGAGAGCAGGAGCAGGCTAGCCCCGGAGCCCTTGGTTGGACCTTCTCTTGAATGGTTTGTTTACCTGCTTTGGCAACGTGGCAGCAGGAGGTGGCTGCACGTACCCTGCTAAACAACCATTGATGTCAAATAGAGCAAAATAACCAACAATTGGAACAAAACAAAAAAACAACCCATTTTTACTACAAATTTACATGAACCTTTTTGCTGTTGTAAACGTGCACCTTTGTACTTTCAGCATATTATTAAGGACCACCTATTCCTGATCATATAAGCTCTTGCAAGACAGCACGTTAGAGCAACAATGCGGCGCAAACTTTTCTTTGGCTGCTTCATACAAAACATTGCGACACAAATTTTTTTGGAATTTTTTTCATGCAATACTAAGTTGTATACAAATTTTGGAGTGCATAAAGTGTTTTGAACCCATAGACAATCACTAGACTCTCTTAAGCTTGGTCATAGCCAAACTACTTCTTGTTCACTATTTCCTACTTTCTTTTGGGACACATGTCATGACCTCATTAGTCTTAATTCTGAGGAAAAAAATACGCATTCCCAAGCTTGGAAATAGGCCGGTTGGAAATAGCACACCCTACAAGTTGGATTTGGATCCTTGGTTGGGAATGGATGGTCCTACTTTAGAATGATAATTGATTGGCTTTCTAAACATGAATTTGATCTAAAAATTTGTATATTCATTCCCATACAGCTCCTCTTTGCTTTCCTCCTACGTATTAAATAACAAGTTAACATACAATTTTTTAGCAAAAAAAACAAGAGAAAAGATTGCAAAACTCAAGTTTATTCTAGGGAGGTGCAAAGATGTGTCCATGGTTGGGGTTGAAACAACCAATCATTGACATAATTTCTATGACAAACAAAGAAAAATTGAGGTGGAAAAAAAAAAACCAAATTGTTTTTTTATTAATCCTTAAACATCCCATAGGGATAGTAGATATGTTGCTGTATAATTGACATTTCAATTTTATTTAGGATCTCAAACAACTCACTAGAACCGCATTGATCTGTGTTCCAACTTTTTTGTTGACCTCAAATGTAGTAAAAAGGTGATTCCATTCCAAACACACAAAAGAAGTACCTTGTATTGTATTGATGGCAAAAGGGTTTTTCAGACGTTGAAGGGTTAAGTTGGATTTGAGAAAATCAAAATGATGGATTTGCACTGAATATTGCATTTAGGTTGCCCACATTAATTTATTGACATTTTACACTATATAAATCTTTGTTATTACTATAATTATTTTTTAAATTAAGTTTTGTCATAATCAAATTTTAAGGACTTGTCAACAACAATAAAGCTGCAAAAAAGAAACTAGCTATGTGAATCAATTGAAATCCTAATATTTAGAGAATTACATCACTTGCATGCGACTCCGAGTGGCCAAGTAATGAGTCTTTAGGTAACTTTCTAAGGGAAAGCAACCTATATATTTAGATAACCTAAATGCTATATTTAGTGTAGATTTTTTGAGTGTAGCACAAGATTACTACAAAATGCAATGGATGCTTTCACACGGTCAGCAAATGATCAAGCTCTTGCAAAAAAACAAAGATTAATAAATGAAAATGGGGATTTAAAGTAAAAGGGAGGACAAAACGCACCCCATGCATGCATTTTTCCTTTGCAACTAAAGGGCAAGAATCCTATAAATCCAAGTACAATGGCATGGATGTTGCTTATAAATGTAATCCTTGCTCTAATAAACCCTCTGGAAACATATGCAATAAGATCAATTCAACATTTTTAAGTATTTGACTTCTTTTCTCCACCTCCACCTACCATCCACCTTTTGAAGAGCCACATTTTCAAAAACTAGGTACCAACAAACATATGTCGAATTGGAATAAAGGTGCATAACACTTATAACCAACAACTACTGCTACAACAAGAAATATTAAAGCACAAAACATATACCTTTGGTTCAAAAGCAATTCTACCACTAAAAAGAACAAAACCTAAACCTCATCCTAGTGATTTCAAAATTTTGATAGCTTTTCTTTTGACAAAGCAGTAAAATGACCTTTCAAAATTGAAATTTGTTGGTTATAAGTGTCATGTACCAAACGAGCACGGTACTATCATACTACTAAAATCATAGTGACCTCTATAATATCAAATATGCCCTTTTGTAATATCACACATCCAATCTTTGTGACATTATCACATATATACAATTTGAATTTGAAAACTTATTAAAAATTTTAGCTTGCAAAGTATCTAACATATGAATTCCTAATAATATGCTAATGGTGAATGCGTAGCGTAGCAAGCGCCAACCGCTAGTAGAAAACTATAAAGAAACAAAAAAACATGCATTTGACAGCAAATCTAGAGAATCATATTTAGAGGATCATTACATACAATGCTGCTATCAATTGTAGTAAGTTAGTATAGTTAAACCTCTCTAAATGCATACAATCGGAACTAGGGTAGGATATGAACTTAAATGGATTAGTCAGAAATGGACGTTACTTTTTATTATGGATCTTGAAGTTGGTATCAAGAGATTTTACTACTTATGCAAGGTATTGAATTAGAAAGATTCTACTATATTACAAGCTTGACCATTTCAAATAGCTCTTAACTTTAAGAGTGAACTTCCATCTAATACCACAATTGAAAAATGCCAAAAGCAACAAACAAACTTACACTAGAAATTTGTTTGTTGTTTTTGTATTTTCCAATTTGAGACAAACATGGAGGTTTGCCCTAAAAAGAAGTGAAATGCACATATTCTCCAATTATACATATCTATGAATTTCAAGCTAACCTCAATAAACCTAATGATCCAAAAAAAAAACAAAGCATTTCATTCAAAAAAAATTAGACATAGCTTGATGAAGACTTTTTAAAAGGGGGGCACAAGGTTATCTATACCAGAAAGAGAAACTTGCTAAATCATAGCACAAAAATATTTAGAAATACTTTGTAGGAGACTAACTAAACTTCTATGAATGTTGTTGCACTTTTTCCAAAAATATTCAAAAGCTTCAACCGCAAATTCCAAGACAAAAATTACATTGGACGACATTTCAAGAAAGAATTAGGTGCCACTAAAATTGAACAAGTATGGCGGTATCACTAAAACCTAGGCAAATTTAGCAAAAAATGGTAAAACTCTAACAATTAAGCAAAAGAGTAAGCAACTGAACTTTTTCAAAAAATTCAAGAGCTTGAATTGCAAATTCCAAGACAAAGATTGCATTGTATGACATTTTAAGAAAGAGTTGGGTGCATTGAAATTGAGCAAGTATGGCAGAATCACTAAAACCCAGGAAAATTTGACAAAATGGTAAAACTTTGAGAACTAAGCATGAGAGTAAGCAGTTGCACTTTTTCAAAAAAAATTCAAAAGCCTAAACCACAAATTCCAAGACAAAGATTGCATTGTATGCCAATTCAGGAAAGAATGGGATGCCATTGAAACTGAGCAAGTATGGTGGCTAAATCACTCAAATCCAAGAAAATTTGGCAAAAATGGTAAAACTCTAAGAACTAAGTAGGAGATTTAGCATCTTTGACAAAAAAATGCTGCAACAACAAAACCAAGATGGCAAGGAAAATACAAGCTTTGTATCAATCCAAAATCCATATGAACCTATTTTGATGATCTCTGTGTTCAGAGCAAGACCCACACCCAAGTTTGCGCAGCAAGCTGTGATTCCACCACTCTAGCTAGCGCATGCTCTAGAGAAAATGGAGTAGTAATGGTGGAGGAGCAGTAAAGCTTAGTCGGGTTGGAGCACTTCAAATTATTATGCAGGCTTTAGAGAAAATGGCATAGTAATGAGGGAGGAGCAGTAAAGATTAGTTGAGTTGGAGCAATTCAAGTGATTGTGTAGATTGTGAGCTTTGCAAGGTGGAAGGGAATTGCTTTGAAATGCTAGGTATGGAGATTATTGGCATTGTAAGTTTATTGGTGGAATAGGCCGGGCCTTGGAAAGAGATGAGGCTAGAAAAAACCTCTCTTTTTGCAATTTGCCTCGATTGACCAAAACAATACTTTATGTAAGTTAGACAGAACCATACCCAACCGTTTAACCCTTGAGCTCCTAGGCCAATTTTACCCAAATGAGGGTTTTGGGAGACCTCCAACTTTGATGCATCATATCTCAATCATTGAGGATTACCTTGACAAAGTTAATATATTTGAACCCTTGCTAGTGAATTCTTTGCTACCACAAAACATATTGCAAGGAAGCTTGCAAAGCAAATTGACCGGTTGCAGCCTATAATATGCTCCTTGCCATCTTGCCATGTATGGTGTTCTATATAATCAAGTCTTTGTAGGTACTGGTACAATATTTGACTTGGCTTGTCATTACTTCAATTGCATGGACCACTCGAATACCTTGATAATTGCAATTTGTAGGAAAGTCAAAAAATTAGATCTAATCCTTCAAAGCGCCCCATGATATCCTAAGCCACAAGATCCTATTGTTGTGGCACTTAGGGGTTAAGGATTTGAGGTCCTCAAGGTTTGAGAAAATCTAGGAAAAAAATCAATAGGCTTAGTCTTTCAACAAGCAATCATGAAACATAGTTTTTGTGGAAAAATTATTGTATATTATTTTATATTAAAGGGCAAAGTTGCAACTCATAGGGTCCCTATTAGCAACTCTAGACTAATCTTGAAACTCCTTGGATGTGTTCCTATACCTACACTAGAGGGTTCCTCACCTAATTGTCCCAAAGTAGCATAGCATTTGACTTGTGACAAATTTGCTTGTGCAAGTGGCATTCACTGCTCCACTATAAGTTTGGATGAGTTGTCCAAAAGAATTGGTCATGCTTTCAAGAAATGGCTACTTTTTGAGGATTATGCATCTATTATCAAGGACTACTAGACAACATCAAACAACAACATTGTAGATTGCCTATTGGGGTTTGAACTTTAAAATTTAATGAATAGGTGTTAAATCCCTACCTTTTTATTGTTTAAGTTTAATTGGATGGTTTAAAAGTCTCAATTAGGTCATGGAGATAGGAAAGATGCCATATAGGACAAGAGTAAAAAGGATGCAATGAAAAGACAAAGGAAGAGATCCAAATAAGTAAAAAAATACTATAAAAGAAAGAGGAATCTAATAAGAATGGACCCATAGTGTTGGAGAGCGTGAGAGTCTTGGCCTACTTGGCCGTGTAAGTGCTTTTTACTTGTTTTTGCTTGTTTATAATATAGTAATATGTTACTACTTGTGTTGTGTGTCATTGTATGATTGTTTGTGTGTTGTCTTTGGAGTGGATTGTGAGAAGTGTTTATGTGTGTGCATGAGATTGAAGTTGTATTCCTATTGAGAATTGGATCAGAGTGTTCTAGTTGTGTGAGGAAATTAATCCCAAGTTGGAGAGATTGAAAAAATGTTTTGATTTCTTGTAGCATGTGTGTGAAATTTTCTATTTGAGTGTGTTATCAAATTGGATTGAATGTGATTGCATGAGTGCATACGGAATTCTACTTGGATTGAATTTGTTGAGTAGGAAAGAATCTTGAGAGATGTTTGTTTGGTTAAATTTGCTTATTTTGGTGTCGTTGTAGTGTGTTTGTACCAATTGGGTGCATGAGAGATTTCACAAGTAGGATGCTAAATGCTTAAGTGCTTTAAATCTGAGTGGGTGGGATAAACCTAATAGCTTGAAAATTGGGAATAATATGAATCAAGTGAGAAGCTGAAAAGGTTAAATAAATTAATTCCTAGTTGGTGAGATAACTTTGAGTGGCTTATAAGAGAGAAAATGTCATAACTAACTTGAAGAGTGATCGAGAGTTTGATTAGAGCCAAATTGGAAAGAAAAAGAGAGAACAAGAAATAGAAAATTCTGAGTTGATTTGGTGAGAGATTGAAAGAATAAAAGAGGCTTTGAGAGTGGCATAAATCCAAATTGGAATGATTGAGTGAACAAGCCAAGTTGGAGTGAAATTAGAGAGTATAAGAAGTGAATATTTTGAGTGGGTAAGTTGAATGAATAGAGAAGAATGATTCCAAATTGGAGTAAAAGCCAAAAGGTATTTGAAGAGAAATTCCCAAGTTGTATGTGAGAAGTTGAGAGAAAATGAGAGACCAATTTGGAAGTGATTGCTTGAGTGTTTGAAAGAATGATCAATTCCTGCTTGGAAGAAAATAAAAGAATGTTGTGAACCTAATTCAAAAGATTGTTGCAAATTGGAAAAGATAAAGAAAAGATGGAGCTGGAGAAAGAAAGCTCAAAGAAAGTTGGTGATAAGAGATGCAAAAATCAGATTTGACCTACTATAACTCTACTTGGGTGTTCATTAAGAGTGAAAGGCATAACAAATAGTAATTACACTTAAGTCTAATAGCCATGATCCAAATTATGAAGAAATGTCCTACTTGGGTTTCTTGTAGTAATCTAGAACAAGTGTAGCAACCTATGCAAGATAATCTCCCAAACAAACTCATCCCTAGATTAGGATTATAAATAAATAATCCAAATTATTACTCTACAAACATCAAGCAACAACATCAAACAAAAGCACATGTTGCACTTTGTGATTTCAATGTCAAATAGCACTTTTGGTGCTAAAATTGGAGTTGTATTGTATTGCTTGTTTTGACAAAAGTTGGATCAAGTTGTTTATTTAATTGAAGTTGGATCATTACATGTGTTGAAATTGAAGTTGAAACTCAAGTGGGAACACATTAAGTGTCAAAATTGACTTTGCATTATACAACTTGTTAACTTGTCAAAAGTGACATTAATCCCAAATTATTCTTGGTCATGGACAAGTCAAAGGAGACATAAGGAGTGATAGAAAGTGACCCTTTGAAAATGCGCAAATAAATTTGTTCAGGTTTTTTGATAAAGGGTATTTTAATGGAAAAATTATTGGAAGGGCCAAACATCAATTGGTGAGGCAAAAAAAATAGTGGCTATTTATAACTTTTAGTTGGTGAATTCTAGGCAACTCTTGTTTTAGTGACTTGTCATAATGTTTAGTGTGATTTGTAGATTATAATAGCACCTTTCTTAAAGCTTATAGTATAGAGCTAAACAAGTGGTGTTGGATCTTACTTAGAAACTAGTTTGGAACCTAAACTCTAATCTGATTTTTATTTGGTATTGTACAAACTTTTTTTATAATCCATTTTGGCACACTCATAAATGATATGAAAGGAAGTTTTATTTGCTATCAAAAAAACTTTAGCTAGGTTCATTTGTGTTCTTTTTTATAATAGAGGAAGTGACTCCCAATGGTCTACCCAATGCATGGTTTGTTTAATAACAAAACAAAGTTAATTGGAAGGATCTTGGCCCACATTTGGTAAAGGATAGGTGTGTGTTTGATTCTTGCTAAGGGTGGTATGAAAATGAGTATTTTAAATTTTGACACCAACATTTTCATGTCAGGAAAAGACTCAAATAAGTGAAATTTTAAGGTAATGAGATAGTAGGTAAAAGATTTTGGAATTAAGTGGATGAAATTGGTGATAGTTGAAACAAAAACTAGTGTATTCTTAGAAAAGGACAAAAATTATTGGAGAGAGTTTGAAAAACACTTAGAAGAACCTACAAAGCTACCAAGTGCTTTTCATCTATTTTTTATGTATCCATTAATTGTAGTCTTGCCGAGTAGATCAATTGTTATCTTACAAGTTATGCGATGCCTCTTTTTCATTTTGGCATTTCTAATTTTATATTTTAATATAAAATGTGTTTTAATTCATATTTAGTTAGTAATATTTTTGGAATGACGACATAGCAAAAATGCGTGTAGTCTAATCATGCCCAATTATTTGCCTCTGTGTTGAAGCATTGGTGCAACTATTGTAAAACTAGGTTGCAAAAAGGAACAAAGTTGACCACTTCTAGTTGTTTGGATTTCTGAAAATGAAATTAGAACCTTGCTTGTTTGATGTAGTCATTGTTCAAAACCAAATATTGAACTAAAAATGTTTATTCTTGAGGTAAATTGTACTTGTTCTCCTTAGAGTACAAAAATATTGAATATCATTTTAGAAAAGTCAAAATCACTAGAACAATATTCTATAAAATATACAAAATGTGCATGAATTCTATTGAAAACTTTTGATTTTGTATTCACAATCAATTTCAAAGATCTGAAGTTATTTTTGGAGTCAAATCCCATTGATAAATGTTGGTACGTGTAATGGAAGATTATAGTGTGTGGACATGCTTGGTTTATAGTCTAAATTGTTTCATTTGCAATTATCATGTAATTGATAATCCTAATAGCACTTTGTAACTCACAATAGTAAACTCAAGTTGGAAATCTAGAAAATCTCACACTCCTTAATCCCTAAAGACCAAAGAGCCTAATATGGCCAAACAAGGTTCTTTGAGGTGCAAAATGTAGACAAAAAAGGCATTGCGTGCTCAAACTTTGGTTTGCCACTCAAGTCCAAATGGCGTTGCAAGTCCAACAAAACTTTTGGATTGGCTTGTTGTTCCTGAAGCGCCTACTTTGCTCTAGATTCTACAAGGAACAAGGAGAATATTCTATGTTTTCAACAATTAGAAGAAGAATGTGTTTGGACAATCAAAGGAAGTACCTTAGAGAGCGAATGGGATGGATGCTCCCATGTTTTGTATTGCGCAAGGGAGAAGTTTGGTGATGTGTCACTTTTTTCTCTTGATTGGGCAAGGTTTTTGTAGCTCTGAGGTAGTGAGCCAGCTAGATCCAATTACTTTGACTGACCATATGTTTTGGAGTTTTTACCTATTTAAGGAGTTTTTTTTCCATCAAGTACGTTTAGACACTGTCTCACGGGATCAACTATTAGGAAATTTGTTTTTTTGAGGAAAAAGTCTTACCAAAGTCCACAATCCATATTGCGGGCTGCTATTCAAATCAACAAATATGAGATTCTCAACACTAGGGATTTTGCAGATTTACTTGGATTTGAAACAAGATTGGCTTTAAACATTTGATTTATAGTTGGGGATAGAATGACTAGTTTGGGTTGTGTGAATAGTTGTTCAACTTCCTAAAAACTTATGGAATGTGCTGAAGGTTTCATACTAGAGGCATGATAAATTTTCTTAGCAAGATGCTTAGGGATTAAGAAGCCAAGAAGAGATTTCTATTGTGATGAAAACCTCTTGACTTAAGTATTGGTTTTGATGAAATCTTGATATTGAAACATTTGTGAAATTCAAAATGTAAATAATCATGATTTCAAAAGATAGTAAGCAAATTAAAAAATAAAAAACAAACACGATAATATACTACATCCTTCATTTCTATGATTTTTCTAATTGTCAAGCGAGTTTTTATTATTACTAAGATTTTAATAGTTTTGCAAAAACTTGACCAAAACTAGAAGTCCTAAAGGTCCACCCTCATGAGCATTTTTGGAAATCATTTCTAAGAAAAAATTGGTTTTTATCAAATATTGAAAGAACTTATAAAAACATTGCAGAATATGTTAAACCATGTGCATTCTACAAATATAAACAAACTTCTTCATGAGTTTGTTAAACACTATTGCCCAATCATGAAATGCCGCATGACACTTTCTCATTCAAAAACAATATTACTGTGCTATGCTGTAAGAAAGGTGATTGCACCCATTGCCATTGATGCCCCATATCCAACCAATTGGATCACTACAAGGGAGTAGTGTTAATTTGGACATTTTTTGTCAATTAGGTCATCTTAATTGGGACATTTTTTCTATCAATTTGGACATGTCTTTGTCAAATTTTTGTCAATTCAGATATTTTAGTCAATTTGGATGTTTCAATTCAGTCCTTGTTTCTTTGTAGTGAGTGTGCCATTTCCAACATTAGCATGGATAAGTGCTCTAGAATGCGTTCTTTTGTCTTTTTCAAGATTTGGACCATTTAAGTCATGCCGTGTGTCCCAAAGTAAAGTAGGAAGTAATGAGCTAAAATTGGTTTGGCTATTGGTGGAATTGCATGAGTCTAGACATTAGCCATGGGCTCAAAATACTTTTGACTCTCAAAACATAGTAATTTCAATTTTGCACATATAATTTTAAAAAAAGTTGCAATCTCAAATTTCTTATCTTTCTACATGAGAAAAATATTTGTTAATTCAAACTCTTTATAGATTTTTCAGAATCTCTTAACCCTCAAATGTTGGGCTAGTCACCGCAACTAGCCTATTGCAGTGACTTCTATAGTGGTTTTGAGAAATTTCAGTACTATGATTGGTGCAACAAGTGCCCAATTCTTATAATATTGTTTTCAAAAGTTGAAAAAATGGACAGCACAAGCCAACCTCACAAAAATTGCACGACAGATAGTATGAATCTTCTCACAATTTGGGTTCTCTAAAAAGATGAGTGTACTTGATGAGGGTGTTTTTGCCTTGCATGGTGGAATATGTGTTTATGATCACTTTTGAGAAAGAATCAGATGAAATTTGGCGTTATTTTGTCATATAGAATGTTTTTTCAGAAGCAAAGGACAAAAAAAGTTTTTTTAAGTGTTTAGGGATTAAGTTATTGGGTATGGCTGCTTCCACTTTAGAAGTCAAATAATTTGAGAAGGAAAACCAATACTATTGGAACCTCAAGAAGCCGGGGTCTCAAGTTTAGTCACTACAAACAACCAAGGTCCCAATATTTGTCACTTCAATCAAACTTGCGATATGCTGGGCAAGATTAGGATTTAGATTAGGGGCAAAGCTTATTGAGATTGAACCTCCACTGCATTTCCCCTTTTTTGAATCTTCATTGCCATAGCCGCGCTCCTCTGCAAGCACAACCTCTCTCTCACCATGGGTACGCGCCTCTCTTTGTCTATTGGCACAGTCCATGTCTTGCACCTGCTTGTTTTGTTAGTCCATTATCAAAAAACAATTCAAAAAAAATCCGCTGCTTGAGAGACAAGTTTGTTGGAATGATTTTACAGGTGCGTACAAGTACATTGAGGAGTTGTGGAAGAAGAAGCAGTTTGATGTGCTATGTTTCTTGCTTTGTGTGCGCTACAAGGAATTCAGGCAGCTGCTCAGTATTATTTGCATTACCCGCCCTAGCCGCTTTGACAAGGCTCGCCGTCTAGGGTACAAGGCCAAGCACGTTAGTTTACAAGGCTACATTCACCTCTTTGCTATTTACAATTCTATCTCATTGTTTGTTTTTGTTGAGAGGTCACAAAAAAAGCTTTGCGTTCGGGCTTGGTTAAGTATAGTAGAACTTGGTTGGGACTAAATGTTTTGTATTAGTTTAAATAGGTCATTGATTAGGTCTATGGATGTGTAATTCGAGCAACTTTGAGGGTCATGCCGGCTTGTTAAGAATAGCATTGAGAAACATGATAGATGCGTAATGAATTATTTTGGTCCATGAGTGACATCTATTTTTTTGTGCCTTCTTACATAGTTTTGTATTTAAGTATTTATAGAGCTCACATCAAGATCAAGGGATATTAGTTTAGACAATACTAGTTACAAAAGTTCTATTATATTGTGAACTGCTGCACATATTGTCTACTTCCTTGACCAATTTGGATTCTTTTATGATCATTTTTGTGAGTTTATCTGAATACTAATTTAGGCCAAACTACTTCTAAACCACTCTTATGCCATTTCTGCTCTTTTGTAATGACCTATTTTATTCTTGATTGTAGGAATATGTTGTCTACCGTGTGCGCGTCCCCTATGGAGGCAGGAAGAGGCCAATGGCCAAGGGTATTGTGTATGGAAAGCCGAAGAACCAGGGTATCACGCAGCTCAAGTTTTAGCATAATTTGAGGTCTATTGCTGAGGAGAGTGCCAGATGCAAACTTGGAGGCCTTAGGGTTTTGAACTAGCACTGGATCAATCAAGTTTGTCCTCCATTCTTTTGTTGATTTTTTATTGTCAATGTTTTTGTTTTACTCAAACTAGATATGCTATTTATCCTTCCAGAACTACTTCAAAATTACAATCGCTTTCATTGTTTTGTAAGCTGTTGTACTCTATTAACTACGTTCCATAAATTGCTTGATTACACACCCCTTAATGCTTACTACTTCATTCTATAAAGTTGAGCTTTTTTCTACAAGTGGTTGTTCGTTTGGCACTCATGTTTGTCAGGTTGGTGTTTAGTTACAAAGTATTCTCCTAGTGATGTTATGAATCAAGCAGTTTCTAGATCATTGTATGTGCGGCTCTAGCTGGAGTCTATTTGGCACACTTCATGTTTGCTAATTATTGCAAATACTTTGTATGGAAAAATTCATGGATACCCTTGAAGGTTGCTATATTTGCATACATATCCCTACTTTTTCCAAAATTGCACAAATACTCTTGGAATAAAATTTTCAAACATTTGCGTTGGTGTGCATGCCACACTTTCCTTCTTCTTTTTGTGTGCACACATTGCTTCTATTTTTGTTTCATTACACTCCCTTCTTCAACATTGGTCATAAAGGAAGTATGAGCACAATAAATAAATGGCTAAACATTATAGTCCAAGGATATTTTCATAATTTCTGAAAAAGAAAGGGATATCTATGCAAATATTGCAAACTTTAGGGGTATCCATGAAACTTTTGGTACTTTTTAACAATGTCTTTAGCTTTTTGTTGTATTTTAATTATGGTCCAAGGGTACTTGTGCAATTTATGAAAAAAAAGGTATCTATGCAAGTATTGCAAACTTCAAGGGTATCCATGAAATTTTCCCTACTTCTTTTACACGGTCTTCAACTTTTTTGTTGTTCATGAAATTTTCTATATTTTTTCATAATGGTTTCCGCTTTGTTGTTTTTGAATTACGGTTCAAGGGTACTTGTGCAGTTTCTGAAATAGTAGAGGTATCTATGCAAATATTGCAAACTTTGGGAATATCCATGAAATTTTTCCTACTTTTTTATAATGTCTTTAGCTCTTTTGTTGTTTTTGAAGTACGGTCCAAGGGTACTTGTGCAATTTTTGAACATGCAAGGACATCTATGCAAATATTGCAAACTTAAAGGGTATCCATGAAATTCTCCCTTCTGTTCTTATAGGGTCTTCAACATTTTTGTTATTCATGAAAATTTCTTACTTTTTTATAATGTCTTCAACGTTTTTGTTGTTTTTGAATTACGGTCCAAGGATACTTTTGCAATTTCTGAAATAGCAAGGGTATCTATGCAAGTATTGCAAAGTTCCAAGATAGCCATGAGATTTTTCCTATTTTTTTGATAAAGTCTTCAATTTTTTTATAGTTTTGGGCAATTAAAGGCTTGTATTGAAAGCAATTCCTTCTTCTTTTGCAAATTTCCACCTACATGTACTTTGAAATCATCTTGGTGGATCCACAACACACCATTATTTGTAAGGACCCGTGCATTAGCTGGATTGTGAATCTAGTGCACAAGCATCGTGAGTTGCATGGACTGACTTTGACAGGCAAGAAGTACCGGGGTCTTTGTGGTAGAGGATACTTGTACACCAAGGCTTGCCCTTCGGTTTGTGCCACGTGGAAGTGCAATAACACCTTGTCTCTCAAGCGTTACCAATGAAGATCTTAGAATTTTGGCTGGAGTTCTTGCTATCATGTTAGTCAGCATCTATTCCTTAATGTAAAGGCATTGTATGATTTTGAGAGTGCACATCTCTGTCATCTACCTTGGCTCTTATGTCCAAGTTGAATATGATGAATGATGTCACTTGGTCAGGTGTTCCTTCCTGCAAAATGGGGAGCTGTTAACACTATGTTCCACACCTTTCTCAAATCTAAGAATCTAATTGGTTTGGAGCCTCTTTGGATTTGGGCAGTTCACACTATATTGTACGTCCCGGGTCGCTGAAGATTTTGGGTCGACCAATTTGCTGGACCAAACTTTCAACCCAAGTTCCATTAGTTTTTTGCTTAAAATATCCACGACCTTCTTTAGTATTCCTTTTTGCCTGTACTAAGCCAACAAAGGTGGGAGGTTGGACATAAGGTAGGACCACCCATTCCCAATGAGGGATCCAAACCCAACCTATAGGGTGTGCTATTTTCAACCAGCCTGTTTCCAAGCTTTGGAGTACTTTTTCTTTTTCTTTTCAAGATTAAGACTAACAAGGTCATAACATGTGTCCCAAAAGAAAGCAAGAAATATTTAGCAAGAAATAGTTTGGCTATGACCGGGATTAGGAGAGTTTAGTGATTGTCTATGGGTTCAAAACACTTCATGCACTCCAAAAATTTTACACAACTCTATTTTTCCGTGAAAAATTTTGAAAAAAATTTGTGTTGCAATATTTTGTATGAAGCCACCAAAGAAAAATTTGTGCTGCATTGTTGCTCTAACATGCTGTCTTGCAATAGCTTAAATAATGGAGAGTGGATAATTGTTTGGGAATGGGTGGTCTTACCTTAGTGTGAATCGCTCCTTGTTTGTATTTTTGGGAATTCTTTTGGAAATGATTTGAGTATGGATGTTTTGTCATACACTTGCCGTAGTATGGCGTGGACTGACAATCTTCATTTTGCTATTGTATAGAATGCATAGTTCATTTACGGTTGAAATTGTTGATTTCTAGGGAAGTTGTCCATTAGATTAACTGCTTCAGCAAATAGCTTGTTGACACCCTTTTATCATTGTGGCAATCCCAATTCTTCTGTATCATACCATGTGGCGACCTAGAATTTGGTGGGAGAGCTACTTCCAGTAAAATCATGTTAGGAAATCCATATTGGATTAATTTTTTTGCTTTTATGGAACAGAAGTGAACTACTTTTCAAATGTACGGATTTATTAATTACCAGGTTTCTTAAATTATTAAATAGGTTAAGGAGAGATTGTAAATTTCCTCCCTAATTGAAAACCAAAACCAAGAACAACAAACCAGGATTGGAAGAAGGTGGTAGTGCCATTGGAAAAGGTTTTAGGAAGCAATCCGGAAATTGGCCAAAACCTAAACTAGAACCCAAATCAAAACTCAACAAAAACTTAACAAAACTTAACGGAAACCTAAACGGGAAAAAGGACAAAGTTAGGATAATCCATTGATTAGGGCAATAGTTGCAACGGTCCGACCAGCGCCATTCTAGGATTAGGAAAAGACTGATAGTTGTCAATCTTCCTCATTTGCTCCATTTTGCTCCTAGAATTTTCCTTGTGCAGGTGTTGAGTTTGCTGATTGAGGTTTAGCAAGTGAGGTTACAAAGTAGTACTTTTTGGTTTTTGGATCCACCCAGAACAATGGGGAAGGTAGAGAAAAAGAGAAAATCAACACCTCTTTGGTTAATGAATCTAGGTATTCCAGAAGATTTGAGGAAGAAGGAGTTGTTGGAGGAGGACCTAGGGCAAATGGAGTGCCAAGGATTGATCCAAGTGCCTTGGAACCTGAAGAACAAGGCTATGGTGGGAGAAGTGATGGCGGATCCATCTAACAAGTGGACCAGAATGAAGAGAGCGGATCCGGAGAAGTGGTCAACCTTGTTGTGGTGCAAAGTTTACAAATTCTCTCCGAAAGGAGAAGGTATGGCTTCTCGGATACCCAAGAGATGTGAGGGTAAGTTTGCTCACCGCAACTACCCTAAGAATGGTTGTGCAATCTTGGATTGCATAAACATCCAAGAAAAGAGAGTGCTAGAGTTTTTAGTTCTAATCTTGATTTCGGACAAACCTAGATATTGCACCATTTTGTTAGGAAACACTATTGTTGGAGTATTAGAGGAAGAGATAGTGGTTAATTGGGGGCACATAATCAACGAGCTAGTGCTCAAGATGATAGAGTTGCTCAGAAACACCAAACCTTCCTAGCTCAACCCTTTTCTCTTCCACCTTTATAGTCATTTAGAAATTCTGAGAAAAAGGGAGCTTTTTGAGTATGAGATTGCAGAGACCATGCTAGAGAATGACATTCCCTTGGTTGTGGAATTGGCACATGAGTTTGATGAGTCCAAAAATGATTCTCTCAAATCCATGAGAGTGAAATGTACGTGACAAAAAAGGAAGGGACAAGCTGATTCAGAAGAGAGAATAGGGAGATTGGAAAGAGCTAAAGGGACCGATCCGGTATGGGGAGGAAAGACAAAAGATGATCCAATCACCAAGGTGATCAAGGTGATTGAGGAGATTCAGGAATTGATCTTGTTTCAACAAGATGTCCCTAGGAAACTCTATACAGTGTTGGGGGTGACTTTGTCGTGGATTGTGGGCAAGGTGATGGACCTTTGTCATTTGAAAGACTTGAAGGAAATGTAGGTAGTAGTACCGGAAGCCAATGTGAAGGGCCTTCACAATGAGTTGTTAAAGGAAGCAAAACATGAGAGGTTGGCCAAGGAAGCAATAATCCACATTGTGGATCTCTGGAAGTTTGTGGGAAATCCGGGCAACGTCATGGTTAAAGCAAAGCTCTATGATGCCAAAGTGATGAAGGAAAGAGCAACGCCGATGGGATCCAATATAGTCAAGGTATTGGTGGAGTACAATCAAAGGATTGAAGCAATGCTGGTTGAAATGAGGATTCTCATTCACGCGAAAGATACTGGAACTGGAAACATTGAGAGGATCCGGTCTGGTAAAGGAAGCAACACCTACCCGTAAAGATGCCCCTTTTTTTCCTCCAAGCTGCCAACGCCAAAAAAGAAAGACAAATCAGAAACTCCTAATTCCAAGCTTCTTCTGCCCAATCTAGATTTTAGACCAATAAAAACATCTATCCAATTCTTGCTCAAAAGTCAATCCCAGACACCAACTAAAGATCCAGGTACAAGGAAGGATTTGGATACATTGAAGGAGCAGGGTATAAGAATTTATCCAAGCACAGCAGAAGATCTAAGTCCGGCTAAGATACCAAGTCTGGTAAAGCAAAAGACAACAAAGGTAAACAGAAGGGCGTCATCTTCATCAAACAAGGAGAAGATTATCTTCACCACTGAGGAGGACTCCTTTCTAATCAAGTCCAATACTGATAGCAAGTCCGGAACCTCTTGAGACAAATCAAAATACTCGGATCCAGATGCTTATAATCTAGTAGTCTAAGGAAAGCGGAACTTGTCAACCAAAAAGGCGCTGCAGACTTCCGCCAAAAAGAATAAGATTGGAAAAACATTGAAGGCCCGGAAAGCTCAAGCAGCTATTAAACCTAATAGATAGGTTTACAACATAGTAGCAATAATAGGTGGAGTATATAATTTAGAATAAATAGCTTGAGTATTTGGAAAATTGAAATTTAGTCACTTTCTAGTTACAGTAAACTTGGATGTCCAAATTCAATAAAATCAAATCTGAGATCATTTTTTTGTGGAGCTTTGCGGTAGGTAGTTAGACTCACAATTTTTTGGATAAAGAAATCCTTCAAAGGTTGAAATAGGACATTAAGAGTTTACTCTGAACTAAAGGAAATATATTAGATGAGGCACTTAGCATTAGAGAGAGAGCATGTGGTAGGAAGCACCTCATATAGAGGATTAGACCATGGGCGTGATTATCCCATATGGTTAGGTAAAAGGAGAGTGGTTGAGAGAGTACATAGATGAGAGAGTACATAGATGAGAGAGTTTAGAAACACTCTCATCTTTTCTATTTGTATCTTATACATTTGAGAATACCATGTGTGCCTTTGCTCTTCTATCTTCCCTATGTTTTCAATAGGCTATGGACCCACTTCTTAGAGTTTGGAGGTGCATTGTGGTGAGTGGAGATCACAATTGAGGTAGATCAACTTTTAGTTTTTGATATTGTGTACTAGGAGGAATTCTTTAGCTACTTTTGAGTGTTAGAGGTGGTTTTGTAGTAAATATGTTTGTCATTTGAGTTACTTCAGCACTTGTCCTATCTTGTGGAGCTTTTGAAGGACATGTTGTGTTTGTTTCTTGTGTTGGGATGCATTTGTGGTGAGAGAAGAATTTTGATGAACTTCATCTTTCTTTGCATGCCTTTTAGAGTCTTTGGAGATCTTATTTTACCTTTTGGAGAGTAGCTGATCCTCATTTAGCTTGGTGGAAGACCAAATTTGAGTTGGTAGAATTGTAGACCTTGTTGGAGAATCTGATCTATCATATTGGAGGAGTTGATCCACTTATGAGCTTATTTGAAGGTCCATTTGATGTTGCACAAGCTTTTGGAGGAGTGGAGTTGCTAACGGTGGAGTTGCACCTTTAAAGTGCTTGTTTGAAGCACAACAAGGTGATTTGTGAGTTAGTACTTGCTTTAGTTGGTTTCTACCTTTGCTTGAGATTGTTTGCTCAAGTGGATGCATAGTATTTGTTCAAAAGGGGCTTAAATTGCAAGGAGTGAGTTTGAGGGTGAGGTTTGAGTAATAACCTCACATTTAGGGTAGATTTTGTACTCTTTTGAGGATTGGGTTATATACTTCAGCCCCTTCTGTGTCAAGAGAGCTAGGATTTGTTTAAAAAGTGGTTGAGTTGTATATTTCAACTGTTTGTGTGTATAGTAAGCTAGAGCTTTACTTAAGAGGTGGTTGAGTTACATACTTTCAGCCCCTTGTTTTTGAAACTAGCTAAGATTGAGAGTAGTTGAGTATCATACTTTATTCCTTTGTGTGTGGCAAGAGCTAGGGTTTGCTTGTTTGGTCATTGAACTCTTTACTTCAACTCTTTTGTTATCTTCTTATAACATTAAGAGAGCTTTGAGCTGCATACTCTAGCCATGGCCACATATGAGGGTGAGATACCCCGTGTTATAGACAAGTTCAATGAAGACAACTTTTCCTTGTTCAAATTCAAAATAAAGATGATATTTAATGAGAAGAATCTTTGGGACATTGTAGAAGGCAATGAGGAGGTTCCTTCAAGTGATAATGATTCCAAGGTCATCTTGGTCTTCAAAAAGTGTGAAATGACGGCGTTTTGCATCTTATTTACTCACATGACGAATACATGAAATCAACATGTCAAGTCTTGCAAGGGAGTTGCAGAAGCATGGAGGATTCTACAATAATTCATGAAATCAAGGGCTTGGCCAATGTGTTGTTTTTGAAGCACAAGTTCTTCACCATGAAGATGCAAAAGACAAATGACCTCTTGCAATACATCAACATGATGAAGACTCTTGGAGATTAACTCAAAGCCTTTGATGTGTCTATGACAAAAGAGGACATTGTCATGACAATTTTAGAAAGCTTGCCACCTTATTTTGAAAATTTGATTGTGGCAATGGAGACCAAGGACATCAAGAAGCTCACCCTCACATACGTGACGTCGCGGTTGATGCATGAAGTGATAAAGAAGAAGGGACATCACATTGTGGCCACAGAGAATGCGGTGTTGGTTGCTTGCCACAAGAGTGGTAGAAATTCAATCAAGATTCAAGGTGAGTCCCTTTTATGCTTTCATTGCGGCAAATCCGACCATTTTGCTTGTAATTGCTACAAATGCGAGAGTAGTAAGGGTGAGAAGGCCAACAATACCAAGGCGGATGAGAGTAGTGAGGACTATGCATTCATAGCATCTCATGATGGTCCATTGAACTTGGTAGGTAATTGAATCATGAATTTGGGAGTTACCACCCACATATCACCCCATAGAGTTCATTTTGACACATTTGAGGTCATTATAGCAAAAAAGAAGTTTATGAATGATGATTTGGTACTCCGAACCTTTGGAATGGGCTCCATTTTGGTGGACTCTCCTATTGAGATATGTACCAAGCGCATTCAATTCAAGAATGTGTTGTATATGCTCCAGTTGCAAAGCATCATCCTTTCTATGAGTAAGATAGTAGAGGGAGGACTCAATGTGCAATTTGGAGGTAGTGAGTGCATTGTGAGGTCTTCCAATGGAGTCATTCAAGGCATGGCATTACGTGAGGACAACTTGTATTATTTGCAGTGCAAGGTTGTGCATAGAAGAGAAAGTGCTAAAGTTGCCACTTCAAGCAAGGATGGGCTGATTTTGTAGCATCAACGCATAAGGTACATGAATGTGCAAATTTTGAGGGTTCTTTTAAGCTTGATGAGTGGCCTTGACCTTCCCAAGTGCCATGGTGATAGTTTATTTAATGTTTGTAAGGGTTGTATTCAAGGCAAACAACTACGGCACTCATTTCCAAAGGATGATGTCCACATGCCACTAAGGTGTTGAGCATTGTATATTCAGATGTGTGTGGCCTCATGAAGATCATGTCTATAGGTGGAGCAATGTATTTTTTGACCTTTATTGACAATTTTTCAAGAAAAGTGTAGGTGTACCTTCTTAAGACCAAAAACGAGTTTTTTGAGCAGTTCAAGGAGTTTAAGGCTTTGGTGGAAAAGGAGGCCAAGTACTCCATAAAGGTAATATGATCAGACAATTGGGAAAAATACACTTTCAATCGGTTTGAAGCCTATTTGAAGGCCCAAAGTATTGAGCACCAAACTTCAAGTCCACATACACCACATCAAAACGGAGTGGCCAAGAAGGCCAATCATATCATTGTAAAGATAGCTAGGAACATGATCTATAGTTAAAAGATTGAATTAGAGTATTGAGCTGAGACAGTGAGCAACGTGGTGAATATTCGCAATTGGTGCCTAACTAGTGCGATGGATGACAAGACTCCACAAGAGGCGTGGATTGGGAGAAGACCTTTGGTGACATACATTAGGATTTTTAGGTGTGTTGCATATGCTAAGATCCCCAATGCTTTCAAAGACCAAATTTAATACAAAGGCGGTGAGGTGTTTGTTTTTGAAATATTATGAGGATTCTTAGGCATTCATGCTAATTTGTTTGGAATCTAAAAAGATAATTTGATGTTGAGATGTGACCTTTTGTGAGCATAAAGATTTGCAAGAAGAGTTGGAATTGAGTCTAAAAGAGTAGTAGTGACTTTGTTATGGACACATTTCAAACGCCTTCAGATGATGATGATGATGGAGATAAAGAGGATCAGCTTCTTGAGGATGGAGCTGGTGACATTATGGAGGATGCTTGTGCAAGGCAAGGTGAAGAGGGCTCCAAGCCTAAGAAAGTCATAAAGAAGAAGAAGGTAGAAGCCGTTGTTCCAAGCGCTGAAGTAGAAGGTAGTCAACATGTGCGAGTTGTATAGTGGTCCACAAGGGTAAGAAAGCTTTTGGGAGAGTGGTTGGAAAACCACGTTTTTTCTCAACCATCTTTATATTTGGATCGTACTAATGTGGTTGTTGTTTATGATCTCACTACATTTGAGGAGGCTTTGGAGTCTCGGGATGCAAGCAATTGGGAGGTGGCATGGAAGAAGAATACCACTTCCTCCATGCTAATGGTATGTGGAATTTGACCACCCTTCTTCTATCCCACAAGGTAGTGGGATGCAAATGGGTGTTCAAGACCAAGAGAGATGCTACGGGAGAGATTGTGTGCCACAAAACAAAGTTGGTGGCAAGCGGGTTCTTTCAAGTGCAAGGAGTGGACTTCAAAAAAATGTTTGCTCATGTGGCCAAGTTCACCTCCATATAGTGCGTTGTGGCCCTTAGAGCAACATTGGACTTGGAAATGTACTAAATGGATGTGAATATGGCCTTCTTTAATGGCGACTTGGAAGAGGACATTTACATGGAGCATCTTAATGGATTTATGCAAAGTGGTCATGAGCACCTTGTTTACAAGCTTACAAAGTCTTTGTATAAGCTAAAGCAAGAGTCGGGAGTCTACACTACGAGGGAAACTATGTTCTAATTGACAGGTAGTTGACAGATTTTTGTCAACTCCCGTGTCAATTAGGAGACCTTAATTGGGACATACACTAGACAAGAGTATGTCAATTTGGCAGTCAATTAGATCAATCCCCCTTGTCCCAATCTCATCCAGAAACCTTATCCGGTGAATTCACTGAACAATTACATTTACCATGGTAAAGTACCTAAACACTTATGACCAAGCAACTTTATCAATCCTATTATTGCCAATCACTTTTTTGGACTTTTATTTTTGGTACTCTATGGATATTTTTTTTTAAGAATTACTTTTGGAAATGTGTAAGGCTGCAATTTTATTGCAGTTTTATAGGTGAGTGGTGCTTCAATCTCTAATTTTATCAGATTCCATTTACTTTGTTATATATAGCAAGAGAGGAATGATACGTGTGTACATGCCATTAAATGATAACATTAATATTAAATACCACTCTAATAGTACACACCACATACAATGTAGATTCACAATATTAGATCAAAATAATTAATTATCATTGGATTTTTATATCAGAATGTATGTACCATGCTGCTACATATGCAATCTTAAGTACTCACCCAGAATGTACCACGTTGCCACATTTTGTATCAAATCTACTCACCTACAAAAAGCATTACCTATTCCATACTATAACATAAAAACATGCTGAACTATGTGTCTCTAAAATCTGCTTGATCTTCACACCTCGTCTCACTCTACACCTCAAAAACGCTAACATCTGGAAACATAACCACCAATATTATTGTCTGCAGTTGTCTCCTGCCCACTCCCACTCCTGCATCCACTACAATCAACACATTCAACTTCTTCTCAATTAACTTCTTGAGTTATCCTTCCATATGTAATTGAATGCCATTCTTGTTTCCTACGTCACTAATGGTATGAGGCCTAGTGCTTGCATATTTGCATTCCTAGTACAAATTCACAGAACCACATATATTCAAACACATATACCTACTAAGACATTTTTCCGTCCACTGTGTATGAAATGCTTTTCAGAACATTAGGCATTAAAGAAATATAAGCAATAGAACTTCAAATTCTCAAATTCAGTCACTACTATATACAACAAACCAAGCTTGATTTTTTTCTTTCCATTTTCCAATAATATGCACACCATGTTCTTACCGCTTAAAGTCTGTACAATGTGAGATAGTGTGAAGGTCAGCATTGCCTACATTTCAAACATTGAACATTTGAACTAAAAACTATTTTACTAGGATTTCAGTTAAAGGTTTGATATCCTCATCCTCAATGCAAACTCTGATATGCATAACAATGTTCAAACTAGGTCAGTACCAGTGCAGCCGTGTAGGTCTCTAGAGTATGATTCTACCTTAAAATTATGATTTAGTAATTTGAAATCACTCCTATGTAAAATAATATTAAACAATCAATCCTGCAATGCTTAACCGTTCCTGGCCTCACCTTGGTGTTCCTTTGAGATGGCCGTCATGTTTGCATTACGTCTTACAATATTGTCTTTGGTAGTAGTTGCACGTTTGCCGTGTACCACCTGATGAATTTCACCTGCGCAATATGCAATCACAACATTTATTACTCTTGAAATGTGCATAAACATTCACATTCTAATAATAGGGAATTGTCAATATGAAACCACACATAGAATAAACAAGCAGACAGGTTGAATGACATTGACAAAAAATGTGAGTACATTTTGATATCCCATAGGTAATTTGAAATGAGTGTTTGCAAATGTCTATTTGTTCACCTGTCGGGCCATTCTCGACTCCTCAAAGGTATGACTGTTGCGGCAAAGACATTGGAGATGGACTAACAGTATTGCCCTGCATCTTCTCTAGCATTGCAACTCAATTTAGTAGTGCCTGCACTAAAGGGAACTGGAGAAGTTTGGCTTCTGGAACAATTTGCCCTCTACCTGCTATGACATCAGATCCAAAAGTTATGTCAAAGTATATTCAGGTTATGCATCATTGCCAAAAACCCATCCTGCGTTGACCTTGACAATATTTGTTAAAGCTTGCAACGGGGTGCCAAATTTAATTAATGCTAGCAGTTAGCAAACTGCTTCTAGACAAGTAGGTGGCATACCTAGAGGTTTGTGCATGATGTTGTCCACATGTTCAGCTCTCTTCAACCTCCCCGCATAGCCTATGTTGCTTGCCATCTACATTTGTATCTCTTCTAATTCTATAGCCCTTTTCAATTTGTCTGTCAAGCGTCAAATGACACCGACCTCCCCTGACGGACCAGTTTGTCCAAAACTCCTCCAACTTGCATTAGCTTTACTGCAATCTTCTGATTTTTTGGTGAATGACGGATCCAGTGTCTGCAATTTCATAGTGCGCCAGATTAGATCTTCAACATCCTCTGGCCTTGCTTGTTTTGCTTGAATTTTGTCAAACAAGACTCCACGCCTTAGGGTAACACTGCGAGCTATTGCTTTTTTAGGACTATTGTATCGTACAGGGAAAGAGTATTCCCATGTTTGCTGAATCCATCAAGCAATTTTTTGTACGGCTTCCTCAGGTTGGTGATTGATGCACGTTATGGATGGATCTAATGAACGGAAGAGGAGCATGAGTTCCTTTTGCCAATTTGAAACTCCAATATCATAAGGCTTGCTTGAATGTTTGTAAACCATTACCGGATTCTTGGTTTTTCCTTCATGAAACAACCTTGCTTCCTCTCTCTCTTCCGTGCTGCATGCGCATGTTGTCATAGCCTTCGTTTCTTGTTCTCTCTATCTATGAACAACTGACATGCTATTATGTCTCTTGGAGTTTGTAGGCTGAGATTGGTTGTAGATTCGTTCATATCCATGTTCATGTCTTCCTCGTCATTGTTACCAATCTCTGCATTCACAAAGGAGTTGTCCAGATGTCGTATGTCATCTACCTCCTCAGCTTCCATTGCAGTTGTAGGCAGCTGAATCTCATCATTCTCTGTATCCTACTCATATTTTTTAGAACACGTGGTTTAAAACTGCATTAGCAAAACCAACGCCTAGAAAAGCAAATATTGAAAAACTCATTGAGCAATTCTAGTATACTTTTTTATAATGCCAAAATTCTTTTCTTGCAACATGATCAACATCTGGCAATATTTGCATGCTACTAACGTTATGCATGTTTACTGTAATAATAATACAATAGAGGGACATTTTCAAACAAAGTTTCATTTATTGCACCTTATATTCCCTTTATTAATACTGACACATTACATGCAAAATACTGGTATTTTGCATTAGGAATATAAAGATTACAGATAAACTTTTAAGAAATCTTCATCTAGATAGCAGCGCCACAATTAACCTCCCATGACTGCTTTTCCAGAATCCTTAACACTCCTACATTATTTGAATACAATGTCCAACTTTGCAATTAGGTTTCTCAATATACACTTCTCTAGTGTAGCTAGTATTCCAAGAGGAGCATAATTTATTCCACTTATTTGGTTATTGTTGAAAACTGACCGTACCAGTGCTTCTAATATATGCACAAGCATAGCTACACCCCTACATTTTACATCAAAAGCTGCAAAACAATGTACATATAAAGTCATAATTATCTTGATGACATTCACCATGTACAGCTTAAAATATTATGACATATCCTTATCTAAAGAGGCCACGTACCTTTGCCACATGTGCATCAGCCAACGGCATTTGCAACCCTAGTATGCCATTTCTAGAGCTTGGATTCTGCAATGCTTGAGGATGAGGTAATGTGGTATGTTGTGCACTTCTTTTACCATTATCAACTCGAACGTCTTGTTCTTCTATGGCTTCTTCACTTACGGGTTCCGTAGAAGCATTGGCGTGATGTACTAAAGCACTTTGTAAAGAAGGGTGAATTGCCAAGTTTTTGGGTTTACTAGTTCCACGCAACATTTCCTACTCCCTTTTTGTAGGGGAACACAATGTTCCCTCTATAGAGGCATTAGTAGGGACAACAAAGCCAATATCATTGACTCTCGCCCGGCTTAACCTTGACAAGATTTCCATACCACAACCTTCAATGTACATTAGTAATACGTTGCATTCTTCAAAACCAAAAAGTGAACCATGTTTAAACTCATATACTTTATGCAACCTCTATGTCACGTTCCTTCTCATTCCTATTCAGTACGTACTCAAATAGATATGATAACTAAAGTATATAAAACAACTATTTCATACCACTGCACAGTCATACAAGATGCACAGCTAATTGTAGGAACAAGGTACCACATTCTAACTCTTAACATGTTTTACTTATAGAATTTTTGAAATGTCTACAATTCAAATGATACTCATTTTAGAAGCCTAAAAAAGCAAAACACTCTTACCTGTTACTTTGTCTATACATATACACTGGAATATTCAGTTATATAAGAAGGGCAGACATAAACAATTCATGCACTTACCAGAGTTCCAAAGTACCCTTGGTCTTCGTGAGTAGGGCCTGGTCAGTTGGACTTGATTGAGTATAACAGCGGAAGGTATGTTCCCAAGTCCTACATCACTTGGCGGCATAGGAGAAATTAGCACCCTGCTTATGCTGCTGTTTGGTAGTGCCAATCCCCTTTTCCTCCCACAAATTGAAGCTGCGGTTCCCTTGCTAGCACTTCTTGCAACACTTTTTCCATGTCTAGGTTCCCTCCATTGTAAAAATGGTTCTCTATTTCTCCCAGCATTACCACTTGAAGCCATGGCCTGCACATGACAAGGCAATCATGAATTGGCAATTACAATGCATGTAAAGCATTCAAAGTTACTGTAAAGTGCTTGTGAAATCATATAGTAACACGCACATTTTCTAGTATACTTCAAAACCTGTAGTAAATTTTGAATTATATTAATACCCATTCTACAAACACTCACAGCCAACATGTATGTTTCCATTTCCCTGCATTGCTTTACTTGTACTCAGTGGAGTACAGGTGGACACTCTATCATTTTCAAAAATAACACAACCATTTTAAATTTTTTGGGCTAAGGTTAGTTACTAGGCACATCAATATATACATAATGCAGTTTCTCCTAACCATTCATGGGATGATCTATGACATTTCTGCGCAGACATTGCTATAAAAAAATTTAAATAACACTTTGTCATGTGTCAGTTGGAGTGACAATGAAATAGTAACAACTGTATTGCATGTCTTGCTATGGTGAAGTGAAATGATAATACTAAAATCAACCAAGTGATGCGACCCATGTCAATATAATTTAAAACCATGCATACATTAATATGCTCTGTAAATTAGAGACAGAATGTAACGGAATCAATCACAATATTAAACCCACATTCCAGAAAGAGACAATCACTTTATACAAATAGTGCAATGTCATTCATTTTTAAAGGAGTTGTCAAAGAAACATTGTAACTACATTGCTACAACTAACAAATTGAATTTAATGTATGTCATTAAACATTAATATTTAGTATATGTAGCCATGTATGTACCAGAATAGCATGCACCTGCCTTTCATTAAATATGATTGACTGGTGCACATCCATATGTTTCTCATATTACAATAAATCCTACGTTTTCTTCACCTTGGGTATTACAAGAGGCAGTTTCTATTCACTATTTATCATACCATGATACAGTACGCTTTATCTATATTCATTTAGCATACAACAAAATTACAAGGACTTGGAATGAATCTTTCATGTATGTAATGTAAATATTACTTTCTGACCAATTGGAGAAAATTGATCAACAAATGATGTATCAATCAAATGTGTGTCCTACTTGTAGACTAACATTATTCCTTCATGTACATTTCCTACTTTTCACATTCATTTGCAGAGATAATTTGTAATAAATAGAGTATTTTTTGAATATAAACTAACCATTGCCCAACCTTCAATATGAAGGTGGTAATAAAAAAAAAAAAAGGGACATTTATGCCCTTCTAGAATTCATGTCATAAACATAGTATCTTATGAAAACTATGTAAGGAAATATAATGTCAAATTTGTAAAAGGATAGAAACACCTTCTTAATGATTTGCATCGTTTATATGCTATGTTCCCACATGTACTAAAACTTTTCTGAGATTCACTCAATTGACATGCCAATTATTAATGTCACATGGATGTCAAATTTCAGACATACCTTTGGTTTGACGCACTCTTAATTTATTCTTTACATTCAGTTTGATAATGCCTTTTCATTGTACAAGATTTTATATTGATAGTGCAATTAACTGATTGCTTTGAAATATATATTTTTGTTCCACAACTATTTAACATGCACTCCGTCATATATAATCCAAGAACCTCCTTATTTCAAGAAATTCAATATGAAACTCTCATGACATTAACTGACAGAGTAGCAATGACGGCAATTAGTATGACATACTTCACAACCACTGACGAATACCCCAATGACAAGTCTCATAGTCGCATTACTACTCTTTGATTTAGGTAAATGTTGTTTATTCCAACTCTTATAAGTTCTTAAAACCTCTATTACGTAAGAATTCTCTTGTATGTCACATAGTATTTTGTGGTTACAGCCAACCAACATTAAGTGAATACAAATTCTATATGTTTGATACTTACCTCTGTAACTTCACTATAAGAGATTGCCAACTCCCTGCATGCCTAGGTACTATTGTTGCTTACATCCTTCGGATGATGTATTGTTTCTTCCAATCACTGCTGCTATCTAGAAAAAATTCCTCGCACATCAATCTCCCCCACAAGAAGCATAATACATTTGCATAAGACTTGAAATTACCATCATTTTGAACTTCATTTGATAAAATAGTATTTGGCCCGTGAGGTAAATTCCTTCCACAACTTCGGCAATTGCGCGGACCTCCTTGCATGCGACTTGTCAAAGGATCTTAATCTACTACATTGATAACTGTCGCCACCATTCGCGACTATATTGGTTACAGATAATACAATGCCTACAAAATACGAACACCTTGTGAGACGAACATAATACTCCAACCACTTCAAACGCAAAACTTGACTTCATGTACTAATAGACACACTTCACAGTATACCCACAAAAAAAGAGATTTTGCATGAACATTCTTGAAGGCTATATGCCTCATACTTAATTCAAAATCCATGGAGTAGTAACTCTATACCTTATATTGCCAAACATTCTCAGGGAGAGAAAGACATATGACTTTTGTGAGAACAAAAATGCTTACCAGACAACGCAAAACAAAAACTCCTTGACTTGCAACTCTTAGTTCTAGAGTACTATAGAATTGAATCACGCCCTAATCTCTGGTTGCCACCTCTTCCCTCTTGCAGCCAGGATGAGTCACTTCAAAAGATTGAAATGACGGCCATGCGGGGATTTTGAGATATTGATGATGTGACACTGAATAATCATTGATAGTAGTGCATTTACATTCGTCACATCTAAATGGCTTTCTTGATGATTATCAATATTTAATCATGTTCATTAATAGCCTCTTGATTTAACCCCAAGTTTAATCCATCATGGCCTATTGTTGTGTTAACCTTGCCTCCAAGTATAGGGAGCTATAACACTAGGCTCACTACTTTGCAGCTACTAGAAGACGTGAAGGAGCATTACAGTGTACATTCACTTTGGAAAGTTGACTATTTTGGTGCAACTAGAGGCCATTTCTTCACATCGTTTATCTTCCCACAACATTCATGACTATTTTTGGAATTGCTAGAAGCTATTAGACATACTACTCTCCATTTTTGGTAAGTAGTTAATCTGCATTTTGATCTTTTCTCCAGTTTTTGAGCCACGTAGTCCTACTTTTCACAAGGCTTTTACTCAGGAAATATCGTTGTTGCTCTTCACCTTCACTAAAATGCTTGCACTGTGTAGAGAAGGAAGTGGAATACCGTCAACGACAACTTTTGACGGAGAAGTTGTCCTTGCAGGAAGCTTAAGGCATTGTCATCAAGGTTATACAATCTTTACTTCTCGCTAGGTGATTTGTCATTTCTTTTCATGAAGTTCTTTTTATTAACGTTAAAATCAATGCAAAGACATTTATCTTCTTGAAACTGTTAATGTTTTGTACAAAAAATTAAAATATTCATGGCTGTAAATTGCATCCACATTCGTCTGTAAGCCATGTTAAGATTTTTTGAAATGTAGGTCTTACGCATTACCGTAAGTCAAAAGAATGTGTAAGGCTCTTCACTCTTTACTAAAAAGCAGAGTTGTTTAAGAGAAACTCCATTTTGGATTGAAACAAAGAATTGCAAACTAGGATTTAACAAAATTGTTTAGCCGGCAATTGAAAAATTGCATATAAACCCTTTCTCTACTAGTTCAAATACAAGAATAAATACAACATAGCTTCCATTATTTGATAACAATGACAGTGCATGCAGTTTGCGCTTAATTGACTTAGAATTTTGAACCTAATTTGTCACTGTTGTATGAGTTGTTAGAGTTTTGTAATTTTGAAGGTATTAAAATCAAATCCTTATCAATACGTGCTTTTTGTCTGCAGTTCATTATATACAGATTGCATTCACAGCCTCCGTATGTGTTGTTTACCTTTCCGAGACTTCAAAACCCACTTAGGTAATCTTTCAAAAGTGTGAAATTCATGTAGTATATGGCTCTTCCATTGTGTCCGATTCATTTCAATCTCAAAGAATATTTTGCCTTTCATGTAGAGTACTAGACAACTGATTCAAGAAATCCTAATTTGAATGGTTGAAGGATATGTAACCTAGCGCATTTTGTTCATTTGATTCCTAAATTTGTTATATAATACTTCATTATGAACAATATGTTACGTATCATAGATTTTTTTTACACCATAACTAACAATTCAAAACATAAACTCTGACCATGTCATGCCTAGCTAACCTAATTTTAAGAGGATACCCAAAATACAGTTGTCAATATCATAATGAGTTCTGTGAAATTAAGGAATAATATAAATGTTACAGTATTGAATGCATTGCTCTTCTATGTAGCATGCCTGTGATTCAGGTAAACCAAGCCTACCATGTCGAGAGAGCAATTGCTACTTGAAGGGATTGAATGTTATCGTTGTGGGAGTATAAAATGTCATGATTTTAAGATACATACTGCTCAGACTGTTCAACACCACCATCGGCTGCATGGCCAAGACGTCATGCTCATGGAGCCTCTATTGGTAATCACTACTCACTAGGACTGCTGTATTTCCTTAAGAACAATAGAATCGGTGATAGCATCTGTGTCTAAGGTAGTTCAGACAGAAACTATAAAATCATGAAGACAAAGTTAGTATATTGAAAGAAAACATTGGCAAATCATTGCAAATGTTAGGCATCAATTGAGATCCAATATACCAAGTATGTACATATTGTTTATTGAAAAGAGACTTGAAACATGATGTCTAATTGTTTCTTGAACTCACATTACACTAAGCTGTGCAACAAGTATTTAATTCAGTGGTACTAGTTACTCATACTTTTGTTTCAGTGAATTCATTATTCTGTGAACTCCTATTATTAAAACTAACACACACAACAACTGTAAAAATTTTGGTAATCATGTGACCATTTGTAAGTAAGGATGTAAGTAAAAGAAAATATGAAACCGCACTTACTAGTAGGGTGAAGGTGTTGGATGCCTTAAATGAATTGTAATGAGGATCACAAGTGTCGCTTTCAGCCTTGTTTTTTATTTTCTACTTCATGGCAAAATCTTGTTCACAAAATACAGTATTGTCATCTTAGGATTTCAAAAGTCACAAACTATAAATGTATAGAATTGAGGAAAATTCATTATCCTTTGTGATACAATCTTCAAAATGTTATAATTTATGAAAACTATACAAAGTAATGAATAGTCTTATTTGTCACATCAATTAACCCATTAGTTGTACTTGCTTCTTCATTTGTTTGTTTTGCAATTAATAGAATCCCACTAATCATGTTTGTTTGAAGCAGGTGTCTACAAAGTATGGGCATGGCATCACTCAAAACATGCCATCTGCTACTAGTGACAAAACAACAAATGAAGGTTTAAATGAGGTGCCAGCAAACGCAGAATTCATTCATACACCTTTGGACAAAGACTTTATACATTCAAAAGAGTACCAGGACTATGAAGATCATCCCAAAAACACAAATATAAATTTGGAAGAAATGGCTCAAAACTTCTTTGGAAGAGCAGACGCAATACATAACAATAGCAATAGTGGGAGCAAAACCGCAGTTGGTTTTGAAGACGTCTCTGCAGCAGAGAATGAGGTGGACAACACAGAGCTCTTGGAGTCCTTGCTTTGGGAGGCAGGGCAGCCATTATACCCTGATTCTACCACTAATTGCCTTTAGTTTAGCATTATCCTCATGTCATTATGCACATTGTTTGCTATTAGTCACCATTGCCTAGATGAGTTGCTTACCTTTCTGAAGAACGATGTCTTACTCCCTGAGAATAAGTGCCCTAAAAACTCATATCAAATGAAGGCTAAGTTAGCAAAACTAGAATTGTCTCACAAAACAATTCACTTCTACAATTGTAGGAAAGTTCTATATTAGAAGGAGAACTCACATTTAACTCAATGCCCATCCTGCCAAAAGTCTAGATTTGTAAACGGCTCTAACACCATACCCATTAGAGTTTTGAGATTCTTCTTTGTTATCAAACAATTACAGAGACTATTTCGTTGCCCTGCTATTGCGTAGCATCTCCAATGGCACGCAATTAATCAATCTTTTGATGGGAAGATGAAATCAGCAGTGGATAGCAAGCAGTGGAAGTTCATCAATGACAACTTTCCCAGTTTCAAAAGAGAGGAAAGAAATATGAGGCTGGGTTTGTCATTAGACAAAGTTAATCCGCATAACATTCAGTCTTTGAAGCATTTGGTCTGGCCAATTCTCATGGTCTTCTACAACCTACCTCTTTACTTGATTACAAAGAAGTTCTTCATCTCCTTGACTATGATCATACCTAGTCCAAGATCACCTTTTGATGAGAATATTGATGTTTACCTTCAGCCTCTTGTCCACAAACTCAAAAAATTTTGGGTTGGAGTATCAGCAATGGATATCTCTAAACTTGCAGGACCTAGTAGAAATTTCAAGTTGAAGGGAATGCTGATTTGGATCGTTAACGATTTCCCAGCTTATCCTTTGATTTCAACAAAATCAAGAAAAGGATATGCTAAATGTCCCATTTGCGGAGAAGGTACTTGTGCTGAACACTCACAGGAGGCTGACAAAATTGTGTATTTGGGGAACCAGAGGTGGTTGAAAGCGAATCACAACTAGAGAAATGCGTGCGCCGCATTCAATGGTGACATCAACCACAAGAAGGCACCACCTTGCCAAACTAGACAAGCAATCGTATAGAGCAAAGAACAGAGGAGATCATTCTTAGACAGCGGAGGACGCGCTAATTTAGAGACTGACCCATTGAAGAGGACTAGAGTGAAACGTGTGAGCATACTATTTCAGCTATCGTATTGGTCGGTAAGTTTTACTCACTAACAATCTTAATAGTAACTATCTTAATATGATGGATATAAGCATCATGTTTTTGTATTCTAGTTATGTTCATACAGAACCTCGTGGAATAGTGTGTGCATTACAATTGAATTGTCAATGATTGCTGTAGTCTTTGAACAATAGGTATGAGAATTAATTTGATGTATTACACATGTTTTTCATGAATACAATCAAAACTGGCTCACCAAATTTATTTACTAAGTCACAGAAACGGGTTTATTCTTTACAATCAAGAGTTGTGTAATAAAAAAATTATATCCAATATATTAAAAGATTGTCCACAAAGAGTTCTTGCTGAGTTACAATGGATCATCTAGGTTCAGTATTGTGAGAGCCGACAGTACCGTAGTACTAATAATCAATTTACAGAGATAAAGTATTAGTTTCATTTCTGTAAATCAATCAAAAGAATGTAATGGGACTACTCACTTTAGTTAATGACATGAGCTGCACTAGAATTTGTGAATAAACACACCATGGGGATACACAATACATGTCAGAAATCGTATTGTATGAATGTTGTCTAGAATTGTTTTGAAAGACAAACCCCAACCTACCACTTTTCTAGTCCTACCAGCGATTGTTGAGTTAATTTGTTTTTTTAATGAAAGAATTGAATATGCAATGGTGTATTTGAAGAAGAAAGAAAAATTTCAAAATTATGCAGGTAGGGATACTAGCGTGCAGATGCTCATAAACATGTATACCTCTTGAAATATTCAGAGTCTTATTTGTTAGACTTAAATAACATACTTTAAGAATAAGGATTCAAGGGCTACAGTGACAAAGTTAATACATGAGCATTTTGAATTCAAGTAATTGCCCAGTAACTTATGTAATATGTACAAATAATCCAATTTACTTTAGAAAATGATAGGTAAACAATGCGTGTGATATAGTATGCCAAGTAAATAGATGAAGGTGATTATGAAAAATGGATTTTCTGGAAAATAAAAGAAATAGTGAAATCTGACAGCGTGTTCTTTATGTTGATTCCACTTTTTGAAGCGTGACCCTTATTAATTTTAGAGTTACAGAACTAAAATATATGGTCCATCCCTACACATTAGTCTCACTGAACTGAATTAGTTAACTAATGACAATCCAATTCTTAACTTATGCTTATATGTGAAGGCGTCTTATGCATGGAGTGATACAGTTGTAGAATGATAAAGTTATAATAATAGTAGAGGATGTTGTGAAAATAAGGTTTGGTTAAATTTTCTTTATGTGAGAATTAGTTTAGGTACCGGTATTCATGTTTGTGAAATGTCATTGTAAGGTAGGAGTCTCAAATTTGGAGTAGGCTCTAAAATGGAGCACCTCCTCAAATGTACTCTTTTTGTACATCTCCATTATAGAGCCCTATGGCCTTTCCACTTCAAATATTCATAACTAATTCCACAAAGTTTCAAAAAATATGAAACAACTTGGGTTAGAGGCGGATTCTTCTTGTCTTTCAAGGAAAGTTTACTGAAAATCATTTTAAGGAGTTTCACCTACCCAAAATTCAGTTTCAGCCCTTAGATGCTCCATTTATGAGCGTCCTACCTTATTCACCAGAGATAAGCATTGAATCATTTATAGTGGTTTTAGTCTTTCTTATCGTCAAAGGAAGTGACCAGTGATTTCATATATGAATATCTTATCAAGGTGAAGGGCGACAGGCTGTATGGTAATGCTAAAAAGACAAAACCTTGAATGCTTTTGAGTATGTGATCACCATTTGTGTATGTGTATTGTACATTAGGTGGTCAGTGCAGTAGTCAAATACTTGAAAGCAAGTCACGCATGATGAAATAAACTATTTGTATAGGGCCATTCAGTATGATAATGTTTGTTTCTTATTTTGATTTCAATGTTTTAACTTTCATACAAGATTAATGTAGCTACTAGTTCAGGGGAGAATTTGTTTCAAAGTAATGTTATTGTGAATTCGAAATTCTCTTATTAGCAAACTTGTGATTCAGACGTGTGTCAAAGAAGATGTTCTAATACTTTTTTAATATGTTATGGGCATCTTGGGTTCAGAGGAGTAGATAATTTGAAATGTATCAATATTATGAATGTTTTTCCATTATGTTGTCAAGCGTGATTTCAGTTGTTGTGGGGGTACTTTAGTTCTATGTATTCTTATGGTTAATTGTGTCCACTTATTTTACACGAGGCAATTTTGATGAAATCACCATCTGTAATAGCCAAATCAATTAATGTAAAAATACATGTCTCTGGAAGATGTAATGCTTCTTTAAAAAGTGGTTGAAAGTTTGGTTCTAGAAAATGAAGGTTGACAGGGTATACCTTGTTGAACCTCAAAGTAGGACGTACCTTCAATGGTGTATTGTTAAAAAATTGTTTGTATGGATGTACTGTATTAACTTTCAATTGACTATGTAATCTTGTAGGAGCTTCCTATACGGCACACACTTAATACAATGCATTGTGAAAAGAACGTGTGTGATAATCTACTACAAACTTTGTTTGGGAAAACACATGATGTGAAATCCCGACAAGACATGTGTGCTTGCAATATCCATCATCACCTACACTTTAAAGCAAACGTAGGTGGTGATTCTTTTTTCATGCCAGATGCTCCCTACATCCTAAGTAAAGAGGAGCAAGAGAAGTTTTTGCAAACCTTGAAAAACATCAAGTTTCCATCTAGCTATGGTTCCCCCTTTAATGGGAAAATACAAGATGGAAAACTTTGCGAACTGAAGACACACGACTACGACATCCTCATGCAATAGGTATTGCCTTTGTGCTTGAGGAATGTTGGACATGCAGAAGTTGTAGGGGCAGTAATGCGGATGAGTAGACTCTTCCGCAAATTGTATTCTAAAGTGATAGATGTTGAAGGAAAAGAGATGTTAATTGAAAAAGTTGCAGAAACCATTGCTTGTTTAGAGAAGGAATTGCCACCTTCTATTTTTGTGATAATGCTACACCTTCCCCTTCATTTGGTTGAGGAATTATTTTTATGTGGACCCGTTCAAACCCGATGGATGTACCTCTTTTGAGAGGTACATGAAGGTGTTGAAAGGATATGTAAAAAATAAGGCAAAGCCAGAGGGGAGCATGGCATTTGGTTACCTTAGGGATGAAGCAATAGGATTCCTCAATGAATACCTTTCCCATTACACTCCTACAAAAAAGAGAGCATGGGATGATGAAGAAGAACCGGCAATGAAAGACAAGGAGCTGGATGACAGAGGGAAGGTAGATTGTCCAATGACAGCAGGTTTTATGAAGATGATTCATAATTTTGTTCTTGACAACACTCTATACATGGAGCCGTATAGGAGGTACGCATACCAACTTCTCAGTACAAGTTCATTCTTGAAAATTGCATAGGAAGTTTTACTTTTACCTTGATTCCTATTGAAAGAGTATCGTATTGAGAGATGACAACAGACAAAAGTAAATGTCATGATGTATATGTAATGGGATAGGAAGTGAAGTAAATAACTACCATGTACGAAATATTTTGGAGTACAATTGTGTTAGAGAGAAATACATTAATTCTTGATTGTGACAGAAAGCAAAGTCTGATAGGGAAGATGTATGAAATAAGTTAGGATAAAGTTATTGGTGAACAAGTGACGCCAATAATGTGTATCCACATATTTAAAGCAATAAGGGATAAATCATTCTCAATTTCTTTTTTGTTTCATTTAGTAGGCATCTTTAGTAGTCTTATTGGTAAATGACTGTAGCTTGGGATCTTACCAAAAACACTCGAGTGTGGTGAGGATGCAATTGATTTACACTTATACATATAAGAAATGTGGTTTTATTAGGAAGATGATACTTAAAATGAAACTTGAAGTCAAAAAGGTCATTAAGAAATTTGGGATGGGTTATTAGAGAATAAAATATATGGAGCACTATTTTTTTTTTCATTCAAGACACGTGTAACCACTACCATGGTGCATTTAGACATGTAAATGCTGCTCAGATTTTGGAGTAGTTGTTGATTGATGTATTAATTGAACGTTAATTACAATGTAATAGTTCTTGACATTGTTGTGTTGTTCTCTTGCTTTATTGTTTACCTATAATTGATTGTTATATGTGGCTGACCTTGTACTAATAGAATTGTCATTATAAAATTGTACTTAAACATGTATTGGATAACGTCCAAAACTAATGCTAAGTTTACGGAAATTGAGGGCAAAATATAGAAAAAAACAACTCTAGCATGGCCCAAATAAAAAAGCCGGTCATATGTAGGGTCATCATGTATTGTACTGATTAGTATTCAGTACTTAATTTATATTTTATTAGTAGCTTATGTCTAAGGCCTTGAACTCTGCAATTAAAGCAATAATTTTGGTGCATTCTATTGTTGCATGCAATGTGTGCCTAAGCTTTTGGTGTAATAGCTCATTTGTAGAAACATTGGTGTTGAGAATTTCAAAGTAATAGTGTAACGACTACTAGAAATAAGAAGTCTTGAACTTTAAGTGATTATAGGATACGATTCATGTGGAGGGTGCAGGAGATATGAGCAGGCAGTTTTAGGTCGGGACTAAAGAAGAGATCAGTATCAGCGGCAATTAGGAATACGGGCTAAGCAAAGTGGGTTTGCGTTCCCAAAGGACCTTCAGCAGCTTCCTGATTTCTTGCAGTGGGCTTTGGAGGAAGTACGGGAGGAATTGCTGTCACGTGTGGCAGTGGAGAATGATATAGAAGACATAGCTAGGGGACCTCTACCACTAGCTACCGCCTATAAAGCAATGAATTCTTATGGAAATCACTACCGAGTGATAAGTGCAGAGAGGAAGTTTAGAATTGCAGATAGTGGGGTGGCAGTAACCTTCAAGCAAGTATGCAGAAACGGAAGGCGTGACACTAACTTAGCGAATGCCAATGTTGAGTATGTTGGCCACTTAGAGGAGATTTTAGAACTGAATTATAGACGTCATTGCATTGTAGTTCTACTGAGCAATTTTGTGAAAGCAAATTACATGGGAGAGGATGCAACTTTTAAGATAGACAAATGGGAATTTACCTTAGCAAACTACAGGAGGAGACCAGATTATTACTGTCCAGACAGCTTTGCCTTCCCTAAACACGTAGAGCAAGTTTATTATTCTGACGCAGAGGACGTACCTAGTTGGAAAGTTGTTTTAAGAAGAGAAGTTTGTGGAAGACGGGTATTATCAGATGTAGAGGACAATGAAGACCCAACTTTGTTCCAAATGGGTAACAATGACGACTTTGTTGGTTTGCAACTTCAAGCCGATGTTGCTGAGGATACAATGCCGGCTGCAATAATAGGGCGTAACATTGTGCTCCACCAAGTTTTGATACCTGGCCAAGGTCGCGCAAGGGGAGGATTGCAACAATAAGGCAAAGATGAAGGACAAAATGCCATACAAAGAGTTCATGTAGGAGGAAGTTAGGACTAGGGGACACAAAGATTTGTTGGTGCAGGTAAAAAATAAAAAAATTAGAGTCTCTTGTAAGTTTCTTTGTCTTATTCCAATAATTAATGAATTCATTTCTGTGGTATTCCAAAAATTTCAGTGTGTTACGCATATGATTTTGTTGTACCTCATGAGTGGCTGTTAAGAACAAAGATGGCATATGTGAGGGTGATGTTGAAGTTTGCTATGGAAGCTGGTTGTGTAGGTTGAGGTCAATGTCGAGCTGCAGCATTGGATTCTGTTGGAAGTGAAAACAGCGATTGCAAGGACATGGCTTCCATACAACAAAATTCCAGACATGGTAGGACGAGGCAACAACAATGGCATATAGAACCACTTCTTCATGAGTGTCTTCATACAGACAGTCATGGCGACAATCTATCGGCAGAGACAGACGACAATATGGGCAATGATTTTGGAGACTGAGTCAGCAGTGATCATGAATTGCTTTAAAGCCGATGTCTTTCTTAAAACTTTTATTAGGTCTTGCAAAGGGAACCATGAACCATAGACGCATTGTATGCTGTAACATAGTTAGGGAGTGTAAATTTATGTTGTTGGTGTCAATTAAACAATATAATGGCAAAAACCATAAAGGTTTTACCCATTTAAAAGTTTCAAGGACATGAGATTTGTGTACCCCTGAGTAAATATGACATGGAAGACCTATCAAGGAAATGGTCAATCAGCGTTTATAGTGTTCAATGGAATGCATAATTTTGCCTCGCGGATAAAAAGTTTTTTTGTAAGGTTTTTCTTTGTGATTGTGCTTGCCTGAAATCGGATTTTTTTTTTAAATAATGGGATTGTTTAAAAAGTAGTAATCCTCCTCTTCTGTATCCTTGTGTTGGTGTATTAGTCTTTTTAGTTGTGAAGAAATTGACGTAGACTTGCCTGTCAATTTGTATTGGTAGTATCATAAAACTTAGAAGTACCTTGAGAATTGCTTTTAGCGTAAATTAATCAACTCTATTTTTATCAACCAGGTAGAGTAAGTTAAAGTATCCAAGTTTTTGCCTTCAGTAAAAGAAACTTGCCGTATGCAGTCAACAAAATTTGCTCCAGAAAGGTTGCACGCCAAAATATTCCTACTTGGCCTAGGGTTAACTAAAATTACATGTATAGAGACTTATGGATTTGAGAATCTATAGTTGCTATTTTGGAGTGTACTGATTATGCCTTACATGACAACAAAGGTACCCAGAATACCATTGGCCTTGCCAAAATTAGATATCATCCATGTAACAAATTAACCAGATAAAATCATTGTATGTGGCTAGCACACTTTTCTACAAAATGGCAAGAAGACTAGATTTGGTATAAAACAAACCCAAAATATTATGATGAACAATGGTTTTTTCAACTCAGACAAAATCTTGTCAAATTTCTGTCATATGTACCATTGGTTTCTTGTAGTGATAGTACCAAAAGATTGATGCAAGTATTTTGGGATTTGGTTTGGAGAAGAGTGTGGCTGATCATAGTTTGTATTTTGCACAAGTAAAAGCCCATATGATGCTTGTGTACACTGATGACTTGATCATTCTTTCTAGCAATGTGGTGACCATGAGTACATTGAAGGCCAAGTTGGAGGCTGAGTACAACATGACGAACTTGGAAGAATTGCACTATTGCCTTGGAGTGGAGTTTGCAAGAAATCAAGGTGCAAAGACCATCACCACGAGCAAAGCCAAATATCTGGAGGAAGTGCTCAAGCGGTTTGGCATGAAGAATTGCAAATTTATCAACACTCCATTGGACATCAAGGTGAAGTTGATGAAGTTTAGCATTGAAGAATATAATACGGATGCTTGGAAGATGGTAAATGTACCTTACAAATCAGCAGTTGGATCATTGATGTATGCCTTGGTGGCTACAAGGGCTGATTTGACTTTTGTCATTAGCTTGGTGAGCTAACACATGGCAAGGCCAAGATGGAATCATTGGGTGGCAATGAAGAGAAAATTGAGGTACTTCAAGGGTACCTCTCATGTGAAGTTGCAATTGGGAGATGAACATATACACTTGATGGAGTATTGTGATGCAAATTGAGCTGGCGATGCCAATGACAAGAAGTCCACCATGATGTATGCATTTAGCCTTGGAGAAGGCATGGAATCATGGAGTAGCAAAAAATAACCCACGGTGACTTTATCCACAACGAAGGCAGAATACATGGCTGCAAGCCATTGCACAAGAGAAGTCATATGGCTAAAGCGGCTTTTAAAGGATATAGGGTGCGAGGATGTGAAGGACACCTTGATCTTGTGTGACAATCAAGGTGCCATAATTGTTGCCAAGAATCCAGTGCACCATTTGAGGACGAAACACATTGAGGTGCAACACCATTTTATGAGGTAGAAGGTGGAGAAAGGAACCATTTTATTGGAGTATTGTCCAATTAAGGATATGTTGGCAGATGTAATGACAAAGGCGTTGACAAAGGATAGATATGAGCATTTAACAAGAGCCATGAGTATTAGAGATTTTGGTCATTTGCAAAGTGGGAGTGTTGAAAGGTTGCAATAGAGCATTAGGAGTTTGCTCTAGGCAAAAGGAGATATGCTAGGTGGGGTACTTAGCATTAGAAAGAGAGCATGTAGTAGGAAATACCTCATAGAGAGGATTAGACCATGGGTGTGGTTATTTCAAATGGTTAGGTGAAGAGAGAGTGGTTAGGAGAGTACATAGATGAAAGAGTTTAGGAACACCTTCATTTTTCTATTTGTATCTTATACATTTGAGTATACCATGTGTGCCTTTGCTCTTCTATCTTTGCTCTGTTTTCTATAAGAATAGCATGTGTCATTCTTTGGTCAATAGTTTATCCTCGCAGGTACTTTGTGAGTTTTTGAAGGATTGGCTATTAGAAGTAAGAATCAAGATTGATGCTTTGGACATTTTTACGTTTCTAATTTACGTAATGCACGCAAGTTCCAAATATCCACATTTAACCTCTGAAGTGTATTCTTTTGTGTGACGGTGGTATACCGGTAATACTAGAACCATTGCTTAGTGTGGGTAGCTAAGTGTGTTTGTATTTGGAAGGAGGAATAGCCCCCAGATTCAATCCAATCTAGTTTTTGGAGTGATATTGAGTTGGTTGAAAAATCGTATGTACAGAGAGGCAACTTTTGTTCCGGAATCATTATTGGGAGACTTCTATGAGGAAGAGCCACCTTTAAACTAGGTTCAATCCAGATAGCAATCCCGATGAATGCTTGTTGACGGCTGATGAAATTCTTCTACACTCAAAAGTGGTGGTGAGCACATGATAGGGGTTTTTCAATTATCTGGTTACCATTTCAGCCAAAGGAACTCGTCCCAAATAGGTCTGTTGTTGTAGTATGTTGGAGTGATAGGGGTTTTTTGCATGACTTGTGGATCTAGACTAGTCTCCAGGTCTATTTTGAGGAAAAACTTGCATCTCTTTTGTCTTTGTTTGTTTTATTGATTTCTTATAAGTGGTACTTCAATCACTCAAATCTTTAGAAGGGTAGGATTCAATGCATCCTTCTTCAACTTCAATAGCGGACCCCTTTGATATAGAGGCTAAACTTTGTTCTAGTTACTTTGGGTCACCACCAAATTTGGAAATAGTATCAAGATTAGGGTATTTCTTCAGGATTGGCAAATAGTTGTAATAGTGTAATAACCAAAACTATAGGATTGGAAGTTCAATAGAACAGCAAAAATACAAGTTCCAGTTTTCATTTTGGTGTGCTTGTAATTGTGGTTGTATTTGTGCTGAATATTTTAAATAGTTTCTGGTCTCGATTAATTCTTTAGGAGCTACACACTAAATCCCTGCAGAACAATACACAAGTCATCCAATTGGTGTTTTTGTCAAATCTATATGCTAATTGGAAGATAAATGCTTTCTTGTGCTACGATATATCAGCCATGGACTATTTAGGGGCATTGCAAGTCAAGGGGATATCGAATCAACTTAGAAGGCCTTGACATAAACTAATTCAAACAACTAATCTATTGTTAAAGAGACATATGTTTTGCTGTTGTGATAATTGCAAGTTCTATGGATATAAATGGATGGTGATCAATTTGAATCTAACCTTAGTGATGCTGTTCACTTAGCTACAGACAAGGATTTAATGCAGAATCTCCATCTTGTAGTTGGATGAAGTTCTTCATGATTTGACAGAATCCTTGTTCCATACTCGTCAAGTTGTAACAAAGGTGGAAGCATCCATACTTGATAACTCAAAAGATTCTACAACAATGTACAAAGTGTATGAAAACTTAACCCTTTAAGGACCACACAACCATATATTGATTGCAGAGAGTCATTTTTGGCATGTAGAGTACTATTGCTCAACATTTGGAAATTGGCCTTGGAAAACGCATGTACTCACAAGAATTTTGCATTCAACTAAATAAAGAACTACAAAATTGGATATGTGAGTTGACAAATTATAATGTTTATATGGCATGGCCTCAAAACACATATCCATTTTTGGTCGTAGATGGATTAAATCAACAACACAATACATCAAACATCCAAGAAAAATGTCACTTTTCAATTGAGTGATCTTAAAAAAGTTCAAATTGCTTGAGAAGTATGCTCCTATTATTTTGCTATACAATTCTAATATAATTGTGATATTTCAAGATCTATTAAAATGGTGTTGTCATTTTATTTCCAAAACTTGTCATCTCACGTTTAAGGCCAATTATTGATTGTTTTCAGCAATTGGATTTTCCATAACATTTATCAAATTTTGTGTAAAATGGTTTTAAATTGGCAAATAAAGTGGGATTTTTGACCTTTTTTGTCCACTTAACTACACCTTGTGATTGCTATTTTTATCCATTTTGTGTGAAAATAGTCTTAGTGGAAAGGTGTGCAGTCAAGCTTTCTAGAAATATAAGGCTCTTCTCAAGCAAAGCTTCCATGTAGCGATAACATCCAAAGCCATACTAGCATGAATAACTAGAGATTTTCCATCAACCATGCACTCAATCATTACAATATTTCACCTCCAACCATAGATTTGGTTGGGATTTTGATACCTTACAATGAATAAAGTATTCTTTCCATTCATACAATGGGATCATTCAAATTGGGTCTACATTTGATTCAATAAGGCATCTAAGTTCATTGCCTCTTTTTTTAGTGGGTTTCTTGAAAATGGGTGTGGTCCTTAAAGGATTAATAGATTCTGCAACAACCTACAGAGTGTTTGATAACTTAAGAGATTTTACAACAACCTACAGAGTATTTGAGGTGACAAATATTTTTCCCATGTAGGAAGAAAATAAATATTGATAGTTGCAAAATTTTAGTAATTTAATGTGCAAAACTGAAATTATTGTGAATTTTGGGAGTCCACAAGTATTCTAGAATCATGGCCAATGTCTAGATGTATACAATTCTACTAATAGTCAAACCACTTTCAGCTCATTACATTTTGGAACACACGACATGACTTAAGTGGTTCCAACCTTGAAAAGGACAAAAGAACGCATTCCAAAGCACTTGTTTTTGCTCATGGTAGAAATAGCACATCCTACTTATTGGATATAAAGCGTTGGTGGCAATGGGTGCTTTCACCTTAACCCCTAAAGGACCAAAAGGACAAAACTTGTCTTTTCATTGCCTAGAAAACACCTCAAAGGTGGAAAAAAAGTTTTTTTCAATTTTTTTTTGAAGGTGGTCACATAGATGCATGGATGTCATATTGGAGCGCTTGTCCGCCCATCCATTTGTGTGCCAAAAGTGTCCAATTGAGCTCATGTCTATCCAATGTGGTTAACTCATAGTTGACTTCAGAAATGGTACAAAATGATATAAAAAACTTACACCGTACTTGATGGTCATACTCATTGTTGCCAACATGAAGTCAAAACATGGATTTAAAGCCATATTGAGTTATAAAAATGAAAAATAATGATTTGATTCTTCCATTTTTAAGTCAAAAACCCTCATAACGGCCATAAAAAACAAGAAGATTGACATGTTTGTCTAGACGATCCGGTCCATCTAGTCCTCTAGGATTTCCAACAGCCAAAAGTTGTCTGATATGACAACCTTGCATAGATGTGCTAAATCACTAAACGCCAAAAAATGCTGCTTTGAATGCCCCCATATTTTTTTAAACTTCAATTTATGAAGAGATATACATGTTCCATGCTACCCTTCCTACAATTTTAGTGAGGACACTACTGACTTTTGCAACTTTTGGTGAGAATATCTTCCTTTCTGGGCACATGCCACACTGCTCTAGCTGGACTGAGCAGTGCATTCCTCGCGGCCTATGCCTTGGGTTGGGCACGGTCATCCATCAGTCCTTTAAAGGTTAAGTCATGTTGATTTTGTGGAGACAATGGTTTGCTACATTTGCAGGGCTAGCATTATTCAAGAGTTCACTTGATCCCTCCATGAAGTGGAAGCTCATGCATGGACTATTTATTTTTTCCTTTGTTGGAGAGTGAGCAATATTGTTGAATGATGTACTTTTGTTCTGAGAACTTGCATGCTAAAATGTTAAGACTCGATCAATTTGATGCGTCTAAAACAAAGTTTCTTTGCATTTGATTAGAGTCAAGTTGAAAGTAATGGAAATTTTTACTACGTTGTAAGTAATAACATAACGCCAGTGAAAATTTCTATACTGAAATAAAAAATAGTAATTTTGAAAAAGATAACAGTCACTGATTGGCCAAAGTTCCATTTATTGTCCAAACATGCAAATACTCTATTGAGCCAATACAAAATGAATAAAAAAATATCAAGAATAATCATTCCTAATATTCACAGCAAAAAGCTATAAACTTTAGCTTTGAGCGTGTATTCTAAGTATAGTCATCCGATAGAAGCAAATTGCGTGCATGCAATTTTGGATGTTGTGTTACGTTTGGCTTGCCTATTGCTCTATATCAAAGGCTGTTAGTGAGGAGATTCTGAAGAGATGGATAAATGAAAATTCCATGATTGCCACCTTTCCATAATATGCATTGTCTAAAAAACCACCTTGTGGAATACAATATAAGGTTTTGCACTTAGTCTAGATTAGGTCTTTGAAAGTAGGCATAGCTCAACACTTAAGGTGCTGGAAATTAGAAATTGAACAACAATGATGTCACCGTATATAGAAGTGAAATAACATAAAAAATCACTCACGTCATCTTTACAACCAAGCGCTCTTTTTTAAACCATCTTTTTACAATAATATGGAAAGCCTTGGAGGTAAAAAGTGTTGTAACAATTCAACAATTTCAAAGCCAAGTCGGAGGCTCGGCACTTGGGATTCAGACTAAGTCTATGTCAAAGAGCTCAATAAACTGCAGTCATTAAATTTCCTACCTCTACTTTAGTATTGCATAATATCAAAAATTGATAGGATTGTGCAATTTTACGATTGCTAAGTATCATCAAACCACAAGCTATTTAGTTTCTTAAATTCCAGCTTCAATTAGCAAACAGTGGCCAAGAAGCGTCAATGTCAATAAATAAAAATGGGCTATCCACAAAGGAGTTTTGTGGAATTTGGAATTGCTTCAGTTAATCCACAACTAAGGTAAATATATCCAATTCCGACCTCTTTACCTAATCTTGTCACATGCACACTAGGAAACATTTTAGACCTAAAAGCTAGGCAAGTCATAGATAGCATATCCATGTGACACAAATGATAAGATATCCATGATAGACCTAGATTTCAGATTTCAAGTCTAAAATGTTCTCTTGGTATACATGCGACGAAACTAGGCAAAAATGATGGAATTGGGTATGTTTACCTTAAACAAAATTTTGATCTCTAATCCAAGTGAGAATCTTCAAGTAGAGGATGAGAAAAGAATGTGCATCACACTTGTTCAATAAGCATGCAAACTTTGCTGCCAGCATAGCATTGGTACTCTTCAAATGTGGCTGTCAAGCTCCATCTTTGGAGCCTTCGCAAATAGCCCACTATTGTTCCTGCACTATGACAAGGCTTTTTGATTACATGATGCACCCTAATTTATGATCACCTGGCAATTTCAATGCTGGTGAGCTTACAATTCTTTTCTTCATGTTGACATGTTGCTAGATGTGTTTTTGTAATGCAGCTGATTTAATGTTTTGAATGGTTGTATTGTTAATGACATGAATGGTCAAACACATGGCTGAAAGGGTGGGCGTGGTCAGGTCACAAATCAATGTAGTGGCGCCCAAAATTGCACATCGCATGCAATGGGTAGTATTGTGGAGAAAATATCACTTGCACTAGGATTTCAATTACGTATAAGCATATGTTTGTGGCACTCATTTCTTTGAAAATATAGTCACCAGTTCCATTTTTAGGGAATCACTATAAGTACTATATTGAAGCCAACAAAATGTACTTGATAATAATCATAATAAATAAAACGGGCAATTCCATCAAAATGAAAAGAGAGGAGTGAACCTCTAAAGCAGACAAGACTTCTGCCTCTGACATAAGCCTAGCCTCTAATATGCCAATATTAAGGCTCAAGGGTTGGATGAGTGAGATTCCTTGATCCTTGAGGAAAGTCAGGCTACACAAAAAAGACACAATATTATTTGTTTAGGACAAATGGTTTCAAAGGGTTTATCTGTGCATGCCGGAATCAATGTCTCATTTGAATGGTAGTGGAAAGTTAGCAACAACAACAAGACTAAAAGCTTTTGTCCATAATAGGGTAATGCAACTCTCAAGTTACATGCACTCTTCTTAATAACACGTATTTGATTTCAACACAAGTCCCAAGATTAAGCAAAAGCACTAGCCTTTTTTTTTTGGTTTTGGCAAAAAGCCAAATTGGCTACGTTGTATTTTGAACCATTGCCCACATGTTGAGCACTTCATATCTATCAATGAATTGCGGTGGCGATAGTGAATTGTAGATATGGTGAATCCGGCATAGTGTGCTAAAAATTGGTGACAGTTTTTGGCACTGAGGAAATTTTTTTTGTACTGAAGTGGCTATGCTTCTCAAAACTGTTGAGTTCTCCAAGCACTAGAGACAATTATATTCAAGCAAGAAGGACAAACTTTCTAAAAAAAATGGTGTCATCTAGCACTTGGTAGATTTTTTGTAAGAAAATGGACAATGCAGTTCCATATTTGCAAATGTTAGAATATTAAAAAATATAAAAATTCATTCATGGAGGCAAGGTTGTCTTGCAACTTGTAGCAATATAGCGTCTAAAATAAAATAAGAGATGTTGCACAATTTGTAGAAGTGGCAACAACTACGGCCTAGGCTGAAGCTTTTTGGGTGTGCCCTTAAAACCCTAAGCTATTGTTTGGCTACTTTTATAGTATTTTCTTCATTTTTTCCTTATGTTTTTTTGCTTGCTTTTTTCAAGTGGTGCTTTTTGGGCCCATGGGGCCCATAAACAAGGGCTGAGAAGCGCATATGTATTGGTTGAGATGGCTCATTGTGAAAAAAATGAATGATAGTCTTGAAGTTAAGTCACTCAAGAAAGGGCATATTCACTTGGTGACAGTGTCCAAAGCGTCTAAGATTGTATTCTACCATCCATAGTTGCATGGTGGTACAAAGTAAGACATGGCTTCTCAGGTGTCTCCCTAGCTGTGCACCAAAAACACAAAAGCTTGCTATTTGAAGTTAGCTGCACAAAACAAGGCTGCCATATATTTCTAATATTGAAAGTATATGAGTAGTCCCAACCCATCAGAGTTCTTGTGAATTTTGGTTTCCAACATTGTCTTCCTAGAATTCAAAATCAACTGCACAACTTGACATTGCAAAATGTCTTCAATATAGCTTTCATTTTACCAAAAAATGGGAATCAACAATTTATCATTGTACCTGAAAACGGCAGCACAACTTAGAATTGTACATCATAGTAGGGATGTTGGTGCCATATGTCTTGGGTAAACTTTGCACCTTTGTCCTTCCAAATGCTCTGCATCAAGCATAGATTGTTGCAAATCATGTTTTGCTTATCTGGCGGTATTATTGGGCTTTGTAATTGTAGGTCAAAGACTTTTATATTTGTTTTTGTCATTGGAGAAGTAGATTGAAATCTGCATGTTTTTGGAGGCAAAGCAAAATCCAAGGAGCAACATGAACATTTGTCTAGGTATTAGACAAAAAAAAGTTGCTGCCCTTGTTGCCCATTCTCATCGGGCTCTAAAATTTCTCACATAACTTCTTCTTCAAGTATTGGAATGAAGTAAAAATTAGATCCCATTGTAAATATTGAAATTTCCCACCTACAATAAAAGTTTTAAAAAATCACATCAAGTAGTTTAGCTACAGGTACATGCCCAAAATCCATTTGTTGCTTAAGGGAACAATTAGGCTTTTAGAGGTTAAATGGATGAAAATTGACTTTCTTGCATCCAATAAATTGTCTTTTTATTATCCATCAAAAAAAATGTTTGCGTCTTTAAAGGTTAATAACACCCTCTATTCAAAGTTGTACAAACAAGCAAAGCTTTTGCAAGTCAATATTCAAGTGGTATAGATTAAAGGATCTAATTTTAAAAAAACAATGTGCTATGGAAGATTTAGGCAAGTGAACCATTTTAGGACATGTAGATAGACTATCTAAGCTATTAGCAACAACAACAACAAAAAATAACTAAAAGGCTACAATTTGATTGATGTTTGGTTGTTCAAGAGCATAATTGTCATAAATACATGTGGATGTTCATATAACAAGCCAACAAGATTTTGGATTCTTCAAAGGTTGAGGTATTTTGGTCAAATCTAATATCTCCAAGCCGTGTCACTAGAAATTAAGTCCAAATTGACACCTCCAAATTGACTAAATATGTCAAAATGACTAAAATTGTCCAAAGTGACAAAAATTTATTCAAATCAAGATGTCCAAACCTACAAAACTATCCAATTTGACAATGTTCCCTTGAAACTAATTCAAAATCCAATCAATTGTATCTAATTTCCATAATAGGGTACAAATGCCGGCCAACTATATTAGCTAGGTAGTTCACAACATACAACATCTACAATTAATAAAAAAAACTCACGTTGGCAACCTATAGGTTCAGTTGTATTTACCTCATATTTGGAAGATGAAAGAACAATTTTAATGAACCTTATTAGATAGGTCTTAATTTGTAATTTGAATTGAATACAAAGGAGTGAGGATGGAGACAAAAAAACAATTGAAATAAACCCCTTTGAATTTGTTTCAAATTTAAATTTGAAATCTAAAACTACACTGAATATTGCGTTTGTTGTCCCACACAAATTTCTTGACATTTTACACCATTTAAATATTTACCTCTGCTACAATAATATTCATCAATAATTACTACAATAAACAAATATGAAAAGGTCTAGCAACAACAACAAAGCTCTAGAACCGCAAAATAGCAGCTATTAACTTACTAGTCATGTGAAATTCTAGTTTCTAGAAAGTTACATGCACCTCCAAGTGGCCAAGTGGTGAGTCATGAGGTAGTTTTCCAATGTAAGGCAACCTAATTGTCAAGGCAACCTAAATGCAATATTAAGTGTAGAAGATGTATAGATTGACATGAAAAGACATATTTAATCAATAAGTCCCATTGGATAATTCTTGATTTGAACTCGTTGCATATGGAGGACATGGGCACATGGGTGGCATGGGCGCATACAAGGCATGTGATGGATAGAAAGAAATTCAAAAATTATGCTCAAGCTTGTCTTTACCTTGGTAAATGGGTTTACAAGACTTGTGTGATTATAAAATTTGTGATTGGGTGAGGGGCCAAGGGGCAAAGTGATGAATATGGACATTGGGTGTAAAAGAACATCTTTGGTGGAATCCACTCAATCTTTTTCCAACTTGAATTTGAAATTGAGATATAAAAGGGGTAGGGAGGGAGATGAAGAGGCAAATTGGTTTGAATCTAAAAATTGAATTTGAGTTTATATTATCCCATGGAACATTTTTTAATGCAAACCAAAGACATGCTATGGGGGCCATGGAGGGCACTTCTTTCTATAACAGTATTTTATGTGTTATCAAAAAAATGCAAATAACGTGTTAATTTTTTTTGCTCAATTGTTCACTTACAATTTGAGCTAAACAAAGCTCAAATGATTGCAAAGAACTCATAGATTGCCCTCCACCAAAACGGCGAGTGCACAAATTCACTATCTATCTATCTATCAATTCTTATAATAGTCTTATATCATTAGTTGGGTAGTTGGGTGTCAAAAATAATAGAATGTAAGGTGGTTGACAAACTAATTAATAACCGAATTTTCTACAACCAAATTTTCTACCTTGCTGCTGGCATTGGATGGGATGCCCATACCATGGGCATGAGATGGATGGGTCAAGAGCATGGGATGGGATGGATCATGGGCATGGAATGAGATGGGTTGTGGGCATGGAATGAGATGGGTCATGGGCATGGAATGAGATGGGTCATGGGCATGAAATGGAATGGATCATGGGCATGGATGGAATGGGATGGGTCATGGGCATAGGTGGGATGGGATGGGTCATGAACATGGATGGAATGGATCATGGGCATGGAATGGGATGGGTCATGGGCATGAAATGCAATGGATCATGGGCATGAGCAAGATGGGTCATGGGTATGGAAGAGGTGGGTCATGAGTTTGGGATGGGATGGGTCCATGAACATGGGATGGGATGGGTCCATGAGCATGGGATGGGATGGATCCATGAGCATGGGATGGGATAGATCCATGAGCATAGGATGGGAGAATACAAATCAATGTTAATTTTTTTGCAGGTACCCCCTCTTGTGATGGCCTTCTGCCAAAACGGTGGGTACACGGGCCCACTAATAGTATTAGATTACAACACAGAAGGTACAATACAAGTTTAGCTTTCTCTTGCTTCCATAGTGAAACCATATTAAACAATGTAATCACACAATTTTTTTGTTATTTTCTAATCTATCTATCAATCAATTTCAAATCAAGTCAACTTTCTACTTTAGTGTCTACAAATTCTACTAAAAACAAGAAACTTTTGTCCATTTTATTAGAGCTATCAAAAAATGTGACAAATACTCAATTTTTTTAGCCTTCTTTAGTCTAAAAAAGCTTTATTTATTTTTAAATTATTGCTCTACAAAATTTTGAGGCCATTCTTAAGATAAAAGCAGCTATGTTATTATTCAACCTACGGAGACAAGGATTCTTGTACAAGTAGACCTTCATAAGTCCTCTACAATAACACACAACTACATAGAGTCCTTATTACATTTGGTTCATCCTATTGGTTCTTGATGAAAAGCCACATGTGAGGAAGTTTGAATAAGACCATATTTAAAAAGAGCAAGCCAAAGATGCAATGCTAATACAGTGCTTTTGAAGTTCATGTCAAAAAAATTGTTTATTAATATGGAATAAACAACCAATGTAGAGAACCATTTGCATTGATGTCAAGAATCTTTTGTAGCAAGAATGCTCTAAATAATAGTACAATGGGTTTCATTTTTGAAGAAGAATACATTAGTTCAAAGCACATGTGAGAAAGGATATAGAATAATTTGTGATGAAACTTTAATTGTTTTACACAAAATCTAACAATTCTTTTGGTGTACTTGGTTTGCTATGTTGATGTTACAAACATACCCTAAGCCTAATTCCACTACACATGTGAAGAGATGGTGAAACCAATTTTAGCAAAACAAGATGTTCATACAACAATTGTACAATTATTAGTGTACCTGCTGTGTAATTAATGAGGAGAGGAGGTCGTGGTTACAATTTGCAAGTGCCTTGGAGGCAACATGATGATCCAATTCCGGTAATATTTTTGCACTTTTTCTCAAATTTTTTTTTTGAAAAAGACAGATTGTAGATGTTTCTCAAATTTCATGATTTAATGTAAACTTCCATGCTCACTTGGAGTCATAAAACTCAAAAAAAACAAACAAATTTGCAAAAAGACAAATTTGTTTACAAGTTGTTTATAGCTTTTCCAATTCTAAGTTCAACATGGTTGCACTTATTGTTGAGGTGCTTTAGCTCATACAAAAGCTCATGTATTATTCAAAAATGGTTGTTTCTAAACTTAGATTGTTTTAGGGAACATTTCAAAGATATTCTTTTGCAGAAAAAAATATTATCCACCGCCAATGTCACACAATTTGCTCTTTGGCTATAGAAGCCATTGTACATAAGCTTCTTTGTAAATCATAGGAAACTCTCTATATACCTCCCCTTGGAAAATGAAGAGAATTTTCTACAATCTATGATGTTGCTTATTTCATACCATACGCACTTTTGTTAAAAACATAAGCACATTTGAGAAACTTGGCCTCACAATTTCCAAAAAACATCCAAAATGCTCAATCTCCAATACGGAGACCAACAAAATACATTCTTTTCCAAAATTAGCACTTGATGAATTTTCATATAAATAATGCCAAGGCTCAAAAAGTATCAAATTGCAGGCATTCAATCATGCAAGTGCAACAAGTAAACAGTGTCAACACCCAAGTGCCAAATCAACCTTCTCCATATGTTGTAAAATACTGAAACTATCAAAGAGCTTTAGAAGCTACAAAAACTTCATCACATCCAAGACAAATAACAAACATTTTTCTCAAAACATCAACTTCACCGGTTTTGAAAATTTCCTGAAGTCCTTTAAAATAACTTAGGCAAATTGATAGAGTACTTTTGACAAGCTTGGTCAATAGTTCAAACCTTTTATTGAAAAGGAAAAATTTGATGGATATCCCTCAAGTTTGCAATATTTGTATGGATGCTCTTGGTTTTGGAGAAATTGCACAAATATCCTTGGACCATAATTTTCAAGCGTGTATTATATTGTGGATAGTCACTTCCTTCTCCCTTTATATGCTTGTTGATTCTATCTTATTCTGTTACACTCCCTCCTTCAACATTGATCATGAAAGAAGTAGTGTGCACAACAACATCAATACTTGAAAATTATGATACAAGGATATTTGTACAATTTATAAAAAACCAAAGGCATCTATACAAACATTACGAGACAGTCACACCTTCTTTGCTCCATTCTTGATCTTTGGAGAATGGGGTTAAGATTGCCTGTCCGGGCTAATTCTTTGAAGATTGAGAAGTTTTTCACTTCACCTTTGGAGGTGAAGAATGGAGTGGAAAAATCTCCACACATTAATTTTTTATCCATTTTTGTCTCGTTTTCATCCTACTTAGTTTTTGCTTACTCTTCTTTTTTCATTTTAGCAATAGTTTTTTTTGTTCTTAGAAGTTACTCCTCATACCTACACTTTAGATTTTCTTACTTTAATCATTCTCCATTCTCCATTCTCTATTCTCCATTCTTCACTAATCACAAAATGGGCGTCCCACCTTCTTTTAGGAGAAGTGCTCCCATTTGCCCTATTTTCACTCCACCACATCTCATTATGGGTAGTCACGGCACTTTCTTCTATGCTTGCGGAGAATGAGAATGCAAGCTTGTTGCGTTGCTAGTGGCTATCGGGCTTCAATTTAGCTTAGCGTGCTAAACTTCTCACTAGCCTATTCTTCTCATCCGGAGGTAAAAAATGGAGTGGAAAATAAGTTAGCGTATGAACTTTCTACCATGGTCTGTTTGTTTTCCCAGCTCTTGAATTGCTTTTCATCCTAGCTCTTTTTGCTCCTCCAATTACTAGCCGTGCTGCATTTCTGTAAGTAAACCATTTTCCATTTTCCGTTCTCCATTCTCCGTCACAGACAAATGGAATGTCACAACATCTTCACTAAAAACGACCTCGTATTGGCTCCTACTTTCATTCAGCGGATTCTCAATCTCCATTTTCTTTTCATTCTTTGAGAAGCCGTGACTACCCCTATTGTTTAGTGAAGTTTTATTCTTGGAGAAGGTGCAACTGCCCCTATTGCAAATTTCAAAGGTGTCCATCAAATTTTTTCTTTCAAAATTGTTTCTACTTTTTACTTATTTCTTTTTGCAAATGGCATGTTTGTTTGCAGAGTTCCACGCCCTTTGAACAATTGGACGGTCGGAAATTCAAATTGGTAATTGCCCTTGTGGGGTTTACAACTTCCATCCTCATTTTTTTATGGAACTCCAGACGAGTTGTACTTAGAAGTGACCTTCCACCAAGGACGTTGCCAGGACTTATGTTTCCCTTGTACAGTCATAATTACATTCAATCTCCAAATGGGAGCCTAGATGAGACATGGCACCAGGGCAGTGGAGCAAATGGTAGGAGACGTAGGACATTATCACATCCGTTCTTTGAACTCAAACTTGAAAGCAGACTTGGAAGGTGAGCCATGAGTCTAATACTTTTGTCAAAATATTAAATTTCACCTATAAAAGTGTAATTAGGGCTATATAATTGTTCATTATAAATGTTCATCTTTTAAAAAGGTTACAATTTTTAAACATTTTCCTTTGTTTTCAAGTTCAAAATCGGTTCATGCTCACAAATTTTGGCTCACTGCTCATGGGTTCACTATTTTACGCTCACAAAATACCATCATCCAACTCTGACTTAACCCACTTTCACTATTATGTGCTTGGGTAACTCTAAAAACTTTGGAAATTGTCCAAACCCGATGAGTAGGGAGATCCAAAAAACTTTAGAAAGTCAAGCAAATGAAATGTCAAAAAAATTGGTTGAAATATTAGTCATCCATTAAAAATTGGGTTAAACTTTTGGGAAATATTTAATTATAATACAATACCCTAAAGAAAGTCTACATACTCCCCTTTTAAGGCATTCAAAGAAGTTTGCTTAATACAAAACATAATTGACATTTTATCCTCAGATTTTTTGTATCTGATCCTTGTGCAATCTTGATCAAGCATACCAAACTCTAAATACTAAAAACCATATTCCTATTTTTGGTAAATTATTTTGTGTCAAAATCATGGTTTCACAATAAAGTTGATAAAAAACATTGGCAATGAATTTTTGAGATTTGATTGCATGGATGTGTTGGAGACATCCATACCTGCATCTTTCTTCCAAGCAAACATTTCCAAACCAATTCCAAAAGAATTCTAATGAAATTTATGGTTAAGGTGATCATAACCAAATTTAGTAAAGTATATACTTCTTCATGAAAATTAGTTTTTTGGCAAAATAAACATACCATCATGTTTAAAGGTACAAACTTTATCACAAGGTATGAGTCATTTGCCAAAAACTAATTTTCATGAAGAAAAATGTATTTTACAAAATTTGGTCATAATCACCCTAACCTGAAGTTACTTTTAGAATTTTTTTGGAATTTTTTGGAAAATTTTGCTTGAAATAAAGATGTGCATATGGATGTCTCCAACATATCCATGCAGTCAAATCTCAAAAATTCATTGCCAATGTTATTAATCAACTTTCTTGTTAAACCATGATTTTAACACAAAACAATTTGCCTACAATAGGATTTTGGTATTGAGTGACAAAAATCTGGTATGCTTGATCATGATTACACAAGGATCACATACAAAAGATCTATGGATAAAATGCCAATTATGTTTTGTATTAAGCAAACTTCATTGAATGCCTTAAAAGGAGAGTATGTAGACTTTTTTTTGGGTATTGTACAGTAAACTAATTTATTAAATAAACAACACTATAAGGCCTACTTTACTTTTTCATTGGCTTATCGAGACAAGAAGATTTTTTGTCTAATTTTAGACCCAAAAAAAAGATGTCAAATGTAATACAATTTTTTTCATATTTTTTGAAGCATTATTGAGTCACTGATGAATTTTCAATAGATTTGTAGTAGGCACCTATTCGTGATTTGTAGGTCTCTTAAAAGTTGTTTACTTGCAACTTATGATGAGATGAGGTAAAACCAAATATGACTAGCTTTTGCAATAAGTTACACTTTTTCTTCTATTCATTCAATGGATAACATAGGTTCATTAAAGGACCACTTCATATCCATTATTTAGCTAATTATAGGGATGCTTTTGGAGAGAGGTCGCAATTTGAGCATATACCTAATACATGCACTATTGTAAGCATGAATGAATAAAATTGGTCATAAATGAAAATTGTATGATTTTTTTCAAAGAGACTCAAAACCTCCTTGGACCTTGCTCAAGCCTATTTTGAATGATGTTGAAAGTACCACTAAGTATGTTTATGGTGCCCTCTAACATGCAATAGAAACAATGACAAATTTTGCACATTGGCATACGTTCATGAAGAAAATGCAAGTGATTGTATAAACTTTGAAGGTGTAATGAATCAATAGTGAATTTTGGAATTTGAGTGTTGAGGGATACTATCAATGAAACTTGGATGAATCCAAAATTCATTTAACGCATTTTGAGAAAAGATGTTTATGACATCAAAATGTTATTGATAATAAAAAAAGGTAAATTGAAAGGAATTTTATTACAACTTGCTTCATTGCAAAGCCACCTATTTCTATAGTATCCAAAATGTATATTCATTTTTTGAAATGGTAACTAGCTCCACAACATTGTTGCCTATGTACTACTCATCAATTTGGATATTGCGTGGTTCAAGTTTTCATTCAAAAGTAGAGGGTTGACATTTAGTTTGAGTCAGTAGTAGGTAAAACTTACTTCATTGAAACTTTTTTCCAAACTAAAGCAAGAGAAATGAAGTTAGAATGTAAGTCATTGTATGCAATTGGAACTAAAAAATAAAAAATTGAGTCATTAAGTGATATAGTTTTTGAAGCTTTAATGTGGAATAAGCTTTTTCATTTAGTAGCATCACTTATGCAAGGCAACTATTGCTTGCTCAAGATTAAGAGCTGAAAATGGTATTGGAGCTCAAAACAATTGAAATCATTGCCATTTGTTGGTTAATTTTCTAAAATCAACTCTAAGGCGTTTGTGTGTAAGAATAATGGTCAAAGTTTTGAAAATTATATCTAATGCTCAAAAAAACAAGAGTTGACAAAATCACAATTCCAAAATTTGGTCAAACAAGAATGGAAGGCAAATATGTTGCTTGTGGTTGTAGTCAAGGTTTTTTACAGGAAAGTTATTTTAGTACAAAAAAATTTGGTATTAAATAAACTAATTGGCCCTTTTAGAGGTAGTTGAAATCTCAACTAATTTGGTTGGTTTCCTTCTCCATTCCATCTCTTTTAGAAAACACAAAATCTTCTAATTATAATCTCATGACCTTTGCATGTAAAAAAAAAAAAAAACTTATTTTTATTGTATTTTTATTATAATAAATGCTTGAGATGATGTTTGAGGGCATGTGTGTTTCTAAAGAGTAATAAGTTTTGATGACCTCTCCCTGTAATGTGAATTGACTCTAAAATTTGAACAAATGCCTTTGTGCACAATTTGCCAACTTTGGTGAGAGCATCACCTTACTAAAAATTTGATATTTCACCCTATTTATCCAAATTGCTAGTTTGACTCTTTTATCCATAAATGTTGAATTTGCTAAAATGAAATATTGTGCGGATGGTAACTTACATTGAATTTTGACATCTTCATTAATTTATGCTCTTTTGTGAAATGCATCACAGGGAAAGTATTTACATTGAGATGAAACTGGGGATCCAAGAAACATTGTTTAATTTTGTTATTGACACTGGGAGTGGTACCACATGGGTGAACTGCAAACGTCCTGGCCACAAATCAAATATTAAGAATTTGGTTTGTTTCTCTCTTATATCCCTAGTAGCTATTACAATACTCACCTATATTGAAATTATAGCTTGTATGTAGGTATTGCTATTGTGGGCACAATTTTTGCTATTGCTATCTCAACTAACATTCTTTTTGTTAGTGACATCACATGTCATCCAAATGTTTTGCTATTATCACCACAACTTGCACTACAAGGGAGCAGTGTCAAGACATTCTCTATCAATTAGGTCACCTTGATTTGGACACTTCTCTATCAATTTAGACATGTGTTTGTCAAATTTTTGTAAATTTGGACAATTTAGTCAATTTGGACATGTCACTGTGTATAGTCTTTCTTGTAGTGTTGCCAACCCACCACAATGCACATTCTCAACTTATGACATTGTATCAATGTAAGAAGAACAAAGCAAGAGAGTGTTCAACTAGAAAATGCTACTTTGAGGGTTTATGGTGTATTTGTCTTCTTCACTTTTGTATGACCATGCTTGCAACTTATTGTCAAACATTTCTATCTTGTCGTAATTGAGACATATCAGTAGTGTCAACCTTCATGGCAAAGAACATTGAGCAAAAAAATTGGTGAAGAGAGTAGTGGACATGTGGTGATACTAGCAAAAACATCTGACTGGAGTGGCAATATAGCAATATTTTCTATTTAGTATGAGAATTTTTAATACTTGTGCAATGAGCAAAGAAATGAAATACAAATCTTTTGAAGCATTTGATGGAGGTCGTAAACAACTCTTTGCAAGGCTTCAAAGACCTACTGCAAATGTTTTAAACAATTAATGTTTTTTAACGTTTATAACAATACTAGATTCTAGTTCTAAAAGCAAAGGTTTTTAGTCTTCACTTTTACTCTTGTATTTATAGATACTGATTTTGTTTTTTTCTCACTATATGTTTGTATGTAAAGTAAAAGAGATTTGTGAATGTGTTAGCAATTGTGGCAATTCTAGCATTGCTTTTGCAAGGATGACAATATTTTAAAAGCATTGTGTACAATTTTATTGAAATATTAAAAGCGCTTTGTAAACATCATGTGCACTTTTGATCCTTACATGCCGAGGGGATGTTTTTCATCTTGTGCATGACAAAAAAATCTGCAAAACAAGAAAAGGCCATTTTCATATGATTTTTTTGGAAGAGATCATAAACACATGTTTCATCATGGAAGGCAAAAAACAACCTCACCAAATGTACTCATGATTTTGGGTAACCCAAATTGTGAGAAAATTCAAAGACATTGTGTTAGGTCTCATGGTGCCCTTCTTGCAGTTTTCATGAGGCCATCATGCAATGTTGACTATTACAAATTTTATAATGGGTGGGCATTTGCCATGTCATTGTAGAGCACTATCAAGGAGCAAACATTATGATTGGTTGGGCGTTCACAAGTTAACCTCTAAAAGCCCAGGTGGCCCCTTGAGGGCCAAGTGGGATTTTGGGCATGTTCCTACAACTAGACTAGTTTGTGTGATTTTTTGAAACTTTTATCAAACTAAATGGAAATTCAAATGCCTTTGTGGCCATCTAACTTTTTCTTCATTCCAACATTTAACAAAGAAGTTGTGTGAGAATTCATCAAAACTAGGGGAAGAGGGGCAATTTGGGCAAGGCTTCTCTTTTGTAAGTGAGTTTTGACTCCAAAGAGGGTCAGCTCCTATCCATGGGCACAAGGTGTGGACACCCGGGCAAAGGGGTATAAAGTGGAAGGGGCTCTTCTTGGAAGACTCTCTATTTCCATTCTTTTTGCCTCTTGGAAAATTTGGTGCCCTACATTTTTTAAGAGTTTGTGTGTTTGTTTTTTATTAATTTTTCCAAGTTGTAGTGGGTTAGGATACCTTGGTTTTCATTGTTTGGATCCATGTAATTCAAAGTACTGAATTTTACATAAATCCTCCAATTTTGCTTCATGTATTTGCAAAATTTACAACCTTCTGGCATTCAAAGATTTTTTGAAGTATGTTATACACCTCCAATTCATTTGAGGTCATTTTACCTTGAGTAACCAAGTCTCAACTTTGTGCAAAGCAATTTTTTTGCTATAAGAGTGGTCAAAGGCTCTTGAAATTTTTGGGCAAGAAGGAAAAAAATTGATTTTTCTTCACTTTAGGTGTCAATATGTCACTCCTCTCCATCTAAAATGAGCTAATTTTTTCCCACAAATACCTCTTGTAATCTAGGGCAAAATCCTATGGTTAAAGTTCAAAAAAAAACTTTTCTCCTTCCTTTCTATCCATTCCTCTGAAAGTGGCGGTTTTTAATGTCTCTTACAGAAGAAAGAACTTGGGCCTTTTGGGGTCAATGGAAATGATGTTAGTTGTGATGATGCAGGGACCTCATGGATATTTTAAGCCAAGGAACATGGAACCAATAAAGTGTAATGGACAAGACAAAACATTATGCCAAGTGCAACAACACTATGATGAACCAAGTATACCATGTAATGCTGATCACAACTTTGAATGCTTAGCATGGATTGATTATGCAGACGGATCACGATTCAGGGGTACTTATTATTGGGAGAGCTTCACATTGCCAACCTCAGACAAAATGGAAGTGAAGGGGCAAGGAGTACTTGGGTAATTGCCACACATACAAACTATGTATGTATTTCAATTTCTACACTACGAACAACAATTCAAAATTAGCCCTTAAACATTTGAGCATGCCATAGCAAGCAATACAATACAATGTGTTTTTCTTGTATTTGGAATGCACCCATAGCATTACTACATTTGAGATCAACAAAGAAGTTAGAATATAGATCAATGCGGTTCTAGTGAGCTAGTCAAGATTCCAATTTAAAACTATTTGTAGGTAGCAAATGAGTCATATGGCACCATACATACTATCCCCTATGGTTGTTTGGTTGTTTAAGGGTTAAGTATTTTGAGTTCCAAACCTATCTATGAAATACTCTTTTCTGCCCAAAAGCAAGGCTAAAACCTCCAATTTTTTTCTAAATAAGTTATTGATGGGTCTAATTAGAGGATCGGATATTTTTGTGCGTTTGTTCTAGCATACCCCTCATTTTTAGAACAAATTGGTATTACACAAGTTATTTTTTGTAGTATGAGACTTTAAAACATGAGAGAATCCTTCACTTTGGTTTTGGCAAATTTTGTCTAGTTAGTGTGAAGGTGTGATGTGTTGCTTGCCCTTGTTCTCTAAGTAAAGTTTTGAGCACAAAGTTTTGTTGTTTGTCAAGTAACAACATGGTGGCACCTTTCCTATAATGGAACATATTTCACACTCTCTATTTAGTTGAGATACATGCTTGCTACATCTTCTCAAAAGTTTGGCCACTTGACTCACGTTTTTTGAGGTAGTAATCAAATTTTGTAGTCCATAGTATGTTGAGTTAAATTACTACAAACTACTTCATTAAGGTGCCTTCCAAATTGTTCATACCTTTTTTGGATTAGTGCAAATTAGCACTATTAATGCGGGAGTCAATAAATGAGTAACTGAAACAAATTTGTAGTTGTAAGATCATAATGCTCGAAGTTTAAAAACAAGTTTGTTTGCAGCCACTTCCAAAAGTGAAATTTTGTCTTTCACATTTTTTTGTACACAAATTTATGTCTCCGACAACTGTGCCTTTTGAAAGAAAAAAATGGAAAAAAGGGTTAAAGAACACACAAAAGAGTTAGACAAATAAAATTTGTGATTGTCTCATAAAGAAATGAAGCTTAAGGAGATATAGAATAGGAAGGACACATGATCTTTATGTAAGTCTAGCCTGAAGTTAACCAACGACCATACCCATTTTCTCAAAATCCACTAGCAACAATAGTGGTGAGCTTAGATATGCAGTTCAGTCAAATTTGGACCCAATTTGAATAGTCCAACCGTATAAATGGAAAGATTGCCTTACTTATTATAACTTAAGAAGATTTCAACTAGATCTACAGTTTAAGATGAAACATTATGATGATTGAGTATGTCATAAGTGAAAAATCTGTAGTTTTCATGCCTGTGTAGTTTTGGATGTTAGCGCTTCATGCGAGCTTTGCTTGAAAAGAACCTTATACTTTTAGAAAGTGGACTTCCACACCTTTTCAATGAGACTAGTTTCACACAAAATGGATAAAAATAGCAATCACAAGGTGTAGCTAAGTGGACAAAAATGGTCAAGTATCTCACTTTAGTTGCCATCTAAAATTGATTCTATAGAAAATAGGATAAATGCCATGAAGAATGTGATTGGAGAAAACAATGAAGAATTGGCCTTACATGTAAGGTGAAAAATTTTAGAGATGAAATGACAATACCATTCCAATAGATCTTCAAATACTACAATCTAGTACCATAGAGAGAAACTATATGAGCATGTTTCTTAGGGAATTTGAATTATTTTGGGATTTTGCAATTGAGATGCGAAATCCTTTTTGGATATTTGAGGTATTGCATTGTTGCTTTGATTCATTTTTGACCAAGAATGGATACATATTTTGAGGCCGTGTTGAATAGACATCATTATTTGTCAGCTCACTACCCAATTCCATTGTTATTTTTAGTTGGATGCAAGATTCTTGTGCACACATGCGCTCGTCAAGACCAATTTCCAAATTGTTGATCAATTTGCTTTATAGGTTAGAAACCACTCTCCCAAACCAAAATATGGTTTGGTGGTTTGTAAAGGGTTAAGTATTGTCAATCCCCACCACATTATATTAGGTAACATTTGTAAATTTTTTGGTTATCTATTTGGAAATATGTGCATACTGAGTACCAAAAAACAACAATATATCTAATTTTGTCTTGCTAACGCAATTTGTTGATGCAAAAATTAATTCTTGCGGATCCACATTTTAGTAGTAAAAATAGAACAATTAAAAAATTATATACTAAAGATGTGTGTATCTTACCAAACTTGGTTTGAATTTTTTGATAAAGTGACAATTTTAGGTGCCTACTATGAGATTTGATATAAAAAAACACATAATAGGAATCATCAATTTTGCAATATTTATCAAAATTGCATTAAATACACTTTAACTTGTAGAGCTCTATAATCATTGAATTTCTTCAAATTTTTTCAAATTTCCTCAAATTTATTCAAAGCGATATTTGGGTACTAGAACTTGCTCAAAAATTATTAAGAGCTCAAATTATGCCTCTCAAGGCTTGCGAGTTAATTTTAGAATTAAACAAAATTGTGACACATACAAATATAAGAATTTGCAGTATTCAAAGTAAATAAGACCAAAGAAAATATCATTTATTCTCTAAAATAATGAGAGTTATATAATAGATATGAACAACATGATTATGGAGTTTTTATTCATCATGTTTATAAAGTTCTCAATTCAAATTATTAACTAACAATTAATTGAATCAATGTGTTGTACTAAAATTAGATTGTCCAAAATGATATTAATATACACAGAATTTCACTATTCAATTTTGCAGTACTTGATATAAAATCATTCAGTTTTGAGATTTTGCAGTGTACCAAATATGGTTTTGCATTGGTATTTTATGCACAAACATATGCTATTTTTGAAAATGTTGAGAAAGCTTGACTATTTTGTTGTATTTGCAATTTTGTGTACTTGTGGACCATAGATTTCATACAAATTATTTAGGCTTGTCGTTTTTTTCGGTCTTTTCAATAGTACAAGGTCCAAAATGTATGGTCATAAGCCCAAATTCCAAAAGCACCAAATTTAGTGTTCAATCCCTGAGCATCACAAATAGAACATCATGTTTGGAAGAGCATCCTAAACAAAATGGAATAACTTGAAGTGTAACCAACAACTAAAAAATCCATCCTAGAAATTTGTGGGCAACTTCTTGACAAGTGCAAATCTACAAGTTGTTTAGAAATCCACCATATAGATATGAAGACTCTAAGGTTTGATGATTAAGGTGCTCCCAAAATCCAGATCTAAAAAACCTTTGTTGTGACGCTAAGGGGTTGACCCCAAACCTTCTATATAACAATAAATCATTGTATGCATATGCAATGTTAACCTTTTGTAATTTGTTTCAAAGAATATTGGTTCCTAGCATATTGAAAACATATTGTTTAGCATCCAAGATGAATGGCATGTATGGAGAATTCCCTCAATGGAATCAATTATAAAGATGGACCTTGTATTTTAGGAAATATGCAAATAATCTAAAAGTTGCTTTTATAAAAAAATGATTTCAAAACAATGATACTTGTTACATGATTCACAATTGAGCTTTATAACCAATGCTATGGTTTGAGTTAATTAATTAACTTCTTTTATGTTTGTTGGATTTTCAGGTGTATAACTCATGATACATATGATAAGGAAATAACATCATTTGCTTATGATGGAGTCATTGGTTTGGGTACTTGTAAGAGTACAATCACAAATGATTGGATGAAATCAAAGCTTATAGCCAACAGAAGAATTGGAATTTGTTTAGGGCAAGCAAAGTCAAGACAACTATCATCGTCAAGGATTGATGTTGGTTATGTTACAATTGGTGTTAATTTACAAGAAAAGTTTGGTGTAAACCATTTTGGTTGGGCTGAGCTAGCAAACACTGAAAGGTGAGTTATTTTGAAACAATATTTTGGAATGATCTATCACTTGGTCCATTCATTTTGGTTTCTTTCTATTTAATAAACTATATAATTCTCATCATCATGAAAAATATTTTATTACAAATGGTTTATAACATATCACAAAAAAATTTGGAGCTATTGGCAATATTTTGAGGTCTTTAATTAAGTCCTTTGTGGATATTTTGGTATAATGTTTTATTCAGTGACAACATAAATTTCATGTGTATCAATCTTAAATTTACTCAATGTTATCAATTACAATATGTTCAATTCAAAACTTGATCAATTTCATCAAAGAGTATCTAACTCAATAATTTGAGCATCCTAATATAAAAAATACAAAGAACTTGTTAAAAGTTGTATATTAGTCCATTTGATGTTGAACTTTGAAGCAAGAATTCATTCATATGTTGTTACAAACCATTTTTTAAAGTAGAAAAACAATACATAATAATTCTTTTTCATGATTTCCAAAAAAAATAATTGTTTTGATATAGATTTTGTGAAAACTTGTTGAACAAAAAAGTAAGTATTATTCCTTAAGTGGCTCTTGTTAGTTTATGTTTTACCCAAGTTAAAATGATGCTTGGATAAGGTCACCTTTGTAAGAGAAAAGTGTGGATAATGTCAAGATCTCTTTTCTATTTTAGTATTCAAGTCTAGTTAAATGAAACATCTTTTTATCGTCAATACTTGGGTATGGTCAACTTTTTTTTCTTCACTTAGAGCATTGACCTTGTCCTAGCATCACTAAATAATGCTACTTCATTTTTAAAGTGCAGGTTTGATTGTGCAATTGATGCCATACTAAGCTATATTATATTTGAAGGCAAAGCTCGCTACCCTCCTACAAATGGTGTGCCTCTTACCCTTGATACCGGATCTGAGTTAACACGTTTGGGATTTTGGTTCTATGACGAATTCGCAGATGAAGTACATTCTTTCATTGTCTTTATCTTTTACATATTGAGATTCAAAGTCTATTGAAATGATAATAAAATTTATGTATTTAGAGAATTGATAAGGTCAAACCTTGGGTTTGATATATGCACATCCCTGGGGGTATATTTTAGATTATCACCATCAAAAAGATGAATTTGATAATTTTGAATTCAAATTTGGACTTAGAGACCTTGATTTAGTATAAAGCCATACTAGAGGTTACAATTGAACATCACCCAATGAAAAAGCTTTGCCAAAGGTGAAAATATTGTTTTAAAATTTTGTTTGTAAAAAAAGCTATCCTTTTTCATTAGGTGTTACTCAATTGTAACCTCACTTATGATTCTAGATTAAAAATCAAGGTCTCTAAGTCCAAATCTAAATTCAAGATTTTTAGATGCAGCTTTTTGATGGTAAAAATCTAATATTTATCTCGTGAGGGGTGTACATATATCAAACCTAGAGTGTGCCCTTATATATTTCCTTTATTTATTATGAATTCAATATAAATAGAATAAAATTTTCTAAACCCTAAATCCTAAACCCTAAAATTACAAGTGCCTTTATGTTACTTGTTGCACTTTGTCTTGTGATATATTCCAAATTGACATGTAAGTCAAACATTTGGAAGCAGCTTGATTCCCATGTATATGGGAAAGGATATTTTGATACCGAAAGTGACTTTGATTTCCAATATACAGATCAAAGACAATGTTGGACTGCCCCCAAGGTACATACATACACACAAATTGTGTTTGTTCTAGATGTATAAGAGTTTTTTTTTTAGAGAAGTCAAACTATTTCTTAAACTTCTAAAATGGTAATAAGTGGCCAAGAGAGACCTACAATAGTGAGGTATCTTTCATTGCAAAATTGTGGGAATGATTTCTTAACTTTTAAGATTGTCAAACGTTTTTTATTTGCTAAGACTATAATTTATCCTACCTATTGTTTTTGGGCAACTCTTTAAATTTTGATGAATTAGACCTAACAATTGTAAAAATCATATGATCTACTTTTTTGATGCTAATTATTGTATCATATGTACCATTTAAGCAATTGTGAAAGTTTAGAAAACCACAAACTTGCAAAAAGCTCTTTTAGATGCCTTCAAAATTATATTCCATTGGATGTTTTCTAAAAGATTTCTTGTTGTTATACATTAACTGGTTTTCATTGCTATATAAACTATAAATAAATAATGGTAAACAAGTAAAAACCAAACACATCTAAGCATGTTTAACCTTTAATTGTTGGGCTTACAACTGTGGCCTATCCTGCCCTATAGAGCTATAGTGCTTTGGCAGGTGCCTAGCTTGTACTATTGTTCATAAAAGCTACAAAAGTCAACAATACATGTTGACCTCATAAAAATTGCAAGAAAGGCAGTATGAAAATAAACACCTTGTCACAATTTTACAAATATGAATGTATTTGATGAGATTAATTTTGCCTTCCATGATGGACCGTGTGTTTATGATCACATTTGAAAAAAAAGTCAGACAAAAGTTGACATTTTTCTTTTGGTACAAAAGATTTCTTCAAAGCTAGCAGATGATTTATTGACCGCCTGTGCTTTTATGGGTTGATATGTATGCCGTGTGAATAAGTTATAAATGCCTAGATTTTTATTGGTGAACATCGTAAAGTCAATAGAAAGATTTTTCATTTAGATGGTGTATGGTTTTAAAGTTATTACATATTCATTGTAAACACAATATCCATACTACCTATACAATCTTTTTACAAAGTTTCCTTTGAAGTTTAAATGGAAATAAAAAGAGGCAAATTTTACATTGTTCTTGCCATTAGAGCATAAAAAATGAGCCAAAGAGTATCTATCTAGTTTTAATAAATATGTGTTGATATAACTAAAAGAATAATCAAAGAATTCAATAAATGTAGAAAGTTTCTCAACTATCCATTGTCACCAACTCATCAAAATTCAAATTTAACCTCTAAATGCCCAAAGGTGTTGTTTTTGTTTGTAGAAGGTAGTTTTGAAGTTTTTGAATTGTCCTTGCAAGATCATTATTACACATCAAATTAAAATGGTCACTAGAATATCTTAAACTTGAAGGCTTCTAGATGGCGCTACCAAAAAAATCCAAAATGGCCATGCGGATTTTAAAATATCTGTAACTGAATGTGGATGAGTATGGAATTTTCTTCTTTTTTTGGAGCTGTCCAAAACATCTAACGCAACTAGTAACTTTTGGATACAAAATTGGGAAACAACCACTTAGGATGCATTAGTGTTTACAGTTGTTACTTCAAAACTAATGGCCGTCCTTCCAATTCCATGACCACAATTTCACTAATGAGCTTGCAAGGCAATGGTCAAAGCACAATTCCCTAATGTTAATAAGTTTTTTAGCTTCAATTATCAATCATTAGTAATTATGAATGAAAGAAAGTTTGGCGATGGATGAGCGCTGCTTTTTTTTAACAAAGACATTCCAAGTGAAATTAGTCCAAAGGCACTTTTATATTTTGTTAGATGACAAAATTTTAGGAAAAAGGCCCTTATTGCCTAAGGGAGTGCTCATGGGAAATCTTCAGTTTTTTCTCAACTTGATGCCTGTTTTTTCAATGTGGCAACTTGTCATAGGCTCTATGACACTATTCATGACACAAAAGGTATACTTGCAATTTAGCTTCCACCAAAAAAAAATTGGATGCTGAAGCTACCTTCAGCCCATAACTTCTCCAATAAAAACAAAACAAAAATATTCAAATCTACGCCTTGCACATAGTTTCAAAGTTTCTTAAACAAATTTGGACACCAAAATTTGGTGCCTTGGGCATTTAGGGGTTACTAGAAAGTGTGAACTATATATAAATGACATTTTAAAAAAAAGAACATCATAAAATGAAAATTGCCTTAACAAAAAGTTGCATGAGGTAGCCCTAAAACATAATTCAAAGTGCTAATTTGGATGATTATGTAAAAGATTTTGTACTAGTCTTGATATAAAATGGAGGTCACAATAAGTGGTAGTGGTGGGTAGTAGATTTCATACATATTTTATCCTTTTTTGAGCTCATTTAGGCTCAACTTTATAGAGGTAATACATGCTACTTAAGAGATACAACTCCACATACTCCTTAATAAATATAAAGTTTTATTTTCTAAAATTTTTGGTTTGTTGCTCTACTATTTTTTTCTATTGTTAATGCTTTATGGAAAATGAAGTAGCAGATTGATAATGCCTTGTAAAGTATGTTTTTTTTTGCTAAAGCTAAGTGTGCAAATAATTATCCAATGTGCATTTTGAAATCAATTGAAACACATGAACTAGTTGAGATTTATATATTGTGTAGAGTTGATTTTTTTGGGTTGAAATTTCTATGATCAACTAATATAAACTTATGTAAAATGATTACAAAACATATGTTTAAGTTGTAGTGACTTGCTAATCATTATTTTGATAGTCTTGTTTGAACAAGTCATGTATTGATAAAAAGAATGAAGTTACAATTGTATGTGATTATTATGACAGGGCACAACAACATCATCACTTGACGATTTTCCAAGTATCACATTTTGCTTCAAAGGAACGTCTGATTCAATAAATCATAATCCAATTCAATGTCTAGTGGTTCAACCTAGAAATTATCTAGAATGGAAAGTAAGGGCTCATACTTTATGAAATGATAAATAAATATCCATCAAAGTATCTTTGAATTTACAATTTAAGTGTATAGTACTAAAAATAACACTTAAAATATAGTCATAATAGCGAATTCTAAAGCAATACTCAAATTTAAGGTATTCAAGTCTTAGTACTTAATGATAAACAATATAGAGAATTATTTTACATTCAAATAATTGTGCTATATGGCACTTGTATCTTTACACTAATATGATTTTTTTATTTCTTTTTTTTTTCTATTGATAAAATTTTAGATAATTTTGGAATAAATTACTTTTATGAAAGTGAAAAACTCAAAGAAATAATTGGAATATATAGAGTTTGTTAGTCAACTTGTACATAAACAAATATCTATCATTATTTGGCTTAGTAGTTTATTATTGTTTATTTTTAAAACAATGCATAACAAAAAATATTCACTTTGATTAATACACTAAAAAAAAGATAAGGATTTCAAGATTCCTAACATTTTAGCATGTTCACTTTATTAATAGGAAGATGAACTATTGTTGTGCTCAAACATTTTATATGCAAAGCATAAAGAGTATAAAGAAAGTTTTGAAGAAGATATAAAATATAAAAGCATTGATGGAGACTCTACTCTTGGAAGTGAGTATCTAATTAATTAGTGAATTCATTATCCACTTTGATATCACATATTGCATGTTCAATCCATAACACATTAAATCAAAAAATGACTTTTACCTTCTAGTGACATTTCTTTAAGAGAAACTAAGAGATTTATAGAAAGAGCTTGGTACTAATGTTAGAATCCAAAAAATCAAACTTTGAAGTCTTGGTCAATCTTTATACCCAAATATGCTATTATGTAACTTCAAACCAAAAATCTAAATTTATTTTAATATGAGTTATTTTCTAGAAACTAGAAGGTCTTAATTTTAAAAAGTTTGAGTAATGCTTAAATTGGCATTCCAAATATCTAATGTAGCTTCTAAATCAAGTACTTTTAACAAGCACCATTGTTCTTCTTATTTTAGGGTTATTCTTGGAAATAAAAATGAGTAAATCCTAATTAATTTTACTCTAACTTTCGCATACTATGATATTAGCGCATATTATTTTAAAATCTCTTTGTTGTTCAAGAATAACTTACATTGTTAAAATGAGTAACGTAGTGAAAATAACAAGTGAATCTTTGAACCACAAAGTCAATGATTCAATTCTAAACTTTATCAATGCTTGGCTAGAAGTTATCAAGTTTTAATTTTATCAATTTTTAGTTATTTGTTAGTAAATAAAAATGTCTAGTATCGTATGCTTAGAAAGCTTTCTAATTTTGTGCAAAAAGATAAAATTATACTCAAATTGTGTTAAATTTGTTCTAAATGTGTGTGAGTTTTATTATAACTTTTTTAGGAGAATACATTTTAAAAAGTACATGTTTTTCTTAGATCTATGGTTACAAATAACCAATTTTTTTTGTGAGTTGGGTTTTCAGGGGCTCAAATGAGAGATTATCTCATTGAATTTGATCCAGATAATTACAGATTTCGATGGCAACCAGATAATTGTGATATTTGATAATTGGTAATTATACAAAATTAAACTCAAGCTTTCAAACATTTGTATTCTTGGAATGAAAGTGATTGGTAGTTTAATAAGCTTGGTACAATGTTGATTTTGCAGTTGGAATTTTTGTAAGTCATAAATGCTTTATGTGAAATTACAAAAAGAAGCTCAATGCAACTCACAAAGTCATATTTAACTATTAATGAATAATTCATATCATTATGCATTATTATGTCCTTAAAAATTTGAAGATCTCTCCATATTTTGTATGAATTTTAAACTTTTTGTAAGCCAAAGCAGTTATGCCTATTTTAGATAATCATATGAGGACTTTGGATAGTTTGTTTGTCACACTTGCTTTGTCATTAAGATTATTTCTTGATAAGCATATGATATGCATATGTCCCTCCAAGTATCACATGATTGAATCATTGAAAAATGGTGTATATTGAAAGTGCCTTTTTACCAAGTATCAATCCTTGAAGAGTTTTTAGAAATTGACTACACTATTAATCCATGTGTAGTAACCATTAGAAGACATAGCGTGCCGCTATGACCAATACAAGGTGTTTTGCTTGTATTTGAAGGCCTTCCCATGTTGTGCTTTGCCTTGGCTTTTGAGGGCTTTGTACCAATGTTTCCCTCGACCATATGCAACAATTTCTAGGGTTTGCAAATCAATTTTCAATCTTCTAGCTTTGTTTATACATAGGCAAGTATATGATGTACGAATTTTTGCATCAAGTAGGGAATCCAGAGGAGGAATGGATAAAATCAAAGGTCAACATGTGATTCCATTCCGTGCTGGCATCATCTATTTGATGAAATGGCGGGAGAAGCATCACACTATTGGCTGAGTGCAATTCTATTCAAGAGAGTGGTAGGGCCCCAAGGCTTATTGATAGTAGTTGGTAGGTTGCGGTAGAGCAAATTTGGCAATAATGCGGGAGTATAATTTAAGGTTTTATTGTGCTTTTAGAGAGAGGCGCGGTGATGATTTCCAAAAGGAGTGGCCTACGTTAGGAGAGAGTGGTTAGTGTTTATAGTTTTGTACATGCAAGGATTCAGCAACGTTAACATTGCTAGCGTCTAATGCGGAGTCAACGTTGCCAACATAAAAGTTTGGGCAGCAAGTTCTACATCCTTGGGCAACAGATTGCGACACAACTGAAGCTCAAGCATGCTTCATTTTGCGCCTCACCAACATCGCATGGATGCGTGAAAAAGGATTACCTCCTTGCACTTTTAAACTTTTTGGAGTGTTGGACTCTCATTGACATTGTTTCCACTTCCAAAGGCACATGTAATACATTCTTAGTTGGACTAAGTAATTCACCAAGGATTTAGGATTTAGGAATTTAGGGGATACATGGCCATCCTATCCAAATCAACTTCTTGGGATTGAGTTTTTGGGGGAACCTACCCCCCATTTTCGATAGCTGCGAGTCCAACTGTGCGATTATTTCTTGATACAATATTGTGGTTTGGGAGATACGAGAGCATTGACTTTTTGAAGGAGGCGTTGACTTTTTTTTAAGGGTTTTTTTTAATATATACATACAACGCAAAGAGCGACAGATTTTGGGAGTGAAGGAGCTCGCATTTAGTGGGATCATAGATATTCATCTCACGAGGACAGTAGATTTAGAGGAAAAAATGGCATTCAATACGTGGAAACATGAAACAAAACAAGCATTGGGTTCAGGGCCAAGTCGGTAAATTATGCAACATGATTCAATATAGGGCATTGGAACAAATTGTAAACTGCGCTAAAGAGGTTGTCTACATAGACTCCGATGAAGAGGAAAGCTCGATGACGGCTTCTGGCTGCTCTGGCACATCTTCGGGCATCGGGTCCGGCGCCACGTGTTCCGATGCCGGGGCGGCTGCAATGTGCTCGAGAGCCGGGATTGTGTCAACGGACTGAACATGCTCACGCCACCTAGCTCCATACAATCTAACAAAATGGCGGGCTGCACCAACGCGATTGTGATACACTCCTCGCCTCGCCCAGTACGCATGGCCGGTCCTCTTTTGGAGCATCAGCGGTTCCTGCGTACGGTCACTTACCCGGCCATGGAGAAACCAACGAGTGTGGGTGAGGAAATCAACTATCAAATGACGCATGGGTAACGGGTCCTGGTAGTAACCATCATATAGGAAACCCGGAGCAGCTACTTGAACTTCCCGTTGTCGAACTCCCTCTCTCCAGGCTTTCGCGTCTGCCATCTGTTCCTGCATGTTCTTGCCACTCCACCCGACCGCATTGCGAGCGAACATCAATGCGCTTTGAACACAAATCGTCGGCCTCCTGTCGTTTGCCCCATGGATCTCTCGAGCCAGACCTTCCACTCTTGCGCGGAAATGTTGCAGGAAGGTGTCGATTTGCAAAAACCGCACACTAAACGGGCCTCCTAATGCGTGCTCGATGCCTTTGATGCGCAAGAGGTTGAGCTCCAATGCGAGTCGACGGCCCTCGATCACTCGCTCGGCGTGCACGGTGACCTTGACTCTCTCACCCAGCAACCGCGCCCTTTGTCTCTTGGGTGTCATGGCCTCCCAAAGCAAGCACAGACGGCGGAGGCGTAGGAGTTTGGCGCGCACGGTCGCCACCGTGCCGGGCATGTTGTCGAGGGTCTGTTTCTGTATGGCAGACATGACCTCATGCACCAGCTTTGGGTACATCTTCACCTTTTGCACACGTTGCTCCCCGTCAAGTTTCAATTGGACGGAACCGACGTCGTCGATCTCGCACATCTCGTGCACGCGTCCCCTCCTGAACCGGCGAGCTGCGCGTTGGGCGGGGCTGAACTGGAACAACGTCAACGCATCCGTGCGCAAGACGACCTCGTAGTCAAAGACGTTCACGCCGAAAGGGACGTACAGGCCCACCTTCGCGTGATACCAATCAATGAAGCCATCGATCGTGGGCTCGGCGAACGGGATGCCCCATTTCATGCCGAAGAACTGGACCCTGCAAATGCGGGCTCCGAGGGTGTGGATGGTACGCGACATGGCCCAGATGGGAATGTTGACCTAGTTCTTGGACAACGTGTGGCTGTTAGAAGCACATGTCAAGACTATGTCGAAATGGGAACGTAAGAAGGTGGTAACGGCATCCTTGAACCTCTCCTTGGCAACGTTGATAGGGCTTGCAAAGACTTTGACCACTATGGGATCAGACACGATGTGCAACCAGTCGTCAAAGTTGGTATGGTCTTTCACCTTCACCTTCCGATTTGCTGGACGGGCCATGATAGCGAATAAGTCGGGCAAGTCTAGGGAGAGCATGTTGAAGCACGCGGCATTGACATCCACATCGTTCGGGTTATTGACATCAAGGTAGCGAGTTGCATCCACAAACGGGCCTTGCAAGGGCGGGAAACGGGATAGGGCGATATTTGGCAAAAGGGGGACGTCGACTTTGGGTAGCAGCCTATGTAACGTGCGATCACGTAGATAGGCTACTGGTAGATCCGCCATGACGAGAAGAAGTAGGGGGGGGGACGAATAGACAGGGAGGATCAGGCGACGGTTCATAGCAATCATGTATTGGAGACAAGTAGATGTTGGATGGCAATAAACGTTTGCATGTGTTAGACGTCTTTATGTAGTAGTTGTGCTTTTCTATAAATAAAAATGATCTCATGGTAAAAACAAGTTCATCGCCAATTTTAGGAAAATGTCTAATTTTCAAAAAGGGGTTTCGTCCAAGAGTGTGCGTCCGTCTTTTACTTTTGAAGTGAAGGGGGGGGGTTCATTGACATGGCGATAAAGTTCAGGCAATTTTTAGGGAGTGGAGAATGTTATAAATTACAGGCGTCTTGTGAGCAAAACTCTCAGTGCAGCTGACAATACAGTGGACGTTCAAGGTCTGGGTGTGAAAAGGTAGATGTGTGGCCGTACAAATCAGTTCAGGAGTTTAGGAAAACAATATTTGATGAATGGGGGGATTTTGTTTGTAGCCCATGAAGTCCTAGACGTCCTTTGCGGGGTCACTTGAGATTCCAGGGCATGTATCTGTAGGTATTGTAGTTTATGTGAGTTTGGGGATCTATCATTAGAGGGTCTTATGGAATTCCAAGACCTGCACGGGAATTGTACTATTTTTGAACACTTCCGACATATGCCAACAAAGAAGGCTTGCAGTAGATTCAAGTGCCAGGAGGGGTTCAAGGCGTTACGGGAAGGCCGAAAAATTCAAGAAGAATTGTGGGTGTAGAAGCTACGAACCTAAAATCGGTTTTTGCAGATTCGAGCATGTGCAAGGAGCTATGCATCATTGGGAATTTCAATGGATGAGATGAAAGTTGTGAGATGTTTAGGCTGGGGGCAATTAGGGATACAGTGGTCCAGAAAGAACTTGGTTTAGGCATCCATTTAAGTTTAGGTTTTAGGGTTTACGATTACATGGCCATCCTATCCAAATCAACTTCTTGGGATTGAGTTTTTGAGGGGACCTACCCCTCCATTTTCGATAGCTGCAAGTCCAACCGTGTAATTATTTCTTGATACAATATTGCGGTTTGGGAGATATGAGAGCGCTGACTTTTTGAAGGAGGCGTTGACTTTCTTTTAAGGGTTTTTTTTTAGTATATACATACAACGCGGAGACCGACAGATTTTGGGAGTGAAGGAGTGCGCATTTAGTGGGATCATAGATGTTCATCTCACGAGAGGACAGTAGATAGAGGGAAAAATGGCATTCAATACGTGGAAACATGAAACAAAACAAGCATTGGGTTCATGGCCAAGTCGGTGGATTATGCAACATGATTCAATATAGGGCATTGGAACAAAGTGTAAACTGCGCTAAAGAGATTGTCTACATAGACTCCGACGAAGAGGAAAGCTCGATGACGACTTCTGGCTGCTCTGGCACGTCTTCGGGCATCGGGTCCGGCGCCACGTGTTTCGATGCCGGGGCTGTTGCAACGTGCTCGGGAGCCGGGATTGCGTCGACGGACTGAACATGCTCACGCCACCTAGCTCCACACAATCTAACAAAATGGCGGGCTTTAGGGTTTAGGGTTTAGGGTTTAGGGTTTAGGGTCTAGGGTTTTAGGGTTTAGGGTTTAGGGTTTAGGGTTTAGGGTTTAGGGTTTAGGGTTTAGGGTTTAGGGTTTAGGGTTTAGGGTTTTAGGGTTTAGGGTTTAGGGTTTAGGGTTTAGGGTTTAGGGTTTAGGGTTTAGGGTTTAGGGTTTAGGGTTTAGGGTTTAGGGTTTAGGGTTTAGGGTTTAGGGTTTAGGGTTTAGGGTTTAGGGTTTAGGGTTTAGGGTTTAGGGTTTAGGGTTTAGGGTTTAGGGTTTAGGGTTTAGGGTTTAGGGTTTAGGGTTTAGGGTTTAGGGTTTAGGGTTTAGGGTTTAGGGTTTAGGGTTTAGGGTTTAGGGTTTAGGGTTTAGGGTTTAGGGTTTAGGGTTTAGGGTTTAGGGTTTAGGGTTTAGGGTTTAGGGTTTAGGGTTTAGGGTTTAGGGTTTAGGGTTTAGGGTTTAGGGTTTAGGGTTTAGGGTTTAGGGTTTAGGGTTTAGGGTTTAGGGTTTAGGGTTTAGGGTTTAGGGTTTAGGGTTTAGGGTTTAGGGTTTAGGGTTTAGGGTTTAGGGTTTAGGGTTTAGGGTTTAGGGTTTAGGGTTTAGGGTTTAGGGTTTAGGGTTTAGGGTTTAGGGTTTAGGGTTTAGGGTTTAGGGTTTAGGGTTTAGGGTTTAGGGTTTAGGGTTTAGGGTTTAGGGTTTAGGGTTTAGGGTTTAGGGTTTAGGGTTTAGGGTTTAGGGTTTAGGGTTTAGGGTTTAGGGTTTAGGGTTTAGGGTTTAGGGTTTAGGGTTTAGGGTTTAGGGTTTAGGGTTTAGGGTTTAGGGTTTAGGGTTTAGGGTTTAGGGTTTAGGGTTTAGGGTTTAGGGTTTAGGGTTTAGGGTTTAGGGTTTAGGGTTTAGGGTTTAGGGTTTAGGGTTTAGGGTTTAGGGTTTAGGGTTTAGGGTTTAGGGTTTAGGGTTTAGGGTTTAGGGTTTAGGGTTTAGGGTTTAGGGTTTAGGGTTTAGGGTTTAGGGTTTAGGGTTTAGGGTTTAGGGTTTAGGGTTTAGGGTTTAGGGTTTAGGGTTTAGGGTTTAGGGTTTAGGGTTTAGGGTTTAGGGTTTAGGGTTTAGGGTTTAGGGTTTAGGGTTTAGGGTTTAGGGTTTAGGGTTTAGGGTTTAGGGTTTAGGGTTTAGGGTTTAGGGTTTAGGGTTTAGGGTTTAGGGTTTAGGGTTTAGGGTTTAGGGTTTAGGGTTTAGGGTTTAGGGTTTAGGGTTTAGGGTTTAGGGTTTAGGGTTTAGGGTTTAGGGTTTAGGGTTTAGGGTTTAGGGTTTAGGGTTTAGGGTTTAGGGTTTAGGGTTTAGGGTTTAGGGTTTAGGGTTTAGGGTTTAGGGTTTAGGGTTTAGGGTTTAGGGTTTAGGGTTTAGGGTTTAGGGTTTAGGGTTTAGGGTTTAGGGTTTAGGGTTTAGGGTTTAGGGTTTAGGGTTTAGGGTTTAGGGTTTAGGGTTTAGGGTTTAGGGTTTAGGGTTTAGGGTTTAGGGTTTAGGGTTTAGGGTTTAGGGTTTAGGGTTTAGGGTTTAGGGTTTAGGGTTTAGGGTTTAGGGTTTAGGGTTTAGGGTTTAGGGTTTAGGGTTTAGGGTTTAGGGTTTAGGGTTTAGGGTTTAGGGTTTAGGGTTTAGGGTTTAGGGTTTAGGGTTTAGGGTTTAGGGTTTAGGGTTTAGGGTTTAGGGTTTAGGGTTTAGGGTTTAGGGTTTAGGGTTTAGGGTTTAGGGTTTAGGGTTTAGGGTTTAGGGTTTAGGGTTTAGGGTTTAGGGTTTAGGGTTTAGGGTTTAGGGTTTAGGGTTTAGGGTTTAGGGTTTAGGGTTTAGGGTTTAGGGTTTAGGGTTTAGGGTTTAGGGTTTAGGGTTTAGGGTTTAGGGTTTAGGGTTTAGGGTTTAGGGTTTAGGGTTTAGGGTTTAGGGTTTAGGGTTTAGGGTTTAGGGTTTAGGGTTTAGGGTTTAGGGTTTAGGGTTTAGGGTTTAGGGTTTAGGGTTTAGGGTTTAGGGTTTAGGGTTTAGGGTTTAGGGTTTAGGGTTTAGGGTTTAGGGTTTAGGGTTTAGGGTTTAGGGTTTAGGGTTTAGGGTTTAGGGTTTAGGGTTTAGGGTTTAGGGTTTAGGGTTTAGGGTTTAGGGTTTAGGGTTTAGGGTTTAAGGGTTTAGGGTTTAGGGTTTAGGGTTGAGGGTTTAGGGTTTAGGGTAGGGTTAGGGTTTAGGGTTGAGGGTTTAGGGTTTAGGGTTTAGGTAGGGTTTAGGGTTAGGGGTTTAGGGTTAGGGTTTAGGGTTTAGGGTTTAGGGTTTAGGGTGGTTAGGGTTTAGGGTTAGGGTTTAGGGTTTAGGGTTGTTAGGGTTAGGTTTAGGGTTTAGGGTTGGTAGGGTTTAGGGTTTAGGGTTTAGGGTTTAGGGTTTAGGGTGTGGGTTTAGGGGTTTTGGAGGGTTAGGGGTTGGGGTTAGGGTTTAGGGTGGTTAGGGTGTAGGGTTTAGGGTGAGGGTTTAGGGTTTAGGGTTTAGGGTTTAGGGGGTTAGGGTTTAGGGTTTAGGGGTGTTGGGTTTAGGGTGTAGGGTGTAGTTTAGGGTTTAGGGTTGAGGGTTTAGGGATTGAGGAGGTTAGGGTGAGGGGTTAGGGTGTAGGGGTTAGGCGTTAAGGGGGTTGAGGGTTTAGGGTTGAGGAGGGGCGGTTGATACAAGTTTAAAAGTTTCCAACGTTAACACGTTTAAGTTTAAAGTTTAACTTAACGTTTAAACGTTTAAAGTTAACGTTACGTTTAAAGTTTCCACGTTTAAAGTTTAACAGTTTAAACGTTTAAAGTTTAACAGTTTAAAGTTTAAAGTTAACGTAAAGTTTAAAGTTTAGTAAAAGTTTTAAACGTTTAACGTTTAAAGTTTAAACGTTTAAAGTTTAAAGTTTCAAAGTTTACAACGTTTAACGTTTACACGTTTAACGTTTACAGTTTAACGTTTAAACGTTTAAGTTTAAAGTTTACAGTTTAAAGTTTAAAGTTTAAAGTTTAAGTAAGTTTTAAAGTCTTTAAAGCTTTAAAGTTTAAACAGTTTAAAGTTTAAAGTTAATAATC